>OY735215.1:19632767-19695267 GCA_963457665.1 Thysanoteuthis rhombus | reverse complement strand
CAAATGTAGCAAACTAGACCGGGAGGAATACAAGAACAGACATGAAAGGGTAGCGGCAGTCACACACTGGGGACTAAGCCGACGATTACGATTTGGTGATGTAGACAAATGGTACCAGCAAAAACCTGAGACTATTCTAGAAATGAGAAGCCATAAATTACTCTGGGACGTCATCATCGAAACCGACCATCACATTCGAGCAAGAGGGTCAGGTATGGTAGTTTTGCACACGGAAAATAGAACCTGCAAAATCGTAGACACGGCCGTACCTATGAATCACCGAATGAGTATGGAAAAGATGGAGAAACTTGACGAGTAACAGTACTTTAACTGAAAGTTGAGAAAGGTACAGAACATCAAGGTAGTACGAATGATGGTAGAGGCACTTTGAACAGAGAGGACGAAAAGAAACCATGCAGACCACAGCACTACCGGGGTCTGCAATAATGCCGAAGAATATAAATACTGGGGATACGATAGCTTTTTAATGTTGCAATCTAATCATGCAAGCCATTACTATTGCAGTGATTTCAGTCCTCGTTGGGTGCCTCACACGCATAGCCTAGTACCAGACTAAGCTAAGTTTAGTAAATGCTGGTAGCTGCCCTTCCATTATAAAACACCAGCGTCTGCCTAAAGCGATAGGATAAGTTCGGGGAAAATTTGAAAAATAATATTAGCAAAAACAGAAAAGAAACACTGATTCATTATTATCAGACGATCGGTCCGTAGGCGTCTCAATAAAAGAAAATGGACAAAAAGAGAATTTAGCAAAGGATGAAAAGTGAAGCTGTAAAGATATAAATTTGTTCATGTTTATCCAGGGGGTTTTAAGCAGTACTACCTCAAGTTAACCTTCTTCACTTCAAAGAGATGAACCAACTCATATCTGGGACCAAATTTCCGTCGGGCATTGCTTAGTTGGAGGCTCAAAAGAAATTGGTAATATTTATTGCAGGCCGATAAGATATAGCCGGCTGCAAATGGAGATGGCAGCCAGTCTTTATCAAGGCGTATATCTTAATTTCCAATAAAATGTAAAACTTTCATTCTTGGTTATTGATCAACATACTGAATAGAATTATTTCTTTTCCCAGTTTCCATTGATAGTTCTCTCTCGGTGTGTACTTATATACATTCATAAATACAGATTGATTACCCATGAACACACATGCATACGAAACACACGTGTGTGTTTGTACATGCCACCTAAAAGTCCAGGGATTTTGACCATAAATGAAAAAAATACCCATTTCTTTGGTCTCCTTGGGAATATTCCCTTTACTTCAAGTTTCCACGTCGGCTCACAAAGAATACAGTAGTGGTAAGAGAAAACAACATTCATACACACACGCGCATATTTGCACTCATTCACACACGCATGCACACACACACACATGCACATACACACACACATATACACGCACACACACGTATATATATATATATATTTAAAGCAAGATATGGCTAATAGGAATTTATGTATATATTTATACCTATTGAACCATAAGGACACAGACTTATTTCCCCTTAACATTATGGAAGACATAAAACATACTGTGTCGTGGAATTAACCAACAGTATCATGACTACACCAAGATGTTCCGTTGATATCAATCATTACACTCGATGAGTCTTTCTCTTTCAAATCAGTAAAAGGGATCTTCCAATTCATCAAAAGTTCATGTGAGACAGATGCCATTTAGGATTCTTATTCGATAAAGACGAAAAATGTTTCTTTCTAGGTTAATGTTCTATAGACTTGCCACGGTTGCATTTAATGGATGCAGATTTGTGTACATTGGTAACTTGAAACCAGAATTAACACTTGGTAGAAAGATGACAATGACTTAAAGTGATCTTCAAAGTTTGATTAAGAGTCAGATCATTTTTTAAATTTTCGAATATAAGGGAAACAGCTGAGCCCTACGACCAACAAAATAGTGTACAGGTGTAAGTTGACCACAGGACGAAGAAAAGGTAAGTTGTGCTGACCTCTTGTGACCTCTCAAGATCGATTTAAGGCTGTTAAGTTGGCATTTTCATATATAACTGAGACGGTTGCATTCTACGAACTGCAGGAGTGTAATCAAGACTCTATGTCTGTTTAAAGATGGGTCAAGTGGTGGTGACCTCTAGAGGTCAACCTAGGGCCAGTTCTTACCTTATTCCCAATGATCTTGGTACCAAAGTCGGTTCAAGAAGATCATAGGTAAACATTGACGAATAATGCTTGAATTCTATTTTCAAGCGCTGGTTTTGGACAGTTCTTGGGCTTGGATGAGTTGCACCGAGCTGGAATAATTCCAATACCCAAGTAAACTTTCAGTTTTATAGTCTGGGATATGAGATAGATAGATATCTGCACCTTGCATGATTGAATCTCCACAGTTCACGTGTATACCAATAGTAGAGTAAAAAAAATATCTTTTATCCAAAAAATAGATCTTTCATCTTTTATATAAAAATGTTTGAAATATCCCAGCATTTGGACATTGTTGGTCTAAAATTACCATAATGACCAAAAAAAAAGAAACTTTTCGGAAAAAAATTAAAAAAAAGGGAATATTTCTTTATATGGTGACGAATGGTATACTCATGCCGATTTTCAAGGCTGTTCCCCACAAGATTTGATCGGGATTGCCCGGACACAAGCACATACCAACGTACACTCAAAGAGAGAAAAATCTGTTGTCCATTTCGCAGGTTGATCAGGCAAAGCAATTTTTGGGGCCACTGTGATTCGAACCATTGATAGATGGATGGATAGAAAGGCTCAAGAAAGGCTGTAAGCCAAGGACGACACGCACATGCAGAAGCCGGTGAATAGAAAAATGAAAAAGGCCTAGCGGAAACTATATTCCAAGAGGCTGATAAAGACGAAGGGAGCGGCAGTAAGAATTTGACAGAAGAAAAAAGAAACACGTGCAAGAAGAAGACAAGGCATTTTCACGTGATTTTAAGCCTGTACATGTCAAATTGTGGATTCACTGAATGGAAAACAAAACAAGATAAGGGGTGGGTGCGTGATAATTCCTACCCGAAATATCTTGCTCTTTCTTTCTTTTTTTTCCCCCACTTCTTACTTTCTTTTCTTTTTCGTTCATTTTTTTTTCTTTTTTTTTTCTAATTTGGACTGCATTACTTTTTGGCAAGAGGCTGCAAATTCTATTCTTCCAGTAATGTTTCTTTTTCCACCTCGATGCACACAAACGATTTTATTCGCATAGGCCTACAAGCACACCCCAAACATATGTATATATATATATATATATATATATATATATATATATATATATATATATATGCGTGTGTGTATTGATATGTATGTACGCTTGCGTAGATATGTACCCAATGCAAATATATGGTCGTGCAATTAAGCACACACGCATACACACGCTCACAAGATAGTTACATAAATATAAACGGAAAATTTCGGCTGAAAATTAAACTAATAACTACGTATAAGACTGCAAACTTACCGTCCCTCCATTGTATACATATGATTTGTCTGTATGTATATACGCATTTATTAGTCGAAATTCGAGACGTTACATATACATACGCTCGTTTTGTTTGCGTCTCCACACGTTCAGGCATATGTAATCATATCTATGTATACGTTCTGAGTTGATGGTAAGAGCAACGATATATATATATATATATATATATATATATATATATATATATATATATATATATATATATATATATATGTGTGTGTGTGTGTGTATATATATATATATTGGTAAGACCAACTATGTATATATGAACAAATTCCTTGCTTATATATATATATATATATATACATATATATATATATATATATATATATATATATATATATATATATATATATATATATATATATATATACATATATATAAACAAATTCCTTGCTTCAAAGACAAAAAAATCCCACGCATAAACCTTGCATAGCACGCTTATCACATTCTTGTTTTCTGTTTTAGACTGGAATAAATCACCGACCTAATGTAGGAGTGGACCATAATATTTAACTCGTCGTTATTTAACCCAGATATACCAATAATTTCTATTGTTCTATTAGTCATATAATAACTATTTCTTTTTGGAAGTAAGGAAGAACTTCGTGTTAGGTCTGAATCCATAGATGTGGTAAATTCTGATTCAGCACAGAAGTATCGTAGCGTTACCGAACAAAAAAGTGTCGCCCTCCAGTAACACAATGCAGATCCTCACGCAGAAAAAAAGCAGATAATAACATTACAATGCTGTTCTTTTTTATTTTTACTCCATCTTCCATAGTCACAAGACCTTGTTCCTTCAGATTATCATTCTTTTTTATGACAAGGATTTTTCTTAGTGCCAGGTCTTCGAGAAATAAGGGAGAGGTTAATCTCTAGATTTTTTTTCAACCGAATACCGCAGAATTCTGATGGTGAAATTTCGTTGATGCTGATATACCGCGATTGCTAATGGCGGCGATGAATAAAATTGAGCATAATTATGAGTACATCCATTTGTATCACTTTTGAAAAATGGGATATTACTGTCTGAATAACCTGATATATTAAAAGAAAAATGACTGCTGCAGGACCTAACTTCATAGCAACTTTTGTATTGTACATACAATAAATAAAATGTCTGTTTTCCCCTCATATATATATATATATATATATATATATATATATATATATATATATATATATATATATATATATATATATGTATGTATATCTTTCTCCTCGTATATTTCGCCAGCGATTGCAGTTTTGAGCTCAGATAAAACTCAGATTTTTAAGTGTCATTTCCCAAAGCAGACTGACCTTCTTAACTGAGAAGGTTGATACACAGTGTCAATACCCTGACCAGTTAGAATATTCGTGCAAATCTCTATTGGATCCGTTTGTTAGAAGAGATAGTTCAGTGTTTCCTTCCAACGCCTGAAATCAGTGTTTGAGTCTATGTGACAGTTAAGAATAGCGAAACAGATTTTCAAAGCTTGAAATATTGTCGCAATACATAGAATGATACTATCATCTATTATGCTCTTCCGGTATCGTAAAAATTACAATACTAACTCAGTATAAATATCAATCAATCTATAGGCCTGTTGTCAATGTGTCAGCAAGACTAAATTTCTAATTTTCAAGTGCGAATGAATGATAAAAAAAATTCATGTCTCTCTCTGGTTATGAACAATTATATGTAACGTAGATATAAACCCTGCTCGAAAGAAATATACATTTTGTGGCATTCATCTTACGCGTCTGAGATGGGTATATATAACGTCCAAGTCTTACCAATGATGAAATCAGACGAGAAGACCACTGCAAACCATATTGGAAAGGAATCCTTCAGCCATCAGGAAAAATAAGAGATGGATTCAATGGGACAGCCTATGCTTTTTGACAAAGATCATAATAGTTTAATTCTTTCAAAACACTCAATATGAAAAGAAAGTCCCTTCAACCAAAAGCGAGTAAAAAGAGAGGGTCCTTTCTTTTCAAAATACAGCCTCCGTGGACTTGATTTACAAACTCTGAAGAAAAATAAGGGAGAGTTATGACCAAACCGAAACTTCTCAACTAAGTACTTATAAAACAAATTTGTAGGACCAGTTAGTAAATCACTCACTCAATAAAGATCGACCCTGATGTGATCGCAGATATACTAAGGTCGACTTGCCAAGCTCACCCTTTGTTTTGATACTTCAATACAGTCAAGAGGAGTGGGAAACATAGCTATACCATACAAAAAGAATTATGGACTTACGCTGACTAATTAATAGAATTCCTTCCGTAGAATTTATAATATATGATTGTAATCAGAGAAATAATTCATATTCACTCAGTATTTCTACCCTGGCTGTTCAACTATCTGTTTATTTATATCTCCATAGTATATATAAGCTAAAATCCATTTAGTCATCTATACTTCTCTCTCTCTCTCTCTCTCTCTCTCTCTCTCTCTCTCTCTCTCTCTCTCTCTCTCTCTCTCTCTCTCTCTCTCTCTCTCACTTATGATCCCAAGGAATGGTGAAAATTGACTGCCATAGTCTTCTCAGATACCCAACCCCTAAACACAAGCAGGAAATTCAATACAATTGATACGAAAAATAGTTTCAAGCCACACATTTTCATAGGATTGCAAGAGCGATACGTTCCTGCAAATGTTTTTTTGTTTTTTGTTTTTTTTTACAATGTCAGCGTTTAATTCTCGAATCGATATATTATGGTATTTTTTCTCTTCCCTCCCTGCTGAGATCTTTTTGTGAGTGATGAGATCAAGTAAAATAAGGAACAATGCCTTGAGGACTTTTTAATCTTGTTTAATTTAAAATATATTTGTCAAACGCCGGTTATACTTTGAGAACCACTTTGAACAAGTGATTCACAAGATCAATTCATTAAGCGATTGCGTTGGGGTTTTTTTTTAGGGGGGGGTTCTGTTTTTTGGCTTTTTTGAGAAAAAAAGCGTAATATGCCCCAAACATTACTTATTTTCTACTGTCATCAAAATGGTTAGAATAAGTAAATCAAAATGCTCTTCAGAAATGTACGTTGATATGGCAATTGTCACAATACAATGAAACACTATATTTTTGAATAAATAAAGTTAATTTTTGCTTAAAAACGCTTCTAATGCCTTGTACTGTCAAGAAAAAAAACGATCATTTTGAGTTACCAAATAAATTGATTCGGAAAATGCATCACCGGAGATCAGTGATTGCAAGCTAGTCATCCAGCTATTACACCTGCAGTGAGTTGGATCGTCATTGGGTGCCCAACAAATAAGGCCTTGTGCCAGACCGGATCATTCTTATTATAAACATATATCAAACATATTTGTGTTTAAGATAAAAACTTGTCATCATTTGGTTTCTGATCAATTGATGTACGCATATCATCATCATCATCATCATCATCATCATCAGTCTTTTATCGTCTGTCGTTGGACATAGACCTTCCCCAGGGTTCACCACATCTCTCTATCGTAGACGTGCCCAGGATTCGCCACTCTTCCTATCGTGGGCGACACAGAGCCAGTATTTTCTAAATTAGTCGAGTTTGTCTCTCCAACTTGTATTCTGCCGATCTCAGTTTTGCATGTGATCTCTTGGGATCCATGTTGTGAGTCGTGAGTCATATACAAATACACATATAAATACTGACTCAGGACGTCTAGCTTGATGCAATAGTTAGTTGGCTCATGAAGCAGACTAATGAGCTAGTATCGTGGGTCTTTTCCTTGCAGAGTGCTTCCCTGCTGTGGCCTTACGCTCTACTAAATCAGAGTTAGTAAATACCTTCTAACAGGAGTACTAATAGTAACTGTACCATGTACTATGTACTACTACGTAATAGAAGTGAGTGTTTCTGTAGAATCATGGTTAGCAAGCTAATATCACAAGCTATTGGGCTTTGGTTTGGTTCTCTGTGGCAACCTCACAAAACTGTGGTAAATATTCACTGATTCGATCCAGTCTGAGAAAATTATGATTTTTTCCAAGTATTCGATAGATGTACAGAAATCAGTGAAACAATTCCTGACCATCCCTGCTTGAACTCACGCGACAGTAATTTGAAGTTGTGTTCAGATTAACGGGAGATATGTCAAAATCGATTGATAATTACACCTGGAGATCACTTGGACGTGGTTTATACTTACCCTCTACGATTTGAGATTACCAACGATCAAAATTGGAAATGAGGAGCCGGAGGAAGTAGACCACGAAATTTACCCAGGACAACGAATCTCCAAGAAATTCCCAAAAGAAGACTGAATCTAGCGTAGAGTCACTCTAGGTTGGCAAGATTTCGGTACAGCTAGCTCAGCTTTTCGGAACAAGACAAATCCATAAATCATAGAAAGAAGTATCTTTAGCCGATACATCCTCCCGATAGTAACCTATGGAGCTGGAACATGGAACCTAAGAGATTGATCCACAAGCTTGGAACCCATGCAATGTGCTCAAGAGGGAATCATGCTTAACTTCAAACGTAGAGATCATAGGACAGCACAGTTCATTCAAGGAAAGATAGGGATCAGAGATATCATAGACACCATTGGAAAAGTCAAATGGTTAGACAACTGCTTGTTATTGCGACGCACAATGTAGATATCTGGATATCACAAGCAAGAACGCGGCCAGTAAAATATGTGAGGGCGTTACGAACTAGAAAAATTCAGGATGTATTGGCTCCGTGATGCCCACGATAGAGAAGTCTTGTGAATCTCTGGGGAGGTCCATGTCCAACGACGGGTGCTAAAAGGCTGATGATATGGATGACTTCTTAATCGCTTTATTTATACGCCTATCAATCTATAATTCATTCAGACCTGAAGGTAGCTTCAAAGTGATTTTAGCGTACCGCCATATTCAGATAGATTTAAAAGAAAAATTAACACGTATAAAAAAAGTGAATGAAACGGCTGACATTGATTTTAATACCTCCCCCAAAACATCAATAAGAGTTGCGTTTATTCAAAAAACCTGTTATAGTCTTTAAGTTTGATATTTTTCATTTCAGTTGAATCAACTGAGTGGTAAATCTGAAGAGTGCAGATATGACGTGAAATCGGGCTCAAGATATCTCCAAACTTAACAGGAAAATAGGGACACAATCTCACCGGATAATCGCCAACTAGGAAATTCAAAAATCCGGCAAAAATCAGCATATAATTTGATTTTAATTAAATTTTCGATACTTATTTATTAAATGAAGAACTTTTCAAAAAAGTATCTTTTCATTCCAAATACTGGAAAAAAAAAGAATTTTTTTCATAGGATTCTTACCATTTTGATGATTTATCTTATCTTTATATTGCTGTCTTTATTGATTTTTACACGTTTAACAGATAAATCTCTGGAGAAATTATTTATGTTTACATCTTTTAGGAAAGCGCTTCGGAATTGCTCTAACTTGGGGTTTTACTCTGAGAATTGAAAAAACAGGAAAATCAAATAAAGAATCAGAATTTTTTTTCTCTTACGATTCTTACCATTTTGATGATTTATCTTACCTATACATTGCTGTCTTCATTGATTTTTATACGTTTAACAGATAAATCCCTTGAGATATTAATTATGTTTAACATTTCTTTAGGAAAGCGCTCTGGAATCACTTTAACAGGGAGTCTTACTTTGGGAATTAAAAAACAAGAAAATGAAGTGAAATATTTTTCTTTTCGGCTGTTCTTTTATTATCTAAGCTTGTGATCAGGGAATTTTTCTTTTAAATAAATCATCAAAATGATAAAAGGTTGGGTAGGAATCTTTTGAAAAAAAATACTGATGTTTGGAATGAAAAAACACCTTCCCGAAATTTGAAATGTTTTGATATTTTTTTTTTACTATTCTTCAAATTCGTTTCTTGATAATTAGGTATCGAAAATTTCATAAAAATTGAATGATAGGCAGATCTTTTTTGCTGGATCTCATTTTTTTCAAATATCTCTTCTTGATATTGTTCATACTTATAAGAAATCGATTTTCCGAAAAACCAAGAGATAACTTGAAAATAGGAGAGTAGTTTGGAGCTCTTCACCGGTAAATGCTTCAGCAATTCCATCTGCTGTCTTCTCCTGGCCGCCTAAATGCCATCGGCTGGTGTAACAAATGGCTCAAATGCAGAATATGAGTGGATGACTGTTAAATTATGTAAAAAAACTGGAGGCTTCTTGCGCAATATTGTCCTTCAGCTGTCGACATTCGGCTTCCCTAGATCACATTTCCTATAGCCCCGTTCCCCCTGCCCCCTCCTCCTCTGCCTCCTCTTGAGTTTATCTGGTCCTGCCTTTCTCTTTCTCATCCTCCCTGTTTTGTTTTGCATTCTGTTCCCCTCCCCCAATACATTTCTTCTCCCGTATATGCATTTCCTGAGGCTTGCATAACTTAATGACGCTCACAGGGTGCATAGAAAGCAAGAGAAGCAGAAGAAGACAGCAGATAACATACTCGAAAAGTTTGAATGAGCACCGGAATGCCTGAAAGAGACAGAATTATCGGGAGCGACGAGAGAACGAGAGAGGAGGAGAACTAGAAACGCTCACGTCGTAAATTCACGTCACACACACACACACACACACATATATATATATATGATACAATAACAATAATTGGACAACGAAAATGGAGATGGGCAGGAGGTTAAGCAAGGAGAGGTGATGATGGTTAGGGGAAAAGACTAACTAATTGGCGCCTATAGAACAGTAAACGAAGTAGGAAAAGATTAGACACAAGGGATGAGGTAAAGAGTATCATTGGCAAAAGATGGCAGAGTTTAGTTCGATTGCGGTCGTCATGGAAGAAGATGTGAAAAACCTTTGTAAAGCAATGAATATATATATATTACCTGCTAAGATAGCTTTTTTAAACACTGCCCCATGGCATGATACGCAATACTAACTAAACTCACCTTAGTCTTCCTCCTGATTGTACGAATTGGGCATTTAGTGAGGATTGGAATTGCTAAAGTATCAACAGTCTACAAATGTATTTACTAATCAGCTCAGTCTGGCAAAAAGATACACAACATCTAGTGAGGACCTAACTCACTACTCAAGAGACAATCTACTAAGCAATAAAGATCCTTCCATTCTTTAACTTGGTCTTGCACAAGGCCAAAATATGGGGTACAGAGAGAGAAATAAAGTCGAGAATATATATATGTATATATATATATATATATATAATTATTAAATTACTACCATATTACTTATTCAGGGTTGAGCACTCTTCAAGTGAGGTTACTCGTTCATTATAAGCTTATGCAATGCTCTTCTAACTTGGGAATAGAGCACGCTGGTGGATGGGGAATTATGCGTGACAGAATATATATCGCTTAAATTCAACCTTACTGACCGTCCAGTTCTGCGGAGGGTAGAGGTAAGATGTCAGCCTCTGGTTTCGATCCTACCTTGTGATACTTGATGGGATAATGGGTAGACTATAGCCACACTGAAGGGTTGTAATACAACGAAACAGCTGTCTGTTGATGACACAATCATTTAATAATTTAATCATTTTTTTACATATATATATATATATATATATATACATATATATATATATATATATATATATATATATATATATATATATATATATATATATATATATATATAATTTCCAGCAGAACATTTTTTCATTTGGTCCAGCATAAGTGAAGTCTTCATAGAGAGTCAATTGAAGGCTGATAGGATAACTCTTCCTCTGTATTACAGAGACAAGAATTGCATAGACACCTTTGATTTTATTTTGAGATCAACCCCAGGTTTAAAAGCCTCGGAAGTGTCAGAAAAAAATCAAATCACCCCGAGAAGAGCAAAATTATTTCCATCGACTCGGTTATCATGGACGAGCAACCAAAACGAAGCCCCATTTAACCATGACCAATATCAAGAAGAGAAAAGACTGAGAAATTGAGATGAGCGATAAACGCTTATCTTTTTGGCACAGCATAATCTTTTCCAACGAATCAAATTTGCTCAATTTCTAGATGCAGCAAAAGCGACTTCCTTGGCAAAGTCAGTCCCCTGACGAAAGTCCTATTGAATACATATGGGCAAAATCAGATAAGAAAGTGCAGAGTCTAGAAAGTCAGCAACACGTTCAGATTTGCTCAATCTCTTCCACCAACCATGGTATGGAATATTTCGACCTATTCAAGAGCTGCTGCTCTTGAGATGGCTAAAGGCAATCCAAAACTTCATTTTAGATATAAATGTTAAAGCTGTTAGTCTATATCAACTTCTTGTATGTCTCTACACAATATCAAAGATAGATAGATAGAATGGGGATGTAATGACAAACCTCTCAAATTTCGTCTCTAACATTTTTCTCGAGACTATTTGTAGATTTTCGCTCCAAGCTTCAATTTGCAATACAATACTGCATCTAATCTCGAGGTCATGAAAACTTTGCTCTATTCTTGCCTACCTACAATTTTTATGATCCGAAAATGATTCTAACTACCGAATCAATAATCCCAGAACGAATTAAACATTATGGCTTCTCGAAAAGATATAAACTTTACAGGTTGAGGAAATTTTTCAATAGTCTATCAGTTGTTGGAAAGATTGATAGAATCGAACAAAAAAAGATATCGACGTTAAGTATTACGAGTGAAATTCTGCGCCTACTTGTAGAACCTCACAGAAACGTATTTCGTTTTATTTGACAGAAATTGAATAGATCGTCCCCACCATTCGTTTGTTTTATATTTTCGTGATATTTTTGTTTGTCAGTTTCCTATGTCAATTCTTAAAACGGAATAGAAAAAGATGTCTGAACGTCTTTTCTTACAGGAATAAAACTTATTTCCAACAAATCACAACTCTAAAGAAATAGTCTTCTGGAAGAGTTTTCTAATCACAGAACTGTGCAAGACAACTTCGAGCTTCAGCGTGTTGAGCATCAGCGTAAGGATTGAAATCCCCATACAAACGATCTGGTTACCGAGCCAAGCTTGTGAATCATGGAGTCTCGTTGGACACTTTTTAGCTTTGTCCGGTACGAAGTCACACTTACTGAAACCCAGTGAATATCGGAATCACTGTACTAAGGCAATCTTTCTATCCAAAAATATTTCTTAAAAAGCTCTTAGCTTGCCTCGAGACCACCGATGTGGAGCACCCGATGAGGATCATTCTCACCATATTTGCGAATCTGCAAGACTATCTTCTCGACCATCATCCCACTACAGAGTGCACGAAAACAGGTGTATAGGTATGTAACTCGTAAAGTCAAATAACTGGTTTTCGTAAAATCAACTAAGTTAAAAGCGATATCGAGCCTGGTTATTGACCCAAATGAGTAACTGTTGGGGAATACTAGGTGCTGTGTGCAATAACTATATTGTTCTACGGGTGTCTGCACCTTAGCTCTGCCACCGATTAATACAGCCTCTTGCCAAACTATGGTCGGATTTTGACCTGGTCCCCTCTCAAGCACACACTGCACGATGACGGAACACATGACAGTGTCTCTTTCCAAAGAGCTGCCTTACTCGTATCGAACGGGAGCGGTTACAGGCACGGAATAAGTCATAATAAACTTTCAGACAATACGTTTTGTTCACTGTGCAAGGCTGTTAACGTTTTAAAACCAGATCCTGCTGGGTCGAGGTTATCAAATAAACAAATCCTCACATAAGGGGAAAAGAGCAAACGTTGTGCCGTATGAATTATCAAACTGTTGGGATTCATCTGCGTGTGAGATGTTGAATTTGTTGGGTATATTCATTTGAAATTTCGTATTCAGTCATGGTATAAATCCACTTCATTCAGTAGCTTATTCAGCTTTAAGCATCTCAGATATTATTTTACTGCTGTAAGCATTGAATCACGTGTTTTACAGCTTTGGGGTTATTTAAGAACAAATAAGTAATAAGGAGACAAGATACAAATTCTTCTTAAGAGTTTTTTTCATCCTCCATTTAAGTAAAAAAAGAATACCAATAAGATAAACATTCTTTAAAGGATACTAAACCATTTTAGATCAATCCCTGTAGCCATAATCACCAGCCAAACCGAAAAATAAGGCAATCTTCCATTTCCACTCAGGTCTTTTAAGCTTGTGACAGCGCAACCAGACATACAACATGGCAGAGAGCCTTGGAGGTTCCACTAAACATCTACCCCCCCCCCATTTTATTTTTCAATTTTGGAATTTTTTCAATTGATTGGGGGGGGGATCTCGTGCACTCTTATAATCACGTGTCAACTTTACTGGAAGTACCATTTGGCTTAGAACCTTACAAATTAACGTGACTCCTCTACAAGGCATTTTCTAGAAATATTTATTTGGATTTTTGTTGCATATTAAGGCTCGTTTGTTTTTCACTCTTTTAATGTTGTGCCAGCTCTATCAGACACTCCAGCTGGCCTAAAACATTCTATATTCGCATGAGCACCAAACTAAACATCTCCTAAAAATATTCGCTCGGGGATGGGGTAATTTTTCTGCATTTTTGTTTTTACTCTTTCAATCTTGTGTCGATGCTACAGTGTCTCAAAGCATTCAAATGCGTGGAAGTATACCTTGCAATCACCTTTGAATTTTGGTACACAAAAAATATTTTTTTGGCAATAAAAAAGTATTTTTGTGTACCAGTATCGCTTCTTCAGATGTAACGGTAGATGTAGACAGAGATATACGCATGCGTAACCATACCTCACTTTCTTGTTCTCCAGCAGAAAAATTCATGTCAAAAAGTTGACAACTTTGTTATTATTTATCAATTTTTATTAGATGAAGTATTGTAAATCAAGGCTCATCAAAGTCGGGGTCGTGACACCTCCAGGGGTCACATGATGACTGTTGGGATGTATATGATAATGTTGATACGTGATTAAAAGAGTGCACGAGACCCCCTCCTCAGAAACCTATTGAAATATTCCAAATTTGGGGATTGAAAAAAAAAACATTTCGGGGAAATGTTCACTGGAGAATTTATTCGAATCTTCAAAGTTCAAGGCAAAATTTAAAATAATTCTTGAGATACTATTTTTTTTTCAGTTTTGGGGAAACAAATGCTATTTTTGCGAAGAGAAATTTGAAGGGCCTTTCTAAGCTGAATTTTATCTGCGCTATTGGGGATACTAAGGTGATTCCCTCAATGGCTGATGCTGTGTGCGATTCCTAGGACTTAACTGAATCTAAAACCACACACCCATTGATGATTATGCGTAGTTTACTCGTGGCAAGAGTGTAGTAAACGCTAGAGAACGACAGAAATGACACCCAAGCGTATTTAGAATTCCGTTTGCAATAGGTAATGTATCATCGCTAATTCTTAGTTACGATGTCAAATGTTCACGACCAAGTCAACGAGAGACAAGAAGACCAGTCTTAAAGTTTACGCTAAAACTAACATTTATTACTGTATACGAAAATGTCTGTCACCAGATCATCTTTGGAAATCAGTGTTCAGCTTTAAAACTTTCGTTGGGATAACATCAAAATATTGGTTTATAGTAATGTTCTCTCGTTTTCTTCAAGTATCAATCAGTTGATTCCGGATTCCAATA
Source organism: Thysanoteuthis rhombus (assembly GCA_963457665.1). Classification (NCBI taxonomy): domain Eukaryota; kingdom Metazoa; phylum Mollusca; class Cephalopoda; order Oegopsida; family Thysanoteuthidae; genus Thysanoteuthis; species Thysanoteuthis major. The sequence goes on along the minus strand of OY735215.1, from coordinate 19,680,249 downwards.
AAGGAGTTAGATTTTAAACAGATCTCTATAGTTTATCTCGCTGACAATAGCTATGTCTAAATACTACATCAATGGCCACTTATTATATCTCGTCGACGGCTGTTATTTTTACAGCGTTGTTATACTTATTGGCTGATATGAATTCTGTGAATCCTTGAAACCAAATTAGATTTGTTCTTATTGAATGCTCTGAATATGTTGAACTTGTTTTTTTCTGATTTTTCGGGTATGTTTAGTTGCATTTTTTTTTCTTTACTTTACATCAGGTGATATTCAATACGGTTAGGCAAAAATTCAATATGTTTAGTTATTATTATATCGAAAGACGATATATTACAGTTCAATGGAGCGTTCTTGATTCGACTTGATTCGTACGTCTGCTTCCCTCGTAACTGATGGTACTGATGCAAGACCTTGTAGATTGTCACGTATTTAGATGGATTCTTGCAATAACGAATTTAGTATCACACTCGATATACCTATCAGTACCTTGTCCTTGATGTTTTCTCAGTTCGAACATTTTTACACTACACACTATACAGTAAGTAAGGTGGTAGGAGTATTACATCAGTAATGGTTGTAGTGAGCGTAGGGAAGTAAGACTAGTATCCAACAATCTTTTGGGTTTTTGTCTAGTGCATCGTATCAAAAGTTGAAGACCCAAGAACAGGTGCCAACAGTGATGTCAATCTACTCTTCCAGTGAGCTATTTCCGTCGGGGTGTAAAATGCGACGTCCAAAAGCAACAACAGCGTTAACAATTATCTCTCTGTCTCTCTGTCTCTCTCTGTCTCTCTCTGTCTGTCTCTCTGTCTGTCTCTCCGTGCCTCTCTCTCTCTCTCTCTCTGTCTTTCTCTGTGCCTTTGTCTTCTTGTTTGGTATTTGAATGAAAGGCTTTATTCCCCTACAACGCCTCAGCGCATCTCTTTGTTCATGATTATTAGTTGTACGTGTAACCGAAAGACGACATATTACAGTTCAATGGAGCGGCGTTAATTCGACAAAAGTAGACGACACAAGAAAAACACGTGCTTCTATTATTCATTGGGCTCTGTTTCCCAATCAACCAATATAAATATTTGACGAAGCTTGATGAATTGTTCTCTGATGGTGAAGTCATCCCGTGCAGTTATTAGAAACCTTCACATAAAACTGTCATCACAGTTGTCAACATTGGTTTCTGCAGTTTCAAAGTTGGTTTGGCTACCTGGCTGACTGACTTGCTGGCTACGTATGTATCATGTACAAAGAGCTCATGAAAGGAGCATTAAGACTAAAAATTCCAACATTTACTTCTTATGTTTAGATAAAACGTTTTCTTTTCTTTTTTTGTTTTTCTTGGGGATTAATTTGCTGTGTACTTTTATGCTAAGCTGATCCCTTATTTGTGTCCAGCAGCATTTACGCTTATCTCTTTTTAACACTTAAAACTTTTCAGGGATCACTGGGCTACAAGGGGCGAGAGGAGAAGCTCATTTATTGGCCATCTCATTTTCCAATTTTCAATTGATCACCCTGATCATGCTGCCAAAAGACATTGATCATCATGAGACGACTTCTATCGAGCAACTAATAGTATTCGATTTTGTTGATTAGTTCTAGAATAATATTCTCGAACCCAAACGTAACATTCTGCAGCCTTCACTGAAAACTTCTCTTTCTCCCTGGCCCCAACTCGTTATCTCTATCTCCCTTTTTCACTATCTCTCTCATTTCTCTCTCTCTATCTTTCTCTCTCTCTCTCTCTCTATCTTTCTCTCTCTCTATCTTTCTCCCTTTCTCTCTCTCTCTATATATATATGAGACGAGCTACATTTGAAAAGCGCGTTTGAACAGAATGTAGTAAGGACCTTAACCACAACCATTCGTGTGCTGTAACAAATTGTTACATACCTGCCCAAGAAGACTATTTTCAAGAAGATGGTGGAAACTAGATGTTAGAATGAACATCTTTATGTGTTTAAATATCTCTTTTCTCCGTTGGCTTAGTAGTGTGTCAGCAAAATAGACATTAGTGACACTGATAAATGAATATAAATAAATTTCACTTTGACGTTTTCATTTTACTCGGTCAAGACAAGAAGAAGTTGAGCATGCCATTTTCTTATGGGAACAAAAATCTTCTGGGGTTCAAAAGAGACGATACTACTATCCAATAGCGGACTCTTACACGTACACCTACCTAATTGCTGGCAATATGACTTTTTTTTACCATTAAATCCTCAAAAGAAGTGATCACTCTAGATTGGTAGACTTCCGGTAGTTCAACCTCGATATTCAAGAACAAACAAATTAATCCCATAAACATAGGTATACAACAAATGCATCCTTCCGGTAGTTACTTGTGGAGCCAAAACAAAAGGATTAATCCTCAAACTGAAAACCATGCGATGTGCTAAGGAAAGAATCATGTTCTACATAACATGGAGAGATCACAAGAGAGCTCAACGATATCATAGAATCCATTATAAAATTCAAATGGCAATGAGCTCGGAAGATTGCTGACAACTGGCGGGCATTGCGACTCATAACGTAAGTCCCAAGATCTTCATGCTCTAAACTGTGACTGGCGATATATGAGGCGTTGCGCAATACACAAGTTGAGAAAGCATTGGCCTCGCCACACCTATGATAAAGAGGTCAAGTGAATTCTGGGGAATTTGTCCAATGACTGACCCTTGAAAGCTGATGACACGTTCCCCCCGGTCAATTCTTCATAGGTTCTCTCTCTCTCTCTCTGTCTCTCTCTCTCTTTCTCTCTCTCTCTCTCTCTCTCTCGACTGTGTTTATCGATCTTTTTGCAGCCTTGTTCGCTCGCATAGATCAACGGGGAATTTTTCGTCGGTAAGTATTGTTTTAATGTGAGTAACATGTCGAGTTATGAACTTTCTTCATTTCAATGAGTTGAACAATTGTCAACCATTGATATTAACAAATTTTTATTAGCGTTTCCTTTCATGTCAATTTTTAGTTGTTTCCCAATTGCAACTCGCTTAGGTTTGTCTGTCTACGATCATTAGTGAATAAAGGGCAATCCCTTAATAAGAAACAAAACCGCGTCTGTTTTATCCCAGGAAAGGTTGGTTGTCCGTAAAGGCTGCTCTTACCAACTGAGGTACGAGAATTGCTCAGTTGGTAGACAATCAAACGACATCATTAAACCAACCTTCCATTTTGCCTAAATCTCGCAGCGCCATATTTGTGATCGTTGTGTATTTGTAGTATTATTTGAATCGATATGATTTGAAAAAAAAACATTGCCAACCACAGTTCCAGTTCCAGTTCTTCTTCTTCTTCTTCTTCTTCTTCTTCTTCTTCTTCTTCTTCTTCTTCTTCTTCTTCTTCTTCTTCTTCTTCTTCTTCTTCTTCTTCTCTACCCCAGTTGCCTAGTGGTCATAGCTGGAGATTGAGTGACATTGTCTCCTCAGGTCTCCAGCCCTCCTCTCCACACTCTCACAGCCTGCAGCAGTGCTTGTTTACAGTTTCACACCAGTTGCCCGATGGTTATTACTGAAGTCTGAGTGACAGTAAGTCAGGTTTCCATTCCTCCTGTCATATCCCCCTCATCTATCATAGCAGCGCTGAGCTTCGTACCCCACCATCATCTCTGGTGTTTGCTTTTTGTTTTCTTATTGTTTTTTGGATCTTTTTGTATTCTTTCCTCTTCCCCCTGTTAGGCCATTGCTAACAGCTGGGGGTCATAGATCTCATATTTTTAGCTCTTTCCCCAGTATTCGCACAGTCCCCAGCAATGCTGAGCTCTGTATAGTCCCGATCTGTCTTTTTATCCGCAGTTCTTCCAATCTCGCTTTCTGTGTCTTTAGTATGGTTCAGAGTGCATCTATTATTACTGGTACTACCCTGACTTTCATGTTCCACACCTTCATCAGCTCTCTTACCAGGGCCTGGTATCATCCTAGGTTTTCACTCTCTTTTGTACTTACTCTATGATCTGCAGACAAAGCCACGTCTATTATTTGGTAGATTTTCTTTCTTATTGTCCACGATCACCAGGTCCTTTCTTCTCGCTTGGATGGGCTGGTCAGTTTGCATCATAATTATTTTTATCATCATCATCATCATAATGCTTTATAATAAAAATAACATCCTTATTTACATCATTAGTATTATCATTATCGCGCACATTTTACTCACTACTATAGACACATGTATACAATGAGTTGCGATTTAAAAATAACACAGAAAATCAGATGAAAGAAACTCAAGTAAAAGAACTAGTAGTAGGCAGTAGTGTTATCGTTTTTATAATAATAATAATAATAATAATAATAATAATAATAATAATAATAATAATAATAATAATAATAATGGGAAGTTATTGCTCAGTCAGTATGTAAAAGCGTTTGAATTAGATGTATTATAAGTATCAAGAGTAGTAGTAGTAGTAGTAGTAGTAGTAGTAGTAGTAGTAGTGATTGCTTTGAAATCACAGAAAAATTTAATGATGTCAATTGATCACAGAAAGCAGCGGGAGAATTAGAGCGTGCAAAAGGGAAAGAGCCAGGGAGTGGCTAATGGCGTATAAATTCTATTAAGTTCCTATCTGATTGAAAATAAAACTTTTAAAATATGTAAAAGAAAGATGAGAAAGATACGCCGTTATAGAAACGTGAACTGGTGTGAAGACAATAACAGAAGTGAGTGACAGGAAGTGTGGGCGCTAAGTGATTGGTTAGTGGCAAGTGAAGGGGGAGGGGATAACCATTGAGGGGTCATCAAGTAACAAAATGAAATCCATGGAGATAACTTTCTCCTTTTTTTCAACTTTTATTTCCCCGTTGATTTTATGTTCTTGTATTGTTTTCTTTTCGTTTGTTTTTTTTTCTTGCAGGGTTGTGAGGAAGCGCCAGGGCGGGTGTGAGGTGTATTTTTATTCCAATGTCGGAATCGATCGGCTTCCTTCATCTGTCACCATGATGAATGAGTGTCTGATGACCCGCACCTTCATCTGAAGAATGAACGTCGAAAAGAGAATTCGATTTGATAAAGTGTCCTGGATCTGGGCTCAAGGAAATATTTCATGTGCTAATTAATTTTATTTTCAATTTAGTTTTTACTCTTTTTTCTACTTTGTTTTGTTTTTGTTTTATTATTTTGCTTATCTTGCCTTTTTTCACGATGGAACACATTGAAAACTTTGCCTAACTACGTTCTAAAATGGAAGCACACATACATACACACACACACACACACACACACACACACATATATATATATATATATATATATATATATATATATATATATATATATATAAATATTTATATATATACATATATATACATTCTAGGAAGATTTACAGCTTTAAACATTGGACATTATAAAAAAGACCCGTTTCTTTCAAAAAAAATGTGTGACACTTCAGTCTCTTATTTCCCAATAATCCTTTATATGATTCATGCAACTTTTTTCCCCCACCTAATATGGTCTTATGTGTGAATTTTCTCTTGTTAGGATCATTGGGTGTTTACCACGTAACCGTTCCAGGGATTTGAAAACTATATATATATATATATATATCAGAGAGATGTCTGTCTGTACCTAGCCATTTCGAACTAGTTGCATAATTATGATGTGACCTGGCTACCAGATGGAACTTTGATGCACATGCCTAAAAGACATCTTCCTGTGGTGTTAGTCGAGAGAGACGCACTTGAGTGTCTATACGGTGAGGCTAAGATTCATGATAATCTGCCTGTCCACTCATCTCGTATTGCACGGGTTTTCTTTTGGGTATGATATTGCTTCAGGCCTGTTTGAGATGTTTTTGCAAACATTCTTTCAACACAAATCTTCTAAAAAAGCTTTCTGTATTTCACTCAAAATTCTGTGCCATATCCAATGATCCTGAACATGTAATTTTCATTGTTAATGTAATATATTTGCAATTTCTGAAGCTCGTCCGAACACCAGGGAATTTTTTGAGGTTTTATCAATCTCTTTACTATTACTGGACTGCATTCCCCAGTTTTTATAGTCACAACAGTTCCTTTATCAGGCTACATAACGGCCTTTAAGCTCCAAAGAGGGGTAAGTCAAGGTGATTACAGCTCACCCAAACTCTTCACAGCCTACTTTGAGATGATCTTCCGCAACCAAAACTGGGATAATAAAAGAATGACGGCAATTATCAAAGTGGTACAAATCAGACGTCAATCTTGATAATGAACTAAAGTAATACTAAATGAATAGTTATATTCTCGTAAATCATTAGAAAGCCTCTGACAGATTACTTGTATATAAGAAAAGAATAGTAAAAAATATCCTGGTCCCAAATGGTTATTTTAGTTGTAGTTGTCGTAGTATGACCAAACTACAACATGTAACTGTAGAAATTGGTATATTATTAATGGTGATCGTAGCAGTAATACTGCTTAAAGTCTATGCTGTCGCATTTTATTTGTCTTTTTCACCTCTCCCCACCAAATTTAAGGGGGTATATGTATTTACTATCCATGTGTCTGTCAGTCCGTCTCTCCACACTTTATCTCCAAAAGTTTTCCAGGAATTGTAAAAGTCTGGGCAATGGGTTTCGGGAAAAGGAATTGGATTTGGTGACGGATTCAGGAATATGTTTCCACTAAAGTAATATGTTCATCATTCATCAGGAAAAGATGTTGAAAGCAAACAGCTGATAAAAAAGATAAAATTAAATTTCAAGGGATGTGACTTAACATTTTGTAAATTTAAATTTCTACCTTTTTGTTTTTTCAAGTTCGATTTTCATTCAGTTTCCAATAAGTGTGCGGTGTACGGTGCACTCTCTGAGATCTTTCTAGCTGTTTTGCATATTTACTTTTTCAAGTCACGTACGTTTTTACCTAGTCTAATTACCAAGAATAATGGTTAGCACGTCAGATGGTTCTTGGTTCGATATTGGGTATGGAGGAAGAGTGTGGAAAACTCTTTATTAGAGCAAATTTACACTTGAACTCAGTAGCTAATTGAGTACACTCTAAGCTATGTCATTACAGGTTGAAGTTTCTTTTCTATGAACTTGCGATTGAGTAGTCATAAAGTCTTGTGGAAATGGAATTTTGGTCTCGGCCAGACTTGATAGTTCCGAAGATCACTGAGCTGACACATGCAACGGAAACCAGGATTTTGTTACGGGCCTCCATACTCCATTGGGAATTAGCTCTTAAAAGACGGTACGCTTTACGCTTTTTCGGTTTATCCAGCCATTTTGTTCATGTATCAACTATATGAATCTAATAGTGTATTCGAACAACAAGAGTTTCTATTTTGGAACTTGATGCCAGTAATAAAATCTTATCTGGCTTTCCCAAGGGTTTACACGGAATCCATCTATGTAAAGAAATGAAAGATGATTTGAGATCGAAAGAGCGGGAAGAATTGAAAGCGAAAAAAAAGGACCAGAGCAGATGTTCAAAAGGTTTTATCACAATATTCTCATCTGATCCGCTTTGCAAAAAAAGGGAAAGGAAAGAAAACTGATTAATCACTCAATAGAAACAGTCATGTGACAAATGTCTTTTAGCAGTACCTCATTTTGGGGGTGATCAATTTAGAAAAGAGTTCATTAATGAATACATTAGTTCTCTCGCAATTTGTTATTGCTAAAAAAAATCCTGAATTTTCAACGAAAAAATAAAAATGTACATGCAGCTGGACACAGTTTTTACATTGGTCTGGTTGACCGGGTGGATATGTATGCACCACTTACACAGAAAACTGACCACCCCGACCCATCAAAAATTGATAACTTTTTGTCAGACATCATAATAAATGAATGTTGAAATTTTCAGCCCTCTAGCTCTATCGATGCGACCTGTACGCGTGATCCATATATGCTATCAACTTGAAAACTAAAAACAATTTTGGTGACAGTTCTGGTTCACGGTGTCTAATATAGAAAGTAGTGACGCACATTTTTACTCATTTCGACAGAATCCATATGTCCTTCATGGGACGATTATATCTTATTAGTGGCTCTAAAAGATGAAGTGATGACGTCTGATAGACGAATTGTCAAAAAAGGAAATGATATAATGAATGAAGTAAGAAATAAAAAAATATCTTTCAATAATGTTCCAATTACATTTTATTTCTCACAAATGAAAAATGATTGTGATTTCTCCATTACATACTTTGGATTGACGATTTAAGTGAATCATAATTATACATGATTTTCTAAATATTTTTTTTAAAGATTTTATGAGGCTTTCCATTAATTTACACGACAGATAATGAGTGTTTAGGGTTTAGCATGCTACGATCATTAATATGTTTCCTCGGGATTATTTACCTCGTCTATGTTTGTTTTGTGTTTTGGTGTTTATCTCATAACTTTCTGGCTACTTTACTCTCCGATCCTCATCGGGCTTCCGTTGCGTTTTGGAACATTGAACCAAGTTACGATGATGTATTCACTCCCTACCCATAGCATGTCAAATCCAGGGTCTCTGATTGCTAGCTTCATGAAGTGTCGACCCCTGACCTACGCAATTAATCTCTGACCCTCAAATGAATACGGGGACTCTTCCCATCACACGTATTTTGTAAGTTCACGTTATAAGAGCCCTTATGAGGTTAGTGGTTCCGATATGTTATTGATTTTGATGCTTTGTTTGTCTACTAATCGAATTATGGGAAATGGTCTAAAACGAATGTATCCTCCAGTAGTATCCTGTGGAGCCAAAAGATTGGATCTCAAACCAAGAACCATGCAATGGCCACAGGAGAAGGTCATGCTTGGAGACAAGCAGAGGAATTGCAAAACAGCACGGTATATTAGAAACAAAATAGGGGTCAAATATATCATAGAATCCAACAGAAAACTCGAATAGCAATAGGTAGGTCATATTTCAAAAGTGTCAGACAGCCACTTTATATCACGACTCACAACATAGATCCCTAGAGATCATATGCGAAACTGTGACCGCTAAGAACTTATATGGCCTGACAATTTAGACAAGTTAAGGTGATATCGGCGCTGTGATTCCCACGATATAGAGATATAGAATCTTAACCTTCTCCCATAGACGATGATGTGCTTCTCCTCACTCCATAATGATTAACCACCATTCTTGAGCTTTGGGTCTTTCTACGAAATGCGTTTTTCTTATATTTCAAAATCCTATTTCTAAGGTGGGTTCGATAATTTTTCCTTTCCATTCCCTACCACGACTGCTTATAATGTTATACATGCAGCTCCTGGTCACACAGAAACGACGAGGAGTTAGTCTGAATAAAATAAAACTCAATGGTTACAACATCTCAGCTAAACATCCCCACAATAGTTTCTATAACCAATCAATTGATGTGATTCACATTTCTCTGAGCTCAGCAATTCAGGAATCTTACATAGAGTAAAAAGAGAGGAGTGCTTTGATTGTGGAAAATAGAGTAATTTCTCTGAAGCAAAACGAAATTATTACTTATACTCCATTTTTTGTCTTTGATAATGCATCTGTTCCATAAAGAGACAATATCACACAATGTCAATATTTGATCACCAAACACTGAGGTCTCATAAGACACAATGCAGACATGTTTGAAATAAGGCTTGCATTAATTTCATTTCCTCTAGGTTTATTATAAAGCTTAGCTGCATACCCACGCACAAATATTCCCTGCTTTTAGTAGGAGTATCACTGAACATAAGCTGCCTGAGTCCATCGAATCATTCTACGCCGATAAACTTTCCTCTCTCGCTCTCTCACACTATATATAAATATATTTATACACAAATTGAAGGAGTTAGAAGATTATACTCCAATGAATAATGATTGAGAACAGTATATCCCTGCTGATAAAAAAAAAAGTTCTGTTCGAAATTCACGGAAGATTAATGACTATGTCTACTAAAGGAATACAGTAAGATATAACGGTCAAAACTTTGTAATAAAGATAGGAATACCTGCTTGAAAGAATCGTTTGATCTTAAGCAATAGTATCCTTCCTTTCATTTCTTAGTGAAAGTAAAGATATTTCCTTACCTTAGGCCCGTACAAGGCCTCACAGGTAGGGCATCCATTGGGGATTGAAATCACAACAGCAACAATGATCTGAGAGACTAACACACAATCACTTTGTAACTGATGATCGAAACCCTCACTTCAGAACGCACACTACATTCTAAATCTTTCAGATTAAAGAGGAGAAACAATTAGAATGTTTATTCATTATCGCAGCAGTTTTAAAGTGACGGGCTCAAGCAACACTTTCCAATGAATTTCTCTGTGTCTTCTTTTATCTAAAGTCAAATAAGATGTACTATATTTTTTTCGAGCATAACACGAAAGATTTTGCATTCTAATCTAGGCAAAAATAGGGAGGGCAGGTCGTGCAATACTCGAATGATTAAATTCCTTCAATGACTTTTCGGTAAAAAAAAAGAAAGATCAACTCTGTTGGCTGTGAAATTGGTTGAACGGATATAAGAAAGTAATATCTGTCTAAGTTAGCACCTGGAGGGTACTTTTCTTTCCAATGAAAGTATTTTTGAATTCCAATCTATGTTAAAAAAGTGATCATGAAAATCTCTCAAACATTCAGAAGCATAAGTTATGCACACTAAATGAACTGAAAAAACTCAAAGAGTGCATACCTCTGTCAATGCTATTGTCTGGGGAATTAATGGTGCATGGATCTGTCCAAAATTTGAATCACGTCAAACATGGCTCATACGAAATTTCATTGAAAATAATTTTGAACTTGTCGAGATATCGTACGAAAAGACATGAAATTTTTGCAATATACTTTAGTGTGAGTATATAACTACGACGCAGGATCAATAATTTTCAATCAAGTCTTTCGAAGCCTATCGCATACTCTTAAGTCGAATTTCATAGAAATTCGCGGAAAATTTTTGAAGATATAGTGTATGAAAAAACGGAAAAATATTTCTCACTTCGAGTAGAATCCACGGATTCGCTTCAAAATGTAACCTGTCCTTCCCCAATGCCGATCCATCAACATAATCTCATTTAAAACGATTGAGTAATTTCAGAGATATCGTGGGGACAGAAGTTATCCCATGTGCCCCGATTCATTGTGCCCGAGACATAGAGATATAACCTTAAAAGCACCGAGATTATAACTTTGACAATAAAAATCTCAACTTCTTATAAAATGGTTAGATTGGAAAAATCTGAATAGTTGAGGCTCTATAATGAAAGTAAATATTACCCACATACACAAATTTGCGGTTCGTAAGATTAGAGAATATCAAAATTGAACAACCCCAGATTGAACTTCAGAATTCATCAACGGTCAGTTTCACATATCCAATGTTCATCCTCACGTCAAGTCACCCTTAACCCAAAATGGCGCCCATGAGGTAAAAATTGCAAAAATGAATATGACCCTTAACTAATCTTTATAGATGATCAGATCTCATCTCCACCTATCATATGTCCATACTAGGTTCAAATTAGCACATTAGCAGATCGTAATTGAATTTGAACATGCCTGAAATTGACCTGACGTGAAATCGACCATCAGAGGTCACCAAAGGTCATTGTCATCTATTCTATGTTCATTCCGGGGTTAAGCCACCCTTACATTAGATCTCTTAGTTCACTCCCTGGACAGCAAAGCTCGTGTGAGTCGTTTTTTTCCCATAAAAACTGGCCGATGTGTTAACTTTATATAATGAAATAATAGTCGTACTGTATTTGTATTTATAGAAAATCATCATGATTCTTTGTGCCCCGTGATCCACTGCACCGTGACCCCCACCGATTTGGAACATCGAAGCCGAAAACCAGATTTGACTGCCAATCTTTAGTATCAAATCAAGTATCCAATTAGAGGCTAAATTTTAAACCTATTTTCTTCCATATTCAGTACTAGTTTTATACAATAATCGGGTCGTACACGAATAAACACGGTATATCTAAAACAAGAGAAATATCTAATAAAAAATCAGGATCTTGAAAGTTATGTTTATCTGGGAAAGCACTTGATAACCTTGATGGTTACACATTTTAAAATAAGCGAAAATGCAAAGGCCATTAACTGATTACTTAAATCTAAAATCGATTTTGCGATTGACACCGTGCTAAAGCCCAGAAAAGGAAAAATGTGATGAAAAATTAATTGAAGTATTTTAATTTTATCTTCTCCACCTTCACTAATGAGTCACTTCAATTAGAAAATGTACAAGAAAGAAAAAAACATGTTGTGTATCACTTGTTTGAATTCGCATCACTTGTATGGTATGATGTTGTTGTTGTTTTTTTTATCTCCCCCGTATTTCAGTCAAATTACCCCTTCCTCACGAGAGCTAATGATCTACAGGTGGGCACAAATTACCCATACAATTAGGTAACACATTCGATTTAATGCACACGAACATGTGTATATATAATTCAGATCTTTCAGGAAAAAAAATAAACATCGGTAACTTGTTTATATATATATATATATATATATATATATATATATATATATATATATATATACATATATATATATATATATATATATATATATATATATATATATATATATGTGTGTGTGTATTCGTGAGTTTTAAATATCTATTAACAATATATACATATGTTAATATATATATATATATATGTGTGTGCATAAGTATATATATATGTGTGTGTGTGTATATTCACACATACACACACACACACATGTATATATATATATATATATATATATATATATATATATGTTGGAGAAAAGTAATAGAATATACATCAGACATGTGAATATGTATTAATGTATTAAGTAGATCTTAGTTCGAAAAGGTGCCCAATATTATCAATAGAGCGATCATTAAATGAGTAAATGATTCATTACAGCTTGTGTATTCTTCATATTTTCAAATATATATATATGTACATATATATATAAGTGTGTGTGTATGTGTGTGTGTATGCATGTCTCTGTGTGTGTGCATATACTCGTAGCTAGAGCGATAATTCCACAGTCTTATGAAGAGAAAACGTTTATTTCACACAACAATTTTTTCAGCATAGTCTCTTCCCTTGTTTATACACTCAATTAAGTGGTGAATATCAATTGCAGATAACGAACATTATACAATGAAAGTTTCAAGTCAAATCAGATAACAACTGTGTCAGACTATGGACCTTAATCCATCATCGTACGTATTGAACAAGTTGAAACAAATAAAAACATTGACAACAGATCTATCGTTCTCGTCTGATTATTTTCCAAATTTCAGACGATCTCTTTCACTCATAATTCTTTTGGTTTCTATGGAATAATGTCTATGTCTTCGTTGCTTTTGCCACAGTGTTATTGACGCTTAACTCTGAGGCTACAATGTACAACAAACGACGGACAAGGACGGATTTGTAAGTGTTGTTTTTTGTTCTCTTTCCTTTCTTTTTCTCTCTCTCATCCACTTAAATCAATTTGCCTGCGTCTCATTAATACTTCAGTTTTATAATTATCATTTTTTTAATACAAAGAGACAGAAAAAAAGCTATTAAAATCAATCGTTGAGTTCTGTGGGGTCAATAATATACAGCGTCATTGGGATTCTATTCGAATGTACACGCTTAACACTGTCTATCCATTCAAATCAATTCTGTTGGGTTGAAGTCTAACGTTATTTAACGCCACGTCTACTTAACAACAATACAGTTATCTATAACACGATAATTGAGGTAGTCTTAACTTTCTGAGCCAGTGGAGATTATTCTCTGTTACTTCCGTGTGACTCGCTTTCCATAAAAAAAGTTAAATAGCCACTTATCAGACATCTTTATATCATCTTTATTTTCGTGTGTCCTATGCAGAGGATGACTGCTGTCGGAATACATTTTATCATCAGCCATAAACTGGAGATATGGTGTATTCGGGATATAACTCTGGTAACACTCACACAATACCTTGTTGTGTTGTGAAGGTGTATGATTGTGTAGCAAGAGAACAAGGAACTATGGACAATATCGTTGAGGAATCGTATACAAAATCATTAACACGATATTTATTTTAAAAAATACTTAATATTCCTCTATATATGTGTGTGTACGTGTTTGTATATGAGCGTGTATGTGCGCACGATAGAGTGTGTGTGCGTGTCTGTCTGTAAAAGAGATACTTCGAAGGGTTATGTAGATGGTTATAAGAGGAGCAAGACAATAAGACAGGCAAAAAAAAAACCTCAATAGAGAGACTGAAACGAATACATTGATCTTAAGAAAGGAAATAAAGAAAAACCAGGAAAAAAACCGGTCTCGGTGAGTCACACTGACGCCACAGATTTGAGCTGCCAGAACCTCAAGTTTTTTTTTTTTGCAAACAACATTTGATCAAAAATCTTTTTTTAAGTTGTCTGTGTTTAGAATTTTTTTATCCTTTTCTTTATGTTTGCTTTTTTGTGTGTCTAAGTTTTCACTGTTTTCGTGAGTCAATTGGTTAAATGGTTAGTACCTCTGAAAAGTAATCTTTCGTTCATACTTTCTGTGTTGAACTGTACACCTACTTGTGCTGCATATACATTTATACGGACTTTATCTTGGAAGAAAAATACGGACACGCATATTTACACGCTCACAGGCACGATACTTACTGAATCTAGCTTAGTCTTGTACATGGGGGTCTGGACAGGAAGATTGCATGACCTCAACCTTCCAAGCATGCATAGAAAATCAGCATTCGAATTCTTGTCTTTTTACCTGAACTTGAACTTCAACCATTAGCGATTATATGAATTCATAACATTATCATTCTGTTATCAGATGAAATTTGTATGAAACGATTCAAGTTTTAGTTCTATGGATATTTCGATATCTTCTACTTGCTGGGACTACTGATCAGAAAAAAAAGTGTTTTGTGGAGCAAAACATGATCAACGGAGCCCCACATATGACCCGACCAACAAGCTTTGAGTATGTGTATCTATGTGACTTTGTGCCTATTTATGTGTGTATGTGTGTGTGTCCAGACCCTCCTGATCACATTTTGGGGGCTACGCCATCAAAAATTTGCTAAAGTAGATCATTAGACACCATCTAATATTAGTTTTGTTAGTTTTTTTCCAAAAAGTGCTTTTTGGATATTTATTGTGATGGGAACCAACAATGCCCAAATTTTGAGCGAGCATTTTTTAGATAACTTTAGATAAAAGACCTATTTTTTTAGATGATTTTAGATAATTTCTAAATAATCTGTTTTGGTCTGCGCATGGAGAACAGTTATCCACTTGAAGGCAGTAAAGATTGAATGTCTTGTTTTTTTTTCTTTTGCTGCGTCGCATTTTCAACGTGAAGACGGACACTTTTATGGCACACAATCGTTGATCGACTACTTTTTCTGTTCCAGTGCACAATTCAAACGAATTGATTGATTCATCCCTATTTTATTCTTCAATTTCTCGTATTGATTCAGCTGCACCATCATTTAAACATTACGTACCATCTAGCAGTTAACAAGATAAGAGGTTTTTCCAGAAATTGCTTTGTATTTGCACTCAAAAAATCCTTTCAAAAACAATGCCCGACGCGTGCCAGTCCCCACTGCTTCGTAACTATTAGGGCCAGTGATCCATAGCGTAATTCCCTCTCTACTTTTCCCAGACTCAACATGAAGAGCAAACAGTGACGAATGTATATATATATATATATATATATATATATATATATATATATATATATATATATATATGTATATATATATATATATATATATATATATATATATATATATATATATATATATATATGTATATATATTCAGTCATGCTCTTCACTAAAGTAAAATAAAATTATCAATTTTCTACAGAAGATCCGTTAATAAAAGGCTGCACGCACGAGCAACACAGAGCCAAGTAAACTTCAAAGATAATTTTTTAGACCTTTTTTCTGACATTATTCAGAATGTACGACCTAAGAAAAGTTTTTCACATCAATATACTATAAGAAGGAAGGAAATACTCCATCTTTGATTTATTTCAGGGTTTTCCAAATACACATGTATTCAACTTTTTTTTTTTGTTAAAGCAAAACCAGTTCGATATTTTATATCAAAACAATCGCTATGGATCATATCATGGATCAATAGACAAAACAAATAAATAGATAAGTTGATAGATTGATGTGTATTCTATCCATCTATTCATATATCTATACTTACATATACTTATGTATACACACGGGGAACGCAAGCGCACACACACGTATGATTATATATTTATATAAATATATACTCAACAGGGCTACCCAGCAGTCCCCGAGGAAAAAGTAATCAATACTGAGAGGTCATGAAGTACATTCTAACACCGAGCTTCTCAAAGTAAGGAGCGTAAGCCAACAATTGGGTCAAAAATGCGATGACATTCAATTGTCCTTTAAAGGTCACCAGAGGCCTTGAGTCAAGTTACTACACATACAAAAATTTGCTGCTTGTAAAATTTGAAAATGCAGTATTGAATAAACCCAAAATTAACTCCGATAGGTCATAAGTGGTCAGTTTAACCTATCCTATGTCCATCCCCAAGTCAAATTACCCTTCTAATTAAAATGGAGTAAACAAGGTAGATCAATCTCCTTTTGATTTGAAAACGTCAAATTTTATCTGCTATTCTAACCGTTTAATATTCGATCAATGATCGACATTGAGGAAGGAAATTATGCAGAAAAAAGTTGTTTTTCTTATCCCTAGGCTAGAGACATTTTGATGTACCAACTGTTATGGCCAAATGATATACGATATTTACAGAGTGAGATGAGGAGGAATATCATTGTGATATAAAAAGAAAGAGAATCAAATATTCGGTTGAAAGTAAACAGAGAAAAATTATAGTCACCGGGAGACCACAGCTAGTTGAATGAAAGGGCAGATTGGATCACTTGCTTTAATTTCTGTTTCTACCACTTGATGTCGCCACCGTCAACTTTATTTTGAGCAGGAAATAAAATTTACGTTGATTGTTATCAAGTTTCTGTTGTACGTCACGAGCATGAAAGTGAAAAAAAAGATCCAACCCGGTAAGTAACCATTTCTCTCTGACAAACGAATGACTTCTTCATGCGGTATGGTGGGGTTGCAGATGGTGTAGCCTATGTGTAAGTTGAAATAGACAGTATGTATACTACATTTTCGCTTCTGTCAGAACATTTTCTTGGGATTGAATGCCTTGGGCTGGTTGATACATTGTAATTGGGGCTACTTGGTCCTCGGTATTTGTATGCGATTGGCGCAGAGGAAAAACAAAAAAACCTGCAAAATAACAAAACAAAAAACAAATCAAGTCATTGGTGTCATCATTCTCATTGTTCTCTCTCAATCTTCCAATTTATTACGATGCATCATTGAGATCCACTCACCTACGAATCCATTTGTCCTATCAGGTGGTCATTATATTCCTAAAATCTTTATTTCTACTCAAATACATTCTTCTATCTGGTTTTAAAAAACTTGCTTCTTAATTGTAATCATATCATCTGTACCTTCTAGAACGAGAACTAACATGCCCAACTAGAATGAATCAACCGTCCCCACTGGTTCGGGTATATTGACACACGTTTTTCGAATGTCTAATCGATGATACTCAACCGATGTATCAGATGAGACACCTAAAAGACATTTTTTTTTCCATATTAAGTCTTGGTCATGTTTGCATTTTAATGAAATGATCTCACTGGAAGCTTCAGCCATTCAAGTGAAAAATGCATCAACCTGCTCTATTTGTCCCTTAAATATGTATATTGAAACTCTTCCTAATCATTAATGTACACAATACGATAGAGATATTCATACTGTTTCTTTAAATGTATGACTTTTTACTTCACATGCGCGCATGCGCTGTTCTTTAAAATGAATCCCAGCTTGTCTCTTCAACGTCTTGTGTATATTTATGAGTATTTTGGAATTTATATGCTCACATAATTATGCAAGGCAAAGATTGCCTTATGTTACGTTTCGAGATTATATAAAAACACATACAACTGCGTTTCTTGATGCTGAGATCATCGTTTTCGGCAAAGATCGAATAATCTAAGGCTGACCGCTCAATGGTCTTTAATGATCGATTGATGGTGTCCAATTAGGATCCTATTCAGTGAGACTGTGTGTCAAGTGCAATCAACCTCCAGGAGTCTAAGTGGATGGGGGGTATGGTCGTCAGAGATAGGATTGGTAAACGGATCGAAAATGAAATGTGCAGCTGCGATTTCTGTGAAGTGATGTATAGGTTGAATGTCGGAAAAAGATAGAGCGAATATGTTTGTGGGGAGGGATGAGAGAGAGAGATAAGAAAAACTGAAATATAAGAAGACGGATAGATATATAGACAGATATAAAAAAAAACTGAAATAATATAAGAACGCAGATACATAGATAGATAATACAAAGAAAGAAAGAAAGAAAGAAAGAATTTAAAAAAAAGATAGATACACACATAGATAGTTATGAATGTTCTGGACGAGATGGGCTTGGTGAAAGTTGTGTTTGAGTATGTTCCTGTGTCCGACCTGGGTATTTGTCCTCTCATCCAGTATGAGGGCTCTCTTGTGTTCATATAGTCTTTTTTTATTTTTTTCTCTTTGAGAGTTCTTGGTGTCTCACCGATGTAGGTCTGGTAGATATTCTCGAGTGTATATGCACACAACTCTACTGCTAAGAGAACGAATGATATTAAAGTTTTATCTCCTACTTCGAAATATAATCTTTTGTTCTCATCAATGCAAGCTGAGAATAACGAGAAAGAAAAGATTTTCATACACTTTTTCCTTTCTTGCTGTCACTTATCCGAAAAAAAAATAATAAGATGTATTCTTCAAGTTACTGTGAGTCTTGTAAAAACGGACTTTTTCCTCCCAATAATTTTAGTCGGAAGCAGATCGAAAGAAATGGGGTGGGGCGGTTGTTCAGAAAACTTGGAGAACAGATCCTATCAGTGATCTCTGTCGATGCCTGATGAAAAAAAGTAAAAGATAATATCGAAAGGAAGAGAGAAAAAAAAATAAGTGATAGAAAGAAGAAAAGTTGGAAAGAAAAATAGAAATCTTCGAGGGAAATAAATAAAAGAGTGTGGTATATAATAAGGAGATAGATAGATAGATAGATAGATAGATAGATAGATAGAAGAAAACATAGAAAGAAGCAAATAAAAGATGTAACAGAAAGACATAGATAATAGAAAGTAAGAGAAAAGTAAAGAAGGAAAGAAGTAGCAAAAAAAAATGAAAAAAAATGAAATGATGGAAAAGAAGGAAAAAGAATAAACGAAAGAAATAATTGAGTAAAAGGACAGCAGTATAAGAAAGAAAGAAAAAATGCGAAAGAAAGAAAGAAAAGATGAGAAAGAAACAAAGAAACAAAGAAACAAAGATAAGACGTGTAAAGAAAGAAAGATGTGAAATAAAGACATAAATTAAAGAAAGGACAGGAAATAAATTATAGAAAAAGTTGGAGAAAAAAAGAAAAAAATGCTTTTTAAATCAATTGTTAAAGTCAATGACCCGCCATTAAGTTCGCACTTACTGACCCCCAGCTTGTAGTGACGTGTTTAATTAGAAAGATCACGCGAACGCTGTGTGTCAGAGTATTGGTAATGACAAGGAATGTCTGTATAATTAGTCGTGATTTCATTATCTTTATTTGACAGTAAACTCGAGTAGCATTCATGAACATCTGGCTCAACACACCTGAGTGAACATATACACATAGATACATATATACATGCATATGATCTGCTATGGGTATGTGTATGTACAGTATTGCTCCATAAATAAGTACACTGCAACGAATCTTTTGTAAAAAAGTTCATTTTCTTCCAAACCAAACAGATCAGGATTTCATTATTTGTACTGGAGCATTACACTATGAAAACGTGTATCATTCCGTTTTATCTATTATCATATTCTACTGCATTGAAGCTCTTTTGAGAATAATATAAATATAGAACGGCTTAAGAAATGTGTATCCTTACAGAAAATATATTTCATTCTATATAGTAAGTAAACTTTCAAAGTAATCTTCATTTTTTTTCTTAGATATCAATACAAAGATATGTGTAAAGAAATGGATATATGATTCGTCAGATTGATTATAAATTGCTTCATATTATAAAGAATGTTTTATTTTAAATGATTCCCATGATTTCACGGTTAGAGTATTACTTGATTTAAACAGCGTAAATAAAACAAACAATTAAAGAAAAGAGTTCAGCAGCAGGATTTTAACCTGCAACTGATTGGGTTGACCGTTGTCAACGTAGCGTTGCTCTTTCCGTTGAGCTAACCAATCGCTGGTTATGCAAAGGCCCTCAAAAATCTCATCTCGTTCATTCTCAGTCTATTCTTTGACAGCAGCTAACTTAACGGTTGCAGGTTTGACCCCCGAAGCAGCCCCATTTTCCCTAATTGTTTATTCTATTTACATCGTTTAGGCCGAGTGATACATTAACCGTGCAATGACGGAAAAACATTTCAAATAAGAGTTTCTGAGTAATTTTACGCAATCTATAATCATATATATATATATATATATATATATATATATATATATATATATATATATATATATATATTAATCAAGAATGCAATGGTTCTTATAAAGACAGTTTTTTTAGCGTACAGACATTTATTCCAGGAATAGCTCCACGTGAAAAAGAACACTCTCCTGATTAGTAAGAACATATTAGTAATTTGCACAAACAGAACAACGGCTACCAAAAATAGCTACCAGACTAATGTTACGCGAAGGTACTTGCGAAAATTGTGTTAAATTACAGGAAAAGTGGCTAGGTCAGAGGTGTGCAGAAGAGACCAGATCGACCATGCAAGCTGACCCCCAAGATTTATTCGTTATATCGTGAGATAGTTTGATGAAGATTCATGAAAGTCGACAACGGACACTGCTAATGAAGTAAAAAAGTGCATGTCGTTAATGTTTCGACGAGAGCAATCAAACATGTCCTGAACAAGATAGGCTTCCATGACTGACGATAGTGTAAGGAAACAGAAATAAACTTGTTGAAAGTCTGCACAGGAGAATAAAAATGAAATTCCAAAGTTTGGAGACAGCATATGTGGTCAGATGAAACAAAAATCAATTTATTTTGGTCCGATGACATCTGATCAAAAATAATGGAATGATGGTATGTTTGGTTTCAAAGAAAATTGACTTTTTATAAAAAGAATGGTAGAGGTGTTCCTATTTATGGGCGAAATTACATACGTATTTACTTCGACAAAGATAGATACGAATAAAATGAGATAGATAGATTGATAGATCTTGAGAATATCCCAGAGTTTGCAAACAAATGTGTCTAGTGCTTTGAGGGAACCAAAAATATGAGAGCTTACATCACCAATTTTGAAAAATTATTCTTTGATCTTCTAAAAAACGAAAGAAATAAGACGGAAAATGTTTTCAAATATATTTCTGAAGATTTTTAAAACATTCTTAAAACAGAATGTTCAAGTTTCTTCCCGTCTGTCTCCCTACACTGGTAAAAGAAAATAATTTTCTTCAAGTTATGTTGATGGATCTCGAAAGACTTGGCCTCTCTCTCTCTCTCTCTGTTCATAAAAACATACGCCGGTGTATGTATTCCTGTCATGGTACAAGTGAGAAATCTTCAACAACTACATTGTATCTCCATGTAAATCAACAGTGGATTAATTCAATTTTGTTTGATTAAGGGTTCTTGCTACAAGACTACACACTTGAAAGATCCATTAATATGCCAAAAATTCACAAGCAGACAATGATGTGATCAAAAGTTGCTCCATAGGGTTATCAATTTAGATGTGAGTTTTTCAATTTTAATATTCTGAAAGTCACTCTCAAAGACAAAAAAAAATGAAGAAAAACATCTCAATAGACAACACTAAACTTCCAGACATACAAACTAATATTCAAAAAAACACATGTAAATATTGTTAACACTGGACTTACAATTTTTGAAGAAAAAAAACAACCACAAAAACATCTAAATTGGCAACCCTGGCTGTATATATATCCCTCTATAAACGTCAATTTCCATTGCTTTGTAATGAACAAAATAACCCACGCTATGCTTTTGCTCATTTTTGAGAGTGTAGACCAGTTATAAATGTTATATAAATGTTATAATTCATGTCTTGTTAATCCCAACTAGCTACGTAGAACATAACGAATTATAGCAATGATTACAGGCCATTTTATAGAAAGAATTAAAAAAACTTATGACAGCAAAGTTTAGTTGTAAAATGTTACTTTTGAGTACTTAAGATGGGTTTATGTTTTCCTAATATCAATTACTGTCATTAAATATTTCTTTGGTTACACTATGATTGATGTCTACAGAGAGACAAATTCAAGACTTTTAATTAAAAATCTTCGAAAAGTAACCCTTATAGAAATAATTCGACGAAAATTAGTTAATCTAATGAATACTTGACCGGATTGTTAAAAGATATTACTCACCTTATTCTCAAAATATAGCTAAAAATATATTTGTTTTGACCGGTTGTCTGTTATGTACCAACACATTTGAAATGTGAGCTGGGTATTTAGGTATCTTTCCTTACTCATATATTATGAAAGCCTTCTTGAATTTACGATCACTTCATGAGACAGCTGACGTATGGGTGGCTAAAAATGATAAAACCTTTTGAAACCCACGATATCAAAATTATCGACCAAACATCAAAACTCTCTGAAATCACGGTTATCATTCAAGTACGTATGTAGTAGGCACTGATATAATTGTATTTACATATAATCAGAGGTTTTGAATTCCAGAAACAAGTTCTCAACTAACATACAATTTTAGTAATGGCTATTGAGTGCATGTAATGAACAATGTGCTTCTTTTCTGTTTGTTTCTCATTCTATAATAATGATCTATCCCATTTAAAAGTGACAATTTTGCTGATAAAATGTCTTTTACCCACCATTTAGAACTATGGGCCCTAGTACTTTTGTAGGTTTCCAATGTAATTAAAGATCTATGTGATGAAACAGGTACAAACCTGCCTCCATGTGCGAAAAAATCACTTTCAGCATCAATTATGAAATTGGAATTTATGTGCAATTTTTATTTTTAAAAATAGATTTGAGATTTTAAATAATTTAAATACAGGTCTGGTTAGCTACAGTGTTGAAACCATCTCGTGGCCACCGTCTTTTGGCAGCATATTGTTTTAGGGATCATCAATGAAAAATTAGAAAAAAGGGTGATCAAGGAATTAGTTATTTCTCTCGCCTCTTGTTGTGCAGTGATCACTAAGAAATCTGAATTTTCAAGAAGCGAAGCGTGGAGGATACTTAACGCAAAAAAAGTGATCAAACTAGCTTAAACTTATATGCAAATCGACCTTCTCTCCGCTCACTAAAAACATGATATTGGGAGGATTTTCTGAAAATGAAAAAAATTGTACGTCTGATACATGCATAGCCTCTCAGATAGATAGACGTGCTTAAAAACTGAAGTAACCTACGTTGACAGTTTTGGTTGACAGTATCTAAGAAGCTGTCAAAAAAAAACCTGGTTATATCCTTTAGAAAGAACTCGTATCTGTTCACGTTTGATAAACCTTGTCTTCATTTACTGTATTACGTTGCATTCCTATAAATCCATTCTCTCGCAGTCGCATGTATATACGTGAATGAAGATGCATGCGTACAGTCGCCTCTGTCTCCACTGAAGTGAGAAATAGAGAATAAATACCACGGGAGGTGATGTACTAATAATGCTGACATTTCAGTGCTTTGAGCAAATTGGCCACCAACAAAGGTCTGGCATCAACTTGTACATTGATTACAGTTGCCTGCCTCTGCTGCTTTTCTCTCTGATCTCCATAATACCAGCAACTGCCATTTCATTCTGGCTGAATGCTCTATTCCAGTTTTTATTCTTTCCAATCACTGTCGCAACCGAAGCGAAATACGTTGTGTGTAAAGAGAGTATGCATTTGAAGGTAGGCGTAGCAGTGATGCAATTCTAAAAAAAAACAAAAACTGAGAGAACATAGGGCTGACTGCTATTGGGAAAGAATCTTAAGAGAACATCAACCAATTTTGACAAGGTTTTGGTGACACACTGGATGACAATTTCGATGTATACAAGTTATTTTTCTCATCAGTATATATACCTGTAAAATCATATATATATATATATATATATATATATATATATATATATATATATGGTAGTTCTGTTTACTTTGTTAAATCTTGAAACTTGCGATTAAATATCACCAACAACAGAAATATGTTCTTTTTTCCTTTTTGTATTCTTAAACATTGAAAAAAGATGTTAATTATTTATTTATATATATATATATATATATATATATATATATATATATATATATATATATATATATATATATATATATATATATATATATATATGGTAAAAAACTGATAATCCCATCAAGACAAAATTTATACATAGTGTCATCATAAAATATATATATATATATATATATGTGTGTGTGTGTGTGTGTGTGTGTGTGAACAATCCCTCCCAGAGTCCCAGGTGTTATTCCTCCCCATTTTTTAATTGAATCAATTTCCCCTTTGTACTTTTCATTTCACTTTCCTCTCCTTACTGAAATCCCTCCCCTGGAAGCTACGATCCAACTTCGTTTGAAGATCACTTGATTAAACGCTTAAAGAGATTCGTGACCGTCCCCTGTCACAACTGGAAAACGGTGCGACATCTTTTAACTGTTCGGCTGCAAAAAAATAGTCAGATTGTTATGAGAGTGGATCACCCAAGTGCTCACTTATTCACTATCCTTGCAGCATGCTTACGAAGAATTATCAATTGTCAAGAAATTTGACGATGTGATGAGGCCAGGATGGGAATTCATTCTTTTCCCCAATGGTTCTATGTTAGCTGAATTGAATGGCGAAAGCGTGGTATAGTTATCCACATGAACTTCATTAAAACCCGCAGCAAGTGTAACAAATCTGATAAAGACAAAGACTCAAAGATCAAAATCGAAAACGATGAGTCAAAGAAATTAATCTATTACTTTTACATTTACAGAGAGTCTCCCGAAAATCTTCAAAAGGTGAAGTCAAACGAAGAATCACCCGAAGTTATCTAGCTTTCGACAGAAGCAGCTCACCATTGAAGATCAAGAAAATCCTATCAGTTTTAAAATGAAGTATCTACGACCAATCCATCCTTCCAATAATCTCTTATGGAACCAAAACGTGTAACCAAACCAAAAGACCGGCTCTTGAACCAAGAACCATTCAATATGCACGTGAAAAAATCATTTTTAACATCAAATGAGGGGCTAACAAGATATCACAGTACTCGTATTAGAGTAAAACAGGGGATAGAGACATAATAGAATCCCCTTGAAATACAAATGGCAACGGGTAGGCCATGTTGCAAGAATGCCTGACAGCTGGTGGACATCACGACTGAAAATGTGGATCATAACAGATCGTATGCAAAATTGCAGACAGCAAAAAATATGATGAAATGACGATTTGGACGAATTAAGGAAAATTGATGCTGCAACGCCCGTGATCGAGATCTTGGAGAAGAACTATGCCCAACGATGGACGATAAGCCTCATCTGAAATTTGTCACTTTGACGATTTCGATTTCTATGCTGATAACCTTCACGTAACATCGCACTCACGAATAGATTTACTCTGTTGATGAAACTAATAAAAAAAACGATGCACAAAAAATAACTCGTAGATTCAGCTTTGCAAAGATAGATATAAGTGAATCAAAATAGAGAAATAGGCAAATGGGTCGATTCGTCAATGAATGAATAGATTAATCAATTAGTTGGTTATGCTATGAGAAAATCATATAGATAAAGAAATCTGGTTGGTCAGTCAATTGATACCGTCACGTGACCAATATTTTTTTGGCAACATGATTAAGAAATTGGAAAAAAAGCGTGATCAAAGAATAAGTTTCATCTTTCGACTTTTGGGATGGCAGTGATCGTTAAAAATTCCGAGTATTCGGGAAATAAGCGTTAATCCAAACTAAGCAATCACTTTATCATGAATTTACGTGAAAATAAATAAACAAAGGCTGGTGATATCAGGATGTATTGTCAGAGAGCTCTGGTTTAGTGGTAATTATGTTTAAACCCCGAAACTTTACGTGAACCCAAGATTATCATTTGCTGAAGGCTTTGCTGGAAGCGCTGTTTTTTTCAAGAATTTGTGCACGTTTATATATAGGGGAGACCTGGGCTAATTTCGCTGAGGAGCAAGTTGAATCACTTGTTTTAATTTTTTTTTCTTCCACTTTAGGGCGCCACTGTTGTTTTGAGTGAAAGAAATTAGGCCATTTTTCCATCGCCGATAGCGTAGGCTATGTTTATGAGGAATGTCAAAAAGTATATATATATATATATATATATATATATATATACACACACACACACACTACATTTCAAGTAGCTTCTGTTATAACCTTTTCTTGGAATAAAATGTCAAGAAAAACCATGTGTTTTGGATTGGTTGTTAAATTGAAAGTTAGGCTACTTGGTACGCTGTAATTGTATGGAATTGAGATAGCAAAAAACAAAAAAGCTTCAAAAACAAACTTCAAACAAGTGATTAGTGTCGTCATTTTTTTCTTATTGTTCTCTTCCCCAATCCCACCTTATCATAATGCATTATTTCGGTTCGCTCACATATGATTCCACTTGTCTTATCAAGCGGTCATGATGTTCCTGAAATCATACTTTAGATTCAAATTCATTTTAGTTTCTGGTTTAAAACTTTATATTTCTAACTTGTCACAGTATACTCATTACATTTGATCGTACCATCAAGAAGATTAACTTGCCCGATCATATTATACCAATATTCCAACTCTTAGGGTAGGTTGGCCAAGTCTTTCCCAGAATGTTTAAATGATGATATAACAAACTTAACAAATGTGTCAGATTTAGACAACCCATACAAAGGAAGTCTGTTTTCGATTGTAACTTTTGTTCATATATGCATTTTAATGAATTAATGTTACAGGATGTTATTGCCATGATTTAAGTAGAGAATCTACCGACGAGCCCCAGTCCCCCCTTATGTGTGTGTGTATGTGTGTGTGTGCTACCCAAAGGTCTGGTGAATTCGGGGTTATTGATTAATCTGCTCATCTTACCTAGCCTTTCCAATGTCTCACCGCCAATTATTACACATCCCTCAAAATCAATACACTTAGGAATAAAAAAAACGTTATTCACTAAAGAATGTTTCTGTCTGTATATATATATATATATATATATATATATATATATATATATATATATATATATATATATATATATATATACATATCCTGCAAATATATATTGATATAAACGTACGCACATAGAAGGTAAACATAAGTTTATATATGCATATAATTGTGAAGCTTCATTCACGTATTATATATTAATGTGCATCAACTATGTCATATACGTAATTATACATAATAGTTCACGCACTTAGACATGTGTGTGCATGTGTGTGTTTGTTCGTATATGTAGATGCATGTGTGTGTGTTTTCGTGTATACTAAGATTGCTTTGTATAAGGGCTAAGTATTATCAATATCGAATATCGTTCCCTATAGGCTGCTAAAGTTTGCCATACTTTTGTAGCCTTTTGAATGATTTTGTCACTTCTTTTTATTCTGGTTATTTGTTGGCAATACACACACACACACACACACACACACACATATATATATATATATATATATATATATATATATATATATATATATATATATATATATATATATGTATATATATATATATGCAGAGAAAAAGCGGCGGGGGAGAATTGGAGACTGTTTGACACATCATTCGATGCCTCAGTTCTCTGTTTGCGCCGACCTCTGTAAGAAACGTTGTAGAAATTCTTATCGTAAGAACCGCCGGCAATTCGCACTGACGCAGAATAACAGACTGCAAAGAGACTTTTATGATGAAGATTTGCAGAATTTGCAGTAAGATCTGCGCCTATTCTGTTGCCAAACTGAAAATCATTCATTTGCACTTAGTGGAGTGGATTTCGGTTGGGTTTTGAGGGTCCTTGTAGATAGGTGAAACGGTGGGCGCCTATTATGGCATGCTTGCACACACACGGGGTACACTGACGCATACATATCCACGCAAATGCACGTGCGCACACATTCAAATGCATATATGCACGCACTCACTGAAACGTGTGCACACACACACACGTAGGTCTCACACACATGCACAAAGACACAATCAAACAGTTATGAATGCAGTCACGAGCGCACAAATATACGCACACAAATACACCCACATATCCAAATTTATGTACACATGCGCCCTCTCACATATACACTCAGATACATGCATGTACGTTCACATGCAAATGATTGCGTGGAAATACGTTCCCATGTACTGAAACTATGGATAAAAATGATTCTTCATTTTAGCCATGGAATAAAGGTCTACAAACTGGTTTCATGCAGGGTCAAAATCCATCTTTCTTCTACTCAAACTTAAGATGATTATAGTAACTTTGGTAATATGAGTATGATTTTAAAAACTCAATGAAATAAACATGTTTATTTTCTTAATCTAAATGTATTTATTTGTGAATATAAAATAGGTCCTTCCGTACCTGTAAGATACATTTTTGTAAATATGTAGGACTCATCAGTTTGGCTCAGTCGGTAAAAGCACCACCTATCAGTCATTTGTTCACGATTTCAAATCACCCTCGGTTGAATGTATTCATTTATCAGAATGAAATAAGTCCTTGCGTATTTCTAGCATAAATTTTGGTTGAAGTGTAAGACTTGAAAATGTAGCTCGGTCGGTCATGGGCACAACTACCAATCAGATGGTGTTGATTTCAGATCACAAACGGGGATAGCTTACTTTTATCCAGCAATATTTGATGAGGTTTTTCTAATAGCTCTCCTCGTTCTAATTGATGTGGAAAAACAAATTCAACTCCAGGTTTGGACTGGAATTTGACGATAGATCTTTTTAATTATGTTCTGGACTCATAAAAAATTTACCCAACGCCCAACCAGAAACCCAAACCTACAGACTTTCATCGTCTTGGACCCTCAAGGAAAAAATGAAGAGGGAATAGATATCGTATACAATATAACTAAATTACTCAGCACACTGTCTAGACATGACTTGGAGAGATTTCCATTTTTTGACCTTTAAAGAACTTTTAATGAAACTACAAACGATAACAAAATCAGAAATAATGCGTGCCTGGCTCCACACAAGCAATTTATGCGTTTAAATTTGACGCTGCTAAGGACATAGTCTGCTAATGAGGAAATGTCTTAGTCTAGAAAAAAAATTGAATTTGTTTATGAGCAAAAAAAACCCTCAATGATGAAGAACGAAGACATTTGTGCCGTTTGAAATAAGCTAGTGGATAGAAATGTATGTGTTAACATACAAATGTATGTACGTAGATAGGTTCATTGTATCTCTGCTATCTATATGTATAGATGTAGATGGAAATGGAAAAATATATATGTAACAAAACAACAGAAGAAACCAATATCAATTATACGTAAAGAGATGGGTACGAAGAAGTGTGGTCTGATATGTCACGTAAGCTCACGTACGGTGGTTAAATCATGAACTGTGAACAAAACAGTATAAAATCGGTGGAACGAGTCCATACTCCGGCTTACGTAGTTTGTTTTTACTTCCTCTTATTCCTTTTTTGCAATGTATGAATCCATATCTCCCAATAGGTCATGGAAATCCCCCTGTCGCTGGTAGGGTCTATTTTGAGAGGGGATGGACACTGCCATCAAAACCCAGCGCCCGGGGAAAAGTCACAATAGTCATATATATATATATATATATATATATATATATATATATATATATGGACGCACGTGTGTGTGTGTGTGTGTGTGTGAGTGTGTGTGTGTGTGTGTGTGAGGAATAGATATTCTTATTCGGAAGGATGGTAGCAAACGAAAGAAGAGTCTTTCAATATGTGTCGACTCGCTTACATACATGCATATATATATATATATATATATATATATATATATATATATATATATATAATGGTCCGACAATTGTACTCAATAGCATGAAATTCGAAATCAATGCAAAGCACTATATATATATATATATATATATATATATATATATATATATATATATATTGTGTCATCTGGTAATAAATAATGTCAGAATTTAGGGTAAAAAATACACCAATTTATTCATTAACATAGGTGCCATATTTATCAATAACTAGAAATAATTCACCGGCGCCATAATACTGTTTCTGCAAGAGACCTTTGCTATGGAAGAAAAAAAAATGTAATGATGGTAGTTTGTACCTCTAAATATTTCAAGAACTGTGCCATCAGGATAGACTTTGAACTCCGGTACAGGTGACAATCATTTAAACATTAGTGAGGATTATTAATGTGTGATATTTGCTCTATGAGACTGTACAGTAACATGAAATACAAAATCTTTGAGATTGATCAAACCGAACCTCTTTCCTTTCAAAACGCTAGAACCACTGACAACATCACATTTATAGCAAATTCAGAATTTAGTGGAGGCAAGTGCAAATGGACCATACTGGGACAATTCCATCAAACAAGTATCAGACATCTCCTTGGATGAAGGTCCATTTTTATCGAATTTTAATTCAAATGCTCTCAGGAAACAATTGACAACATCGTATTATGTTTTTGTATAATGGCTGTGTTAAATCATCAACCAGCAGCCAATAAGCCGTTCAAAAATGGCGTGATGCGTTCACGAGATTGCAGTGAAATGCAGATGTCCACTCTATCTTTACACTTTCACTCCGATAGAATCACTGGGAACTTATCAAGTTTAGGCACCAATTCAAGTCATTGTACATGAACTATTGAATGGCTTGAACTTGTTTCTCCTACTTATAATCTAAACATACCAGCTCTATAATGAATTTCAGGCAATAACAGGTTATCATTCAACTCATGTCAAAAGCTGAAATCAACTTTTTTTTTACCTTTCAAACTTCAAAATTCGGTAATTTCTTCCTCTCAAAACCATTAAATAATCACTGTGAATAAGAGTTTTTTCTACGTCCTAATGCCTTTTTAAATGCATAACATGTATTATGGGCTCTATAAACACGTCCATTGTTCTTGACATCATTTATTGGATGATCATATGTGTGTCTGTGTGTTCTCGTATAAAGACTGCATGCTTGTATATTTTATATGCATTTTATTTACTAAAATAATAAACAGTGGAACAGTATGATTTTTGTTAAGTTCTGTCCATAACAATGGACCTTTTCATTGAATTTTATCAGCAAAACCGTTAACTGTATCTCCAACTCACCATTTGAACCAATTAACTCTTCCACTTGAAACAGTTCAGGATTCTTTTTTCTCTAAAACCATTTAATGTGTGAATTGAAGCATTTTGTAGAGAGAGGCCCATGGTGTTAGTTTTGTCGATACCATTTACAATATTTAAATAGTCACTCCTTTGTTGTTCAACCAACAGACCACTAATAACGATTCCGAAAAATTATCAGTTGATATTCAGATAACGTTATAGGTTCAGCATTTCAAGTCTTTCTCTTTAGATTCTAAAAATCATCCTGTTTCCGGGAAGATTGTGAAGCACCGAATTTTCAGTGTATTTATATAGGGTATCCCTATTACTATTTTATTCCGTAAAAAAAGTTACCTGTATTATTATTCGAGTTTATCAATGCTATCAAGAACTGACAGCAAGAGAATGCTTAGAAATATCGTAAAGATTATGTTGCTGTGCATTTTCTTGTTTATGTTCGACTAGAATGAACCGGGATCTTATTATTCATTTGCAAAAGGAGAGTTGATAAGAGAGACTAATCAGTAATTAGCATTTCATAGCCATTTCCCTCGATAAATGTTACAAAGAGATAATATAGCTGATCAGATGGCGTATTACATGAGAAGATTCGTATATCAACATTCAGTTGAGCTCAACTAACAATAAGTGGTGATGTAAAAAAAAAAATATTAGTGCATGTCAACCAGTAGGCCTTTCCCAGGTATACTTCGTCATCTATCTATCTATCTATCTATCTATCTATCTATCTATCTATCTATATATATATATATATATATATATATATATATATATATATATATATATATGTATGTATATATATATATATATATATATATATATATATATATATATATATAGACAAAAGTATGGAATCATATTCAAGCAAAAACATCGTGACTGTGAAAAATGTGTTCCTTTCTATCTTTTTGTCTCTCTCTCTCTCTCTCTCTCTCTATATATATATATATATATATATATATATATATATATATATATATATATATATATATATATATATATAGTGGGATAAGCTTTGATAGATATAACTCTGAGGGATGAAAAATATCAATAATGATCACTTATTGAATAAACTGTTATATTACACGAATTTGGAAGATTGAAGCGAAAGAGGCAAGTGAGGCTGTCGGACTACTGTACCAATTCAAGTAACTGTCTCATGCAAGAGGCTACATACCCATTTTCACCTCTAAATCTAGTACTAAAATCGCGTTATTCACGAAGAAATACTGTACTTCGTTCAGTTTTTACTGATGTCGTTTTTGTATTTCGGTAACTCATTCAATCCATCCCTCGTCTTTTGTTTTTTTTTGTTTTGTCATCGAGGCCTCTCTATGTAGTAAGCACTTATGTGATGATAGCATCCAGGTTTTGCTTCTCCACAAACGATACAAGACCCTTAACAGAACCTATCATTAAAGGAACTCTATTTGTACAGATCACAAAACACGACCATGATAAATTCTATTTTACTAGATAACTATTGAAAACACGAAAAATACATTCTTTCCTTTGTAGTGGCACACGGTCTTTTGCAGCAGAGGAACTGATTCACTATTCTCCATCAATAAAACGAACGAATTCCAGTAGCTTTTGCAAGTATTATCTGTTGATTCATCAACCTGCATAGAAAGATTTCTATTTTGCAGCGTATCATTTGCCTTTATATCAGTAAACTTTCGAAAATACGCCTGCTAATCGTAACATTTGACAGTGGTATTTTACTTATCTCTTTTTATACTTCATTCCCTAGCATTGTCTTCGTTATCTTTCTGCGTGCGGGTAAAATAAACCGACTCGGTTAAAACATGAGGTTCATTCCAATGCATTCATTATTTCTTGAGAGACAATTGAAGCTTTTTCCAAGATTGTAAACCTATATCTGAAAAAAAATGGTGATGCTTTGTCTGTTGCCCGAACAATATTCAAAGAAAAAAAAACAGACTTGTTTTCTTTGAAGATGGAAATGTTTAGTTTTAAATGTTGGCTTTACTTGTTAAGAAGCATTAATTCATCTGGCATTTTATTCCCAAATACCAAACATTGTGACACCGGCTGATATTCATATTCTACATAAGTATAACCAAAGCGATTATATCTTTTATTCGGCAACTTCTTAATATTCTTAATTGGGGGATTTGTAGCACTTGGATCCGCTTCTGTTTTGGAAAGACATCAGTCAGCAGTACATTTTGTTTTCAGAAATTTATCAATTCTATATGGGTGTATATGTCGGGAATATAATGGAGCTGAGTCAATTTGAATAGAGTTAGGTTTTCCGATATTGTCCCTATAAATATTGACTGTTACGAGAAACGACGAAATTATAATTAACCGTCATTACTGTACAATTATTAAAATATAAAATTCGTGTTAAATTAAATAATCAATCGATTTTAATGTTTAATCAACAACTCCTTATCTATATTTGTCGTTGTCCATTCTCTGCAATCTTAATGGATTTCATCAGTAGTAAATTTCTTGTGCTTCCGTATACATCGACCGTTTTTGAGGAAACGTGAGGAATAGCCTTGGGCAGACGTAGAGGTGTCAAATGTATTTTCAAATAAGGTCTTTCATGATTCATAAAGAAGTGAATTGAAAGCCCAAAATAGCCCATTTAATAAACGTCAATAAAGAGAAATATACGAAACAATCGGTTACCAAAAATCAAATAGTGAATTATAAAAATGAGAAAAAGCAGCACGTTATGCTGCCAGGCATAAATTTTTGGTTTTCATTTTGTGGAGGGAATGTGTAAGTTGCAAATTGTGGATCGGAGAATTGTACTTTTAACGATTACTTGCGTTTTTATATATATATGTATATATCTTTGAATTCTTGGTCGCTTTGGGCGCATCTAGCTACTTTTGGAGCAAACCAGTTTATCCGGGTACACTATTTGGGAATCATTACTCTATTCCAACCGTTTTCTGTCGGCAAATCTTTATACTTCTAAGATTGTTTGAAAATTGTTAAACGCCAGTCCAGGTTAGAGTTTACTTTGTTTTCCCCCGTAAAAAGAACAAGAATAATATTCACCAAATATAGGAGAGCAAACACTTCAGTGTTTGTCTATCTAATCACGTTAAACCAAATTGATATATTAAATCGACAATTCCCTTTCATGATTAGGAATTGGGTTCAGGTGATCGGCAGGCGGCTCTCTTATCAACTTATATGTCTAGGAAGTTTTTTGAGTATACGAATGCAAGACGAATAATGCAGTATTCTTCTGTTAGAATAGCAAAAGGAACTAAGTATGACTTCGTTGCAGTCCCTTTGTCTATTTGCTTCTCGTCAGAACACGATAAACAAAGTGACATTTTTACATAGTTTATGCCCTTACACGACAAAAAGCAGTCAGTTTTACATATCAAAGTTGCAGGCAGACCAGCCTCTCTCTCTCCCCCTCTCTCTCTCTCTCTCTCCCCCTCTCTCTCTCTCTCTCTCTCTCTCTATATATATATATATATATATATATATATATTTGCTCTTCCAACCCTTGAATGAAGCACTCTGGTGGATGGGGAATAGTGCGTAAGTTAATCTATATCAGTTAAAATCGGTCCTTCTGACCGTCCAGTTCTGTTTAAGGCAGGGGTAAAACACCAGCCTATGGGTCTGAATCGGAGGTTTTGATCCTACATCATGGTACTAGATACAACAAAACAGCCGTCTGTGAATGACTCAATCTATATATACATACCGGAGACGTCAAACTCACAGTCGCTGTTATCAGCCCCTCTTTCGTTTTGTACTCTTATTAAACTTTTATTTCTGCCCCTCTCCATTTTCTAGCCTTTTATTCAACTCCTTGATTCTTTTCACCCTTGGCATTTCTTGTCCTCATTTAACCACCGAACTTTCTTTTTTCTTCTCCTTTTCTACCTTTCTATTCATACTACCTCAATTTCTTTTTCTCTCTTCTCTTTTTACACACTCATTGGTTTATCTAACTCTCTTTCCTCGGTTCCTCCCTCCTACTCAGCCTGCCACATTTATTATATCAGCAACAATCAACCGACCCTGTTGTTGTACATTTATGATAACGGGACGATGAGCCATGGACTAGTATATATCCCCGAAACAGGTCCAAGGTGGAAACTAGGAGCAAGAATGAATGCTCTCCTGATTTTCTACGTAACATCTTGTATTTTTCTTGATAAATCTAGATATAAAACATATCCCAATGAAGACAAATGCGTGAAACTTCGAATCGAAAAAGGGGTGCCATGAAAATCCAGATAGGAGATCATAGCTTTTTATCGTCATCATCGAAAACAGCCGCATTTTAGCGTTCGTCACTGGACAAAGACCTTCCTGAAGATTTGACAGATCCATCCAATGTGGGCGTCATGGAGCCGATACTTTTTGAACTTGTCTACCTCGCCACGCAATCTTTTTGCCGGTGACAGTTTTGCATATGATCTCTTGGGATCTATGTCGTCAGACGTGATGTCTGACATTTATGTAACGTGACCAATTCCTTGCTTTTCGAATTATCCAATGGTTTCTATTATATACATATATGCATATGACCCCTGTTCGTTTTCTAGTATAAAGTGCTGTCTTGCAATCTCACCGTGTGATGTTTAAGCATGATTCTCTCTTGTGCACTTTGCATGGTTTTCAATCTTTTTCACAGGAACCGGTGGGAAATGAGCGGGTATCTATTTCAAAGTTTCATAAATACTACAGTGGGTTTATCCTTACTGAGTACTTTATCGCTGCGCTCTTGTGCAAGACTAAGCTGCATATCACAATTACCTATACCCCCCTCTCTCTCTCAATCTCTCTCTCTCTCTCTCTCTCTCTCTCTCTGTTCACGCGTGTGTTTCCTGTGCACGTTGGTTGTGGGTGAACGTGTCTATGTCCAGATAACTTTGTTCATGATTATGTACTACTTTGTGCATATATTTACACCGACACCAGACTCCTTGTCTACTATTCTACACTTATCTGACTAAAGAATGAATACTAAATATTCGTCCATTGACAATCCTTAATTTATTTTGCCTTTCTTTACTTCCTTCGGTATTCTTCTTTCCTATTGATCTACTGACCTTCTCCTTCCTCTTCTTTTCCTTTCTCCTTCTTCTTTTTCTTCCTATTCTTGTTCTTGTTCTTGTTCTTGTTCATGTTCTTCTTCTTCTTCTTCCTCTTCTTCTTCTTCTTCTTCTTCTTCTTCTTCTTCTTCTTCTTATTATTATTATTATTATTATTATTATTATCATTATCATCTAAGGTTAAAGGTTTTTGCATTTTTTATCTACTCTCTTAACTCTCTTTTTCCTATTCTCCAAATTATTCTCTCCTTCTTCTGTTTATTATATCCCACCATGATGACCCCCTTTGCCTTCAAGACCAATCAGGGCCTACCGATGACCATCTGATGCCAATGGTCAAGTGTCCAACGGTGCCAAACAGTCTGCAACAACCAAGAGACCCTGTCTAATAAATTCAATTCCATATTTCTCTTCGCTACATTTCTCAGACGCTGCCTCGACCGGAAACATGGCCACCGGACAAGATGGCGTCACTTACTGTCGACAAGATTGGAAAAGTTCTCTTCGGGTCAAAGTGAAACAAGCATCTTGATATTTTTTCTTTATTAGCAATTGGTACATTGTCTTTTTGATTGTCTTCTGTTGTATATAATATCATTCGCTAAAGTCTCTGGGGTAGTCTGAGATAAACGAAGATCCCTCTCCCGTGTCCATATCTGTATTCATATGAATATGCAGACATACATATGCACAATTCCAATTCAGTCATACAAATGAAATATGGAAATTTTATTATCATCTTCGAAAAAGGAACACATTTTTGTAAAGATACATATCGCTTGATACATCCTTCGATTCAGTATCAGATTAATAAGCTCATGCAAGCAGCACGTATCTCATAAATACGGCTGAGAAATTTTTCTGGCTTCGTATATTCTGCTTCCTTTATTAATAATTTATCGATGTTTTACTGATGCAACTACACAGAATTTAGATCTCAAATGTCTAGACTTTTTAATTTAGTTTATCACAATGACCCAAGTTATGCTGGAGCTCCTGACGAGATAATCCACCTAACTGATGGCACACAAAATTGTTTCACAAAAGCACAATTCATTTCAGTTATTTTAAGCCAGATTTAGAGGTTTATATCCCTATGGATAACATATTTATATACATACATACATACGTACATACATACATACATACACATATACATACACATATATATATATATATATATATATATATATATATATATATATATATATATATGTGTGTGTGTGTATATATATGTGTGTATATATATATATATATGTGTATATATATATATATATATATATATATATATATATATATATATATATATATATATACTACACTTTCCGAATTAAAAGTTTACAGTCCTGCAATCAAAGCTCTAGCAAAAAAGTCAGTATTATAGAACTAATCCCAAAATTCTAAAATATCTAGTGACTGCTGAAATAGACCAGCACAAACGATTCCAAACTTCTTGGTTTGAATTCCCAAAAAGTCAGGATATCTTTTTACTTTGCGGGTTTTCAGCTGTCAATAAAGGTCACATATCACAGCGTATAACAGGGCTGATACTTGCACATTAGACGAGCTGACAAATTGGTATATTGGTAAAAGTAATGAATTGATCTTCATTTGATAGTATTCCTACTTGGATGACTAATATGGCAATAAAACAGGTTTGTTGGTCAGGAAATTATGTAATAATACACGATTAGCTGTTAACAACGTCAATGTAATAATACGACTTTTTGATATACGCAGATGGTTGGGAACAGCCTGATATCATCTGTCAAGTGGTTAGGAATAGAAAGATACAGCACGACACTCTGTTCTGTAGTTGAACACCCTCACTTTTTTCGGACATAGTTTAATAAGAAGAATCAAATAGAGAACGAGGTTTCTTTATCTTAATCAACTGGCTCGATTAAGGAATACAGTTTTCTTATTCCAAGTCATCTGATGAATTCATTGAAGATTGTACAGGTTAGGCCATACGTTACATCAGGGTTACTCAACATTCGTAGCGTGAATGCATGATTTAAAGGACATTATATTAGAAAACTTAGATGGCAATAGACAAGCCATTTTGCAAGAATGAAAGACAACCGATGGACATCACGACTCACGACATGGATCCCCCGAGATCACATGCGAAACTGAGGCCGGCAGAATATTAGATGGAGAGACGAGCTAGACAAATTCAAAAAATACTGGCTCTGCGACACCCATGATAGAGAAGTGTGGCGAATCCTGGAGAAGGTCTATGTCTAACGACAGATGTTGAAATACTAATGATGATGATGATATTCTTTACTTGGTTTTAAAATGAATTTAGATCTTCAATCCTATGTCATAATTCAAACCTTGTATTAAACACAATCTGAAAGAATTATATAATGTTTATACTCTTATGCAACTTATGGCACACCCTGTGGTACCTTATTCCATGCACCACGTCTCCGTTTTCATTCTGATACTTCTTGGTTGCTTTGTGTATGTGCGTACCCTGGTCATCAATGTGACGTGTACTCATTTGGCCACATGATTCGCAACACGTACTTACCTGATCAGTGACGTGTGATAACTTCACTCCATAACATCAAGTCACTGATGATAAGGAACTTATCCTTCTATCACGCTATCTCTTTGGTCAAACCAAGTTGTTGAGTATGCTCTTTCCGCAGTATATACATATTTAGTTCTCCTTCATGTTTATACTAATTCCCGCGGACGAATACATTTCTATGGATATTGCTTTTTCCATGATGATGAGGTCAATTTTTTAGGATAAGCTGATCAATTTCTCCTCGGAGAATAAATGCTACAATTCGTCTCCCAAATTTTAAAGATATGTTTGCGATATTTTAAAAGTATTTCAAATGTCACCTTCTTTACTCACAGGCAAAAATATAATCAAATAATCATCAAACTCATTTTAGCAGATGAATTATGATGCTAAACTACATCTGCTATTGATCCATTGAAACTACAAAGAAAATGATTCCCAGCGATTGTAGTTAAATAGGGCCTTGCATTTCTTTGAGATATTTACTTGGATGTAGGCATTTTTCAGTTTCACTGATTTTACAAAAGAAGCCATCGATTTGACAGAAAATTGTAAGTCTCGAAATGCGATGCATCGAGTTGCAACTTGAATATCACTAACGTATTGAAGGATTCAGAGGGAGAGAGCATGAACCCAACTCTCCCTGAAACCTATCCCCTTGCCAATCTTCTCTATTTTTGCCATTGCAATATCGATAGATGCTCTACATTTTTAATGTCATTCGAGCAGAACTAACCGCAGGCCTAATTTTCTTGCAGGAGCTCGAACACTGACCGCCGTTTTAGTTTGTGTTTATATTGTTTTCACACTAGTATTATCTAATAGCTTTTGGTAGTGGCTCTCACTGGGAAATATAATTACAGAAAACTTCCTCTATGCACCAGCTTTCTCATCAGTATTTTTCCCCATTTTATCTCTGAAGAGTTTTATTTCTCCCTCGAATTTTCAGTTCTTTCAATGATTTCTCAATAGTCTCCGCCCAAATGATAATGGGTGCAATCATTACCTTCAACTCCAAAATTTTTTCATTCAAATAATACAGAAATTCTCAACGATATTCCTTGCAGAGTGTAAGTGAACTTTTAGAAGTGTCTTTCAGAAGATTTTGTTCATCACTATGTTACTTGTACATGCAATACTTTTTAAGTATGTTCGTAGAAACATTTCCTTGGTAAATATAGAGGTCTACTCTCTCCAGTTCTGCGTCTTTGATTTTGATCATTGTGTCTTTATCTTGGACATATTTGTTGTACATGACATTTGTTTTACTAAAGTTCATACGGAGACAGACTTTCTTGCTTCTTGCG
Source organism: Thysanoteuthis rhombus (assembly GCA_963457665.1). NCBI lineage: Eukaryota > Metazoa > Mollusca > Cephalopoda > Oegopsida > Thysanoteuthidae > Thysanoteuthis > Thysanoteuthis major. Next base: position 19,640,043 of record OY735215.1, on the reverse strand, counting down.
TACATCTGCCCAGCATCATCTGGAGGTCATTAAGGTTCTTCGCAGAAGAACGATGTCGTCTGCAAATCTGTATTGCTTAGGTATTCGTCTTATATTCTGATTTCTTATTTTTCCAGTCTAAGTTCCAGAAGATCGTCTCTAGGCAGACTTTACTTGGAAAAAACAGGAGTCTAAAATATCATAGAATCCTTAAAAAAAAAAACAACTTTAAATGGTAATGTACTGGTTATGTTGCGAGAATAGCTGATAATCGCTGGACAGCACGTCTTACAATGTAGATCCTCAGAGATAGGGATATACGAACGTGACGAACTAAATAAATTCAGAAAGTACATACTCCGTGATACCCAGTATAATGAGGTCTGCTGAAACTTGCAGAAGGTCTACAATATTTGAGCCCCTGCAACGACGGACGCTAAAAGGATGATGATGATGAGGAGGAGGAGGAGGATGATGACGACGACGATGGCGACGATGACATAGTATAACTCAACGGTGGTATAAAAACAGAGAGTTGGGAGGAAATAGTTTCGTGATTAAATAATGATGCTAAGAGATCTCATATCTTTAGCATCAATGTATGATTATTTCGTCCTTCGGATTCATCTAATCGTCATCATCATCATCATCATCATAATCAGTTTCGGTGATCTTTTTTAATTGCAGCCAAATGTTTCCTAAAGAACCACGACTGCTGTCCTCCTATTCACGCATCTAATCTGACTCTTATGAATGTAACTTAGACCTCTTCACCATGTATTTATTTTATTATTTGCCCTCGACTTATTAATCGGCTCCAATTACATCGCATCCAGAAGTTGAACCTATTGACCTTTTCCGACAAAGTAATCATGACAGGAACGATGTTAATATCGCTTCATTGTTTTGTTTCATTGTGCTTTTTTCTTTTTTTTTTTTTTTTTTTTCAAATTGGAAATTTATTTCGTCTATTTTTTTTGCTCCTGAATTCCAGTTATTCTTCGGATTACTCAAGAGGCGGACAGTTTAATTATATGTTCTTGACATTTCTCCTCCTTCTTCATATTCTTTTCCTACTATTTTTCTTCTTCTCTTCCTTTTTTTCTTATTCTTTTTTTTTTATTCTATTGCTTCTTTTGTGTCTTTTTTCTCTTTCGTTGAGTCTTTTTGTTCTACTCCTTCTCGTGCTTCCTTCTTTCAATTTTCTGTTTCTCCTTCCTGTTCTTTCTTCCTGAGTCCCTCCTCTTCGTGTGAACTTTTTTGACACTTTTTGTAATTCGTTTTCTTCTTTTTTTCTCGATTCACATTCTTGTACTTTTCTCTTATCTTCTTTCATTGTTTCTTTTTTTCAACTTTTCATTGTTTTTCTTTCATTTTTAGTTCTTGTGGTCTCTCTCTCTCTCTCTCTCTCTCTCTCTATATATATATATATATATATATATATATATATATATATATATATATCAATCTATCTATCTATCTATTTATCTATCTATCTATCTATCTCTCTCTTCTTCTTCTTCTTCCCAATAAAATTCATTCATCTCCTACTTCATATTCTTTTGATTCTCTTCTCCTTGTGCCGCTTCCTCTTTATTTCTCTTATACTGTCCATCTCTTCTCGCACCTTTTCTCTTCCTCTTTTTCTTCGTCTTCTTTTGATCGTGACTGTTTTTGCCTTTTTCTGTGTTCTTCTTCCGGCTTCTTCTGTACATGCCTTTCGTTCTTTTTTATTTTCTTCTTCTTTGTATCCTTTTTCTTCTTCTTCTTCTTCTTCCTCTTCTTCTTCTTCTTCTTCTTCTTCTTCTTCTTCTCCTTCTTCTTCTTCTTCTTCTTCTGTCTTTTTCATTCTACCGTCTTTTTTCAACTTCTCCTGCTTCTTGCGATCACCTTTTTTTAAATTTATTTCCCTGTTGAATCAATTGTTTTTCCTTTTTCCTTTTCTTTGCACTGTCATTTGCACCTTCATGGCAAATGCCTTTGCTGCTCCAGCACCGGGAAGTTTGCTCAAATCATCAGCTCAAACTTTTCCAATATTGGTTAGTTTTGAAAACTATTCACAGTATCCCGTAGTTACGGGCAAAGCCATTACCAACATATTTCACTGTTCCTGCAGATACATATTACTCACATTCTGGTAGCTACTTAAATGACTATATCCCCCATCTAGCAGATTTTTCTTTGTACTGAATAGATTTGGTCTCCAGCCTGGATTGTGTGATTCGTTTGAATACCACACATAAAATTTTACTCAGATGAGTCCTCTTGCAGCTACTCCTCTCTAGTATAGAGTCTATTGACAATATTTATAATCAGAGATTTTCTGATTCCATTGGTTCAAAGCTCGTTCTTGCTTATTTTAGAAAGGGTCCTGGATAATTTACTCTGTATACTGCTTATGGGTTTATCATTTGATATTGTTTAAACTCTTCTTTTTTTTTCTAAGTACGTTTGATCTCCAGATCTATTCTTTCTTACTTTCACTTTCATTTCTCTCGTTTTATTGAACCTGTTTCCAGTATTCGATTATATGTTTAGTAGTTTTTTTTCATTCAAGAACCTATTAGCAGAATCTATTGTCAATAACCTTCGAGTTTTCTGATTCAAAGTTCTCAGTTTTTCAGGTAAGAAAGGGCCCAGATAGAAGAAATCAAGATTGTGAAAATATTCCACTGGTGTATCAGGTAACCACGTTATTTTCGTGTTTTGATTCGGATACAAAATTTCTCGCATTGTGTCACAATAAATACGGTACATCTCATAAAGGTTCTTCAGCCTTTTATTTGAGGAACTCGAATGAAGGTATCGGGTATACTCCAGCGGGTGGGCCATTCGTTTTACTCATTATCTTGATCATCTTTTGGCCGTCGCCCAAAATAAATGGTTTATACGAATATGGATTCCCAAGATTTTGCTGGAAAAAAACTTTACGATGTACAGGTTTCCCCACTACCTGAATGAAGTGTTCTTATGAAACCTTCCATAAGACAAAATGACGTTTAGCAATTACCATTAATTAATTCATTTCAAGGAAGATCTTAAGTATTGGCAGACATAAAATATAGCTTCAGAGAAGGTTTGTAAGATGTTTAATGTGTCTATAAACAAACTGAAAAATGTATGTTGCTTTTGAGTAAGTTCGTAAGATGTTTAATGTGCTTATAAAAAACTGTATGAAAATTGTGTGTAGCTTCAGAGTAGATTTGTAGGATTTTTAATGTGCCTATGTAGAATTGAAACATGTATGTAGCATTAGAATAAGTAAAATGTTTCATGTGCCTTTAAAGAACTGTATGTAGATTGCACGTAGCTTCATAGAAGACTTGTAAGATGTTTCATGTGTTTTCAAAGAACCGTATGAAAAATGCATGTAGGCTCGGAGTAGGTTTGTAAGATGTTTAATGTACCTATAAAGTACTGAAAAATGTATGTAGCTTTGGAATGAGTTTTTAAAATGTTTCAAGTGCCTTTAAAAGACTGTATGAAAAATGCATGTAGCTTCAGAATAGATTTGTAAGGTATTCATATGCGTCCATAAAGAATTGGAACGTGTCTGTGGCTTTAGAATAAGTAAGATGTTTCATGTGGCTTTAGGGAACTGTACGCAGATTGCATGTACCTTCAGAGTTGATTTTCAAAATATCTCATGTGCCTTTAAAGAACTGTATGAAAAATGCATGTAGCTCCAGAGTAGGTTTGTAAAATGTTTATATGAGCCTATAAAGTACTGAAAAATGTATGTAGCTTATGAGCAGCTTTGTAAGATGTTTGATGTGCCTATAAGAGCTATGTGACAATTGCATGAGAATGAGCAATCAATCACACCATCGTATCCCAAGCCTTCCACATCGGCAAAGGAGAACTAGTGGAAGTGATGTCAAAATCATTTTGCACTTTTCTCAAAAATCCATTTTAAAACTCAATTTAAACGACAAAGATGTAAACAGTAATGCATATTATCATGCGATTTGGATACTGCATTCATTCAAATATTCTGTGCATGGAGAAGGTAAATTATATTTGACTTCATGTGACCTCAAGCAAACTTGACATCATCTTACTTCTGCTTCATCTCAGGTGAATGAGTGCCCTTCTAAGACTCCCTGTTTCCTACTGTGTTGTTCATTTAACCTCATTTATAGAAACAGATCTAAATAACAGGTCTCGTATCAAACATACCACTCTTGTAGTTGTGATCACCATGTGTTTTTGTCAAATATTATCATCATCAGATCTGGAAAAGATTTGAGCACAATAGAAGTGTTGAAGTCGAAGTTTATCTTAAAGATGCCTCCTCAATTGAAAAAATTGAAAACAAACAGATGGTTATATCAAGAAGCGTATTCAACAAGAGAAAGAAACTAAAAAAATGATTGAAAATATGTCTCCGAAGGTGTAAACGAAGTATGGACAAAAGCGTGTTCCAACTTAAATATGAGAAACAATGTCAGTTGCATTTTTCCAAAAACAACGATCAGCCTCATCTGAGGCCTTAAAGAATCTTTTGAAGGCCTTGAATGTACAGTTCAGTCCCAGTACTGTAAGAACAAGGCATTATCAACTTGGTGCGGGAAACCTGCTATAATGTGATAATATTTTCTCAGAACTGAAGGAGCACAAAGGCTTTGAGCACTGGTGGATAACTGCTTTTATTGTGTAAATAGACAGGGGATTTGTGAACACTGGATACATTTTCTGACTTAACACGTTTTGAAGTTTTATATTGTATTGTGTTAGAATTTCACAGATGAGGCGTTGTAACCTAAATAAATCTTTTGGCTGACTTATTCTCTTATTGCATTTTATCACATTTCTCAGCTCGTAATTCTTATACAGTTAGAGAAGCAGAAGAAATGAGACTTTTGACTAATTAATTTTGTTGTCTTGGTAACATTCTCCTGGTAGCATTTTACCACTGACAATATCCTGTCTTCAAGTTTCCTGGTCAAACAAGTTACCAGACAACAACATATCCGGTCGTATTTTCCCAATCAAACAAGTTACCCGCCGTCGATATTTCCTGGTGGGCATAAACAGTATTGATTGGAAATAAAGGATAAGCCTTTTTAAATTCCCAAGTATAATGAGCTCAATTAGTCACATAGAAGGTTATATATATATATATATATATATATATATATATATATATATATATATATATATATATATATATATACGTTGTAAGGAGATTGATATATGATCGGATAAAATGATCATAAAATGCAATAAATGATATTGAAACTCTTATTTGAAATGATCTCGCATTTTTAACGTATGTACGTATTACATGTATCAATTGGTCTAGACAACAACAAAAATAAACAATCAGAAAAATGAAGCTGCTGCAGGATTCGAACCCGTGAACGATAGAGTAGCTGCTTCAAGGTAACATTGCTCTTACCATTGAGCTAAACAGTCGCCAGTGATGCAAAGGTATGAATAACCTTTTCCACTCCATATTCATATTTATATATACATACACACACACACACACACACAAATACACACACACGCGCACGCGCACACACACACACACACACACACACATATATATATATATATATATATATATATATATATATATATATATATATATATATTGAAACAATACCCTAGGGGGGGGCACAGGTCCACGTGCCACAGCGCTCTATCCTACCAGTAAATATCTCGATAAAGTCTTGTCACTCACGGTGTACGACAGAAATTAGACTGGGGTAAAGAGAACTTCACCGATCACTCTCCCATAACGACGTCACCTGCCAGAACAATAGCTGTTAGAAGCCTTTACCCCTTTCTCAATCATGACAGCGACCGATATGTACGAATTAATGAGAAAAAATATGATATCCATAGATACATCAATAGTCAATATTCTGATGATGAAAAAAAAATTTTTTTTCGCAACGAATATTTTGTTTTCCCTTCTTTGTCAATGCCCTTAATTCAGTGGGGGATATCAATCAAACAGAAAGAATATTATACAGTGAAGAGTTTAGTTCAAAATCCTGCTAAAACCCAGTTTGCCATTTAATATATAACTGTTTTTTTTTTTTGATACATAATGTCTCCAAATGCTGTTATGTGGATAGGTGTTCTTGCAAAGACATCCATTGTCACATAAGCAGGTGCACATAGATAAAGACCCGTGTTAGGGAATGTGGAAATCAAGCCTGTTTTTTTTTCTTGCAGGCATTTGCTTGGGGTTCTCAAAAAATCAAACCATCCTATGATAAAATAGATCGTCAAGTCCTTCGCACCTTTCTCGGGGCAACTGGGGGTAATCGGTGGTGCTTGTTCCCTCTCCTAACAGATTTGATATTTTTTTAACCAAATTAAATCATCCCATGATCTGATTGAGCGTCAAGTCTCAATATCTGATACTTCATGATATTTCCTAGGGCAAAACGAGCTACCTGGTAGTGCTTTCCCTACTCTCTAGATGAGTGACAGGTAATTTCTTTTTTCTAAATCCAACCAAACCATCCCATGACTTTGTAGATAGTCGGACTACTACACTAAATCACTATAATTAATCCTCAGAGAAATGTGATTTGCCCGAAAGTGCCCATCCCCTCTCCAATCAACATTTGAAATTGAAAAAAAAAAATCAAATTATCGTACAACCAAGTTGTCTGGGTTCTATGTTAGGTACTTCGGACATTTGTCAAGACAATCAGGGTACTTGTCGAGGCCCATCTCCTCTCCAAGTATTATGCAACAGATAATGCTAGGTTGCATCATACAAGCAGCACAGGGTAATCCCCAGGCTAGAAATATCGTGAGGCGTGGATTCATGCTGTTCTCAAGAATATTGAGACGAAAGTGGAAACAAACTACCGCAAAAGAAATTGAACCCAGTTCGAATGATTCCATTTTCTTACTATTATTCAGTAGGCCAACTCGAAAAGTGGTATTTCTGTTATCAGATGAGCAACTGAGACATTACATGCCAAGTGCATTTCTATTTCTTTATTTTTTCTACAATATATTCTTGGAACTGCTCCAATTTTAACCAAGTTTATCCCGTTATTGCCTTCGGCACTCAAAACTGTGTCTCCGTTCAATAAGAAAATTGCAAGACTAATGTCTCCATTTTGTATCTTGAAAACTACATTTATATATCAGTTCAAATATTTTTTTAATCCGTTTCTACTAATTAAATAAACTCTGCCTTGCTAAATAGTTTCTCCCTCCATTCCTCTCGGTATTACTAAATAGCGCAGGTCTTGCTCTCCTGTTACAGTAAATGGAATAACCCTATTAATCTTATAAGTACAAATTTTCAACAATTATGTAA
>OY735215.1:19600267-19627767 GCA_963457665.1 Thysanoteuthis rhombus | reverse complement strand
CGTTGGTTATGTGACGGTTTCTTTTGAGAGACTAACCAGACGCGTTTTAAATTGTTTGTCTCCATTGCTGCCTCTCAATCAGGGCCGTTGAATCTTTTTCGTGATTAATTGACACCAAACAAGATCAGTTTCATTAATGGCGTTCTTATGCACCAATTTAACACATTTTATGACCAACCTTGCTTCGTTTTCCGCTCAAGCAGAACAAAATCCACAACTACGATAATAAAGATCACAGAAATATCCAATCAGTCCAAGATACTGTCAGCCCACAGCGAAGGAAAAGTAGGCTGACTAATTTTTATATTTGCTCATTAGTGCGAAAAAAAATTCAATTTACTATTTTTAAACAAATTCTTCGCCACTGTGACCAAGGTGAAGAGAAAACAGTTTCCTTAGCCTTAAATAATGAAAAAACAAATTAACATTGGTCGTCATATCAATATTTGAGATTTTGTAGCAGGTCCCAATACATTGGAGCTACACTGGTTTATGGCGTTGTTCCACATTTTTGTCAAATCAAGTGAATTCAAGAATATCTAGGACTGGTTTAACGATGTAGATAGGAAAGAGGATGAAAGCCAACGTAATATTGATTGATGGTTGGCTAGAATTTTCAAGACCAAATTGACTTTAAGGAAGCGCTTGTCTAAAACTAATGTCTCGGTTCGTCTATCTGTTTCTTTTTAAATCTCTGACACTCATGGTGGTTTTATTGCACTGGCAGGAACAGCCTGAAGAAAAAACTATAACTCCTGGGACTAAAGAACTTTCTCATTTAATCTCTCAAGGCTAGAATATATCTGGCAAGATACAAGAGAAGCTCAAGCTTATTGCTTGATATAAGATGAATGAATTCGTGTCATTGTTGCAAATATTTTGTTGAAGTAATCCATTATCTTCAGAACGTGTAACTGATAGTCATGTGTCTAGGATAATTGAAAACGTTGCCACTAGGCCAGATTTTGATCCAAAAGATAATGAAAACTTGTCCAAAGATTTGAAAGGAAAAACTGGTTTCCAACTGTGTATTCGGTCTTTGGCGTTCAGAAAAGAACGCTGGAAACTTTTGCAAGCGTTTTATATTTTCACTCAAAATGACACGATAAGGAAATGATGAAACAAGATTTAGAAAAGAAAGTCTTAATCGGGAATTCATTTGGAGATAAAATGTTGGTCGCTAAACAGCGGTGTAGTCGGAAAAAAACAAAAAAAACGACAAAGCCAAACGGCAGTATTGAACGCTGATATTCTTCAAAAAGTCAAATTGAAACCTGTGGGTTCTCCAGCTAATTATTCTAATAATGAAAATTCGCCTTGCGAGTCGGGAATAGTCTAAAATTAGCTGCAGTAAAAATGTTTTTGACTTGATTACGATTGCAGGAAAGGGGACCCGTCTAAAGGCCTGCCGTGGCTGGAAATGGACTTGTATCCATTACAGGCCTTTCGAATGGTTCCTTTTTCCGCTATTGTTTCCAGAGCATTTTTCTGTTTGAACCGTATAGACATTTAGATGAGCTGTTTGACCACGTACGGAATCACAACTGAATTTATACCTTTAACGAGAAAGGCATCGTCAGCTACGTGTGGAATCCGTATTCATTTCTCTGATATCACTTCTTTGACACATCGACAATAATTGAGTGATACTCGAAGGACACTAAAAAATTGCTGCATTGTGCCAGACTAGTCAAATCAGACCATTTGTTCGTGTGATCCTCACTTGTTGGCCTTCTCTTGGGGCTTTATGCTAGTTTAAACCAAGCTTGAGTGCTTCGCCGTGGGCTATAGGTTAGCAAACTCGTCTAGAGGACCATTTATTTTCAAACTTAATCATTATTTTTTTTCTTATTAGTAACAGTTACAAATTATGCCATTACTCAAAAAAGTGATTATCTATTATTGACATCTGTCACGAATTGAGACACGATTTGACTTATTATGTCGAAATAAATAAACACAGACCTTACCATAGATACTCTATCTTTTTTTAGTTATAAGTATATACTTTTTATAATCTTTGTCTGTTTACTGTTAGATACCGGCTAATGACTAATTACAGCGTCCTATACAATTTTTGTTTCTGGGAAGTGAGTGTTATCTTCTAGTTGTTTACGTGTAAAAAGTATAGAAAATGACTATTATTCACTTGAAACTTTGCTTTTGTGACCAGGATGGAGATATTGTAATTGTTTTTCTTTATGTGATTAAAATGTTCAAATTCAACCGTGGTCCAATTGAAAAAGAAATTTCAATCACCAACCTGGTCACAAAAGCAAAGGTTGAAGGGAATATGGGATATATCGAAAACTTTTCAGGCATAATCAATTTTGAAAATGATACTTATTACCTGGAAACTAAAAAGTGATAAACAGTTGTATTCACTGAAGAGAATTAAGTAAATAAACTTCTGAAAATAACTCTAATTAGTTACTCCTTGATCTTTTAGTTTGTATCAAAGAGCGTTTACATTTCAGTCCACTAAATATACTTTGAAACAAACTAATAAATTTAGGTGTAACAAATAAGGAGAGGTTTTGTTCAAGTTGGTCTGAGTAACGTTTTTAGTGCAGTGTTATATGAAGCCCAAGTATCCGATTTCTTCTTTAGAAATGGATGACAGAAGGATGACTTTTGTTTAATCAAAAAAGGGGGTGAGTTTTAAAAGCCCTGGTTTTGTTAATTACCGTCTTACCTATAATCATATGCTCTTAAATAGGACTAAAAGAAGAAATAGGAAAATCTTCTTTTTTTTTTTTTTGTTAACCGAAATTTGTTGGCTCTAAATTTTTATGCATCAACACGAGCATCAACTTACTGTGAGCACGCCCTAAAAAGAACTATGGATAGTCGGATATTTTGCAACTGATTGTTCGTGGTTTTACATTCCAATGAGCATTCCAATCTTTTAACAATGCACTTCACTAGCTGAGGATCAACAAATATAATAATCATCGTCGTCACCCCCACTATTGTGGACTTGGGTCAGGTCAGACCTAGCTTAGTTAATATTTCCTCACTATCGTGATTCTATATCAGAATAAGCAAGACGTAAAAAAATATATATATCCCCATTAAATAAGATGTTTCATGTTTTCCAATGTGATATCAGTTTTTATGTGGTAGATAGAAAGCTTTTGCATTTTTGTGCTGTCTTTTTACATGCCATGAATATCATTCCACGTACGGTGTCCATGGAAGCAGATAAACAATATTAATGGAATCAAAGATAAGGGGAAAAAGCCTGGGAATTGTAATAAATTCGATATGATGAAACCTTTAAAATGTCATTGTGCACAACACCATCTGAACAGCACTAACGTAGATCGATAAAAGTATAGGCAGAGACAAGTGAAAGCTCCCAGAAAGAAAAGCGAAAGAAGGATAACAAAGGTTCAGGACGTTGTGTTCGGTACTAAGTTGGTGTTAGCTATTTCTTACGGAAAAAAATCATCATAGCTATTACTTCTTGACTGAGTAAAAAAAAAATAGGTACAAATTCTGACGAGAGAAGGTTGAGAGGATAAAATGAAGTAAAAGCAGTAATTGTAGTATTCCAAAACCATTATACACCTGCTCCCCAACTTACAACTTTCTTGACCTCTGACCATCCGTACATACAACTAAAATACGTACATACAAAAAGAATCACAGAAATTGAAAGTCATGCTTCTTTATTAAACAAAATATTCTTAAATATAAAAATTTGACCGGTCGTACGAGTGTTAGAGCTGTACAAGTGTATGAAAAATTACTTATACATACTACGTAAAAACAATAAATATTGATCTTTGTTGTACATGTTTTTCAATATCAAGTGATTAAAAAGAATTTACATAACAATGTTTATGGGAAAATTGCACTTACAAATGAAAAAATATATATCGTACGCAATTCGACAAACAGAGCCAGTTACATCAAAATGAAATATCGGTGATAAATCATGATATAAATGATAAAATATTTGTCCGACTTGTACGACCATTTTGAGATACAACCTACCAATTAGAATGTAATTCGGTTGTAAGTCAAGGAGCAGGTCTATACCTGAAATAGAAGCTTATATGTCAATACATCCTTCGCCAAATGATGAAAAAAGCATTTATTTGATAAAACAGATATTTATTTTCCAATATATTAGTCAATGGATTGATTCAGAGGTGAATATTAAAAGCATAGATCGAGCATTATGCAGTGAAAACTTCGGATCAGACTTTAGATAATAAGGACTATCAGGCTACGGAATTATTGATTTCTCCTTGTATGTTTATAAAAAATGCACGCATACGTGCCAGTATGTTTTCGTGGTACCAAATATTCATATACATTTTACACATAAGCACTTTCGCACGGAAATGCAGCACCCAGTAGGGAACAAAATTTGAGACTTACATATTAATGGAGGTTTACATTCCAAGGAATTAGTTCACGTATGCGCATGCTCTAAAAGCTTTACTTCCTGTGGGCGACAAACACCTGCCGTGGGTGAGCTACTTCTTGGCACGTTGGAATTTTCAATTTAGTTTTTCAATTTTTTGTTTCAACTTTGTTTTTTTTGTTTTGTTTTTTTTTTTTATCTGATTCGAAAATTAGTGCCTAACGACTAAAAGACCTTTATCCAAACGACCTACATTTTACTTACTTTACTAAGTGTTACACCTAGACTTTAAAAAAATGTCTACATATAGATACCTTCTTGAGGTCGACTCCAGCTAATTGTATATTTCCCACTGATGGCGTGGGTCAATGTTTTGGCCCCGGTTAAAAGCTAGAATTTGGACACTTGAACGATTTTAAAGGCAAACAGGTCTTTCCTACCTGAAAGATTGTCACAACTCATTCTTATAACCTCCCATTACGAACTCCTGGCTTGAATATTTATTCTTCACCTGTTCTAGTCCTTGAAGTTGGAGCCGAGGTAAAAGCGGGATGCTGATGTCCAAAGTATGCAGCAGATGACCGGGGTTAGGAGGAGTCATTGCTGTCTTTACTCCAATCGTTACAGAATACCCTACTTTGGTGGTCCTGTCTAAGGTACCTGCTGAAGCAACCTAGTTTTGTAATTGAGTGGTAAAGTGAGTCTAATCCTTACTGAGTGCTCAAATATTGTAGCTCAGCGTACGACGAGTATCAATTTGGGAGACAACTGTAGTAGCATATTCTCACAGACCAATTCAGTAGCGCAGTGAAGTAGATCTCTACTGAGCACTCAACTATAGTGGCCCTCAGCCAGACTAGGCAACACTTAATAAGTAGCAATGAAAGACATGAGACTGTCAGTTGGGAATATTGATATAATTTTCTACAAAATTTTCGTGATATCTCAAAGCAAAGAGAATCAAAATGAAAGTGAAACACAACCCGAGTGGATTTTACCGGAAACATCCATCTTCCCATCCAAACTCTATTCCCCTTGGTGATATACATTTCCTCCCTGGTGAGGGTAGTAAGGGGAATCGAGAATATATCGTGATCTCAGTGACGGAACATTTCTCTCCTCGTTATTCTTATCGTTGTTTTAGAATCATTACGGTTACTCATCATTCTAATATTAATATCATTATTGTTATTATTGGTTATGTTGTTTCATTACCGTGTTTTTTCAGTCGTGAATTAAATTTTTGCTTGGCTTACACAGCTATTACTGTTTTTTCATTTGTTGAAAAATAATCATTTTATGAATACTTTTGCAATGTGATAAGCTAGTCTCGCAGATTATTACTCTGGAAGTGTGTTTCTTCCTCACTAAGTGCTCCACATTCCAGTCTTGTGCCATGCAAGGCTAAATAATTTCAGACCTGCTAGCTGTAAAGTAGACATCTTTAAGTTTACGTAGCAGATCTTTACTGGTGTACAGTTCGGTTCTCATTGAATGTTTCAACCTCGTGGCTTTGTGTCAGATTATGGTAAGCTTAGTAAATACTGAAAATAGCCAGATCATCCGTCGGATAAAATTTAGGTTTTTTGACTGGAGGTTGCGACTGAATGTCTACTGGAGACTCTACGACTTATCTCAGTATTTCAGTCGTTTTCAATAGTGCAGTTGTCTCGATGGTATTAGTTCTACCCTAGGTTCTTAGTTCTTCCAACCTTTTAGCTAGGTTCTTGGAAACCATTCCTCGGGCTCCAACCACAATTCGCACTACCATCACCACCATACCTTATACCTTCAGCTCCCTGGTCAGATTTAGATGGGTATAAACTTTTTCACTCTTACGTATTTAGAGGAGAATCCCATTAAAAAAAACTAGGGAAAACCGTCGAACATGAGGGTTATATTTTTGTGCACACTTGGAACCATGTCAGAGACATTAGATTCAGTGATGAATTAGAAATTGAAGGAAAAACTGAGACTCGTAAGACCCAGACGTTTCTGGATTTTTCAGTGATATGGAGGAGTTCGTTAGGGATTTGGGGAAACTTGGTGGTGCACAATCTCTAGGAATACCACCAGACATCTGGTGGGAACATGCAAATACATGAAATATAATAATTGATGATATTTATGATAATAGAAATTAGGCAAGCATAACTAAAAGTTTCATCCAAGGTGGTGATTATTATTATTCTTAACATGATCATTTTCAGTATTGACGACCCTGAAAGATGATTTTGCAGACCGTTTTGAAAAGCGGAATGGGAATTTGGATAAGTATAAGTGTTGTCAGGGGGTAACGCCTTGAAGAAGGTTTGAGAGACCATTGTCCAAGGCTTGCTAGATTTCGTTGATATTCAATAGCAGGATTCCTTCCGAACAGATCTGGTATTTATATCATTCCTTTGAGGTTTTAAAGTGATTCGTTTATTATGGAATGTACAGCGTATTTACATGCACAAGAACATTCCAACAACGGATTTCATCCATAAATTAAGGTTGCAATCTACATTTCAGTTTGAAAATACCATCATTTTTTCAATTTTCTTCCTGAATTGAAATGAAAGGCTTACAAGCTATATTATTCTTACTTATTATTCTGATTCCGTAGATATTGTTTTTGTCTGGATTCGAACCAATAAACCCCGACATGCAACAAGCAGACACTCATCAATGAACCATGGCAGTTTCTCACCAACAATTGAATCATCATCATAACCATCATCATCAACTTTTTAGTGTCTGTTGATGGATGTAGAGCTTCCCAAAGGTTCGCCCGACATCACTACCATGGGCCAGTACCATTTTTTTGTCAGACACGGTTTCGCATCGATATGAGAGGATCTGTGTTGTGAGCAGTTTCTACAATACTTGCAACATTGCCAGCCGACTGCAATTCGTATTTTTTGTGGTTTCTGTAATATCTCGACGCCTATTTTTTTCTATATTGTGCTGTCTTTTGATCTCTCTGTGTGATGATATGCTTGATTCTCTCTGGTACACGTTGTATGGTTTTTTCTGTTTACACGACAATTCTTTGGTTAGTTTCCATGTTCCAGCTCAATAGGTGACTATGGGGAGTATGCATTGGTTGTATACTTTTCTTTTTAGAAAATGGGGTTTTATTTTTCTTTCTCTTCCGAACGTTGAGTAAATTTTCGTCTGATTTCTCTGTTCGGGGATTTCATGGGGATCGGTTGTCCAAGGTAGATGTAATTGTTTATTTTCCCCATCCTACATTTTCGATTTTTATCGTTGTATCTTTGTCTTCAAAATGTTTGTTGTGCAAGATCTTTGTTTCTATGGAGTTTGTATGGACACCAGCTTTCTTGCTTTTTTTACTCAGATTGTCTTGCATTATCTGGAGACCATGGAGATTCTAAACCAAAACAAAAAGGAAGATATAATCAGCAAATATGAGATTACTTGGACATTCACTGTCTATTTTGATCCCACTTATACATGCGTGCACACACACATACACACACACATACACACACACGCAAGAACAATGAAGCTATATATATATATATATATATATATATATATATATATATATATATATATATATATATATATATTGTACGTAATGCATTTTGATGAGTGCGCAGATACTATGACGTTTTGATCCAAGGTAAAAGCGCTGATCTATGCGAAAATAATACCATCACTTTTGACGATTACTCTGCAAGTATAGAATAATGTGCTGAATATTATTGTATGCTGTCTACAATTTTATGGTTTAAACATTGGAACACCCAATAAAAGCATAACTTACGTACGCTAAAACGAACGGATAAAGAAGAAGACGAGAAAAGAGGAGGAGAAAAAGAAGATAAATAAACAGATAAATTTTAGAAAAATGAAAATGAAAATGAAAAAAAAACATGGATATGAAGCATTGATATCATATTGAAATTCTATGTAAACAGAAAACAAAAATAATTGTTATCAATATCTATCAATCAGGGATAATATATATAATGCTACAGATTTGAAAAAAAATATCTTGAAAAAGTAATAAGAGAAAATAAAAATAAGTTAAAGAAAGGGTAAATAGAAATAACGTCAGAAACAAACAGTCATCAAAGAGGGAAGGAGACAATTATATAGAAAGATCAAAGGACAACGGTTGTTGCAGACAAAATGGCATGCGCACTGCTGAAAAAAAAGTATCGGTATATCGGAACAGAAAAAGCTAATCCCAAACAACGGAAACAAAAAAAACGGGAAAATTCATGTCAAACCCGGAGTCGATAAAAGCAAACACAAAAGCCGATGTCAAAAACAATTAACAGAAAGAGACGCTTTGAGAAGTCAAGTAGCTATAGACCAGGGATTGGGGAAATATGAAGGTTATCTGTACTTGTTTTCAGATTCCGAGATAGATTATTTTCTCTTATAAATTTTTAACTTGGTTTCTCCACCTTAACGTTGTTTTCATCCACATCGTACTAAACCGACCTACTTTAAGACCATTGAATATTTTTTAAAGCAACAAACAGATGGAAAAAAAACTAATGAAAAATAAATAATGAAAATATACAATCTTACAATCTCAAAACAACTTGAAGCTCCTATCACTGGACAAGCACCATAGAAAAGATAGAGCGGTCGTTTGGTAAGAGACAACTCCATGTTGAAGTATCAACAGCAGTCGACGGAGTCCCAGTTACCTTTGTGTGTCAGGTAAGTGATAATTAAAAGTTTCAAGTCCGATCGAAACCAGGAATTCTATCCTGAGAATTTTTTTTTATAACCACTCCCTTTGGAAGAAACCAAAAAACATCCACTATGGCGTAGCAAAATTCTGAAAAATGGAGTAGCAGGCTGACTATGTATTACTTACATAGGTTCAAATGACCAAATCGGTTATAGCATCGTCCATAGAAGATGAATTCTTGAGATAAAATCTCATGTCGGAAGCTACTTCTTCAATCACGATTTCACGTTGTTTATTTTAACAGTTAGAAATTTAGTCGGCATGGGACGTTAATAGAAAGTTAGAAACCGATGAAGAAAATTAGTCAAAGAATTTTAAGGAGGTTTCTCATCTTGTACAGAGTGGTTTGTGAACAATTCAGACGATTTCCTTTTTGAAAAGGGGAGACAACTGCCCACAAAATTTCTCTCGCATACAGATCAATCACTTGAGGCAAGTAGCTATGACAATTCGTAAAAATTTAGAAAATATAAAGGTCCCAACAGAAAACGGTTGAATTAGAAAGAAAGAGGACAATTAATTGTGTATTAGGGTCGATAACTTCGAGATCATCAACATCATCATCATCATCATCAGTCTTTTAACGTCCGTTTTTAGACATTGACCTTCCCCAGGATTTGCCACACTTCTTTATCATGGGCGTCGCGAAGCCAGTACTTCCTGAACTTGTCTAGCTCGTCTCTCCATCTAATATTCTGCCGGCCTCGGTTGCGCATGTGATCTCGGGGGATCCATGTCGTGAGTCGTGATGTCCATCGGTTGTCTACGATTCTTGCAACATTGCCAGCCCACCGCCATTTGAGAATTCTAATGGATACTATGATGTCCTTGACTCTTGTCTTTTCTCGGATGTACTGTGCTGTCTTGTGGTCTCTCCATGTTAGGCCCAGCATTATTCTTTCATTTGCACGTTGCATGGTTCTCAATTAACTTTGAGATACCTGGGGTTTATTTCGAAGTACAGAATTCTTGAAAACGTTATATATATTTACACTAAGTATTTGCTCAAAAATCTGTATAATAATTTTCATTCTAATCGATTCAGTAGTTCAAAATATTGTCTGGCATTCTGTCATATGATTATTTACATATAAAATCGGTCATAACTCATCATCTTTCAAATCTTGGGATTTTGGCAAAGTCAGCAAAATCGGCCAAGACTTGAAAAATTCTCATAATTGTAAACAAAAACAAATTTTTCTTGTTCATAAAAAATCAACAAACAATGAGATTGGCCATAACTCAATATATCTGTGGTAGAATTTCCCATCAACTTATGTACAAAATTCAATTGAAATATACAAATTGATGAAGAAGTTATTCAATTGAGAAAAAAGAGGATAACGACAACGGTGACGACGAGAGACACCCATAATGAATGATAGATTCCAGGTTTTTTTCCGCTGGGAACAAAAAACAGCTAAGAATGTCAGAGGAGAATTTCCATTACCAGATGGCTTCTGGATGTTTTATCAGTACAACCTTTTGAAGGTAAAATTTTATCCCGAATGTCTAAAACGTCTTTGTAATTACTAGACGTCTTAACCTGCTGTAACTATTATTCTTTTAGTACTGATGGTATTGAAAAGAATTATGGTTTCAAATCACACAGCTGGGTGTACTTAATTAGTAGTCAAGTGTACAGGGAAATAGTCCTAATGATGAGAGTCCACGCTCTTTGCTTGTATCGAGAATCGAACCGAAACCTTCTACGTGGCTAACATGATGACTTGGAGACTTGGTATTCATTCGTCTTCTCAAGACAAAGGGGACACGAAATGTTGAAACCCAAACATTCTAGTTTTGGCTGGAAACTATCAAGCTATTTAGAATTGACAAATAATAGCCTACCAAGAGCAAAGGCGCCTTAGTCCCCAGCAATATAGAAACTGACAGGCCTGAGTTATGCGAGTTTTGCCATTAGATCTTTGATGGATATTCGTTGATCTACTCGCAAGGTTATTGTGAATGCAAAAGTCACATAATGCACAAGCTCACTCTGTGGCGTCTACCTACCAATTGAATGACCCCACAGGGTAGTGTATCTTCATGCATGCACAGTAAGGTTCTTTGTGATTTGTCACCAGGTTAAATCAAGAATGGCAACTAGTTTTCGTGATATTTGAAATGGACAGATCTCCCCATCTGCAAACGGGTTACAATATTCATTTGAGCGTAAGTGATCTCCTATATTATAAACTATTTATGTCGTTAAATCACTTTTAAAAAAATAGCATAACTCGTGTAGACAACTATTCAGTCTGCTTAGTAAATAAGGCTAAATGGTGTGGGGTCAAAGAGGAGAAAGATTTTATAACGATTGACTCAAAATCAAGTATTCTGCTGTTTAGCTGGGCTCTGACTCTAACATCTATCTAATAACTATCAGACACCAAGAAGGACTATATTTTATTCCATTTTTCAAGCTGCTCTCACATTCTACTAAATTGCCATTTAGTAGTTTTGAGTGAATTTGGTGCTGTGCAAATATGGTTTCTGAAACTAAAGGTTTGGTACTGGAGGGAAAATTTAGAAAAATAAATAACAATCCATTACACATAAATGATTTGTTACAACATAGATACACGGACAATGAACAAAAAAGATATGTGTTTTAATCCATTTTTAATCCACAAGCTTATTTTGATGATGAACTTTGAGTTGTGTGATTATCTTGGTAGTGAGACTCCTTAATTTAGTCTCTAGACATTTAGCGACCCTGAGTTCTCATAGAAATGGTCACTTCTGGAAGTATAATTGATCAAAAAAGAATACCATCTTGACCGTCTTGAAATTTTCATGCTTTTTTCTATTTCACAAAACGGGGGCGTGGAGTGGTGTAGATTAGTGGCAAGATAGAATTGATAATGATTTACAGTATTTTACCTAATAAAAAACATTAATGATAAATTCTGGTTAGTCACTAAATAGAAACCGTCACAAGATTAACGTCTTTGGGGTGATCAATTGAAAATTAGAAAAAAAGGGGTGATCAAGGAATAAGTTACGTCCCGCAATTTTTGTTTAGTAGTGATCACTGAAAGTCCAAATTTTCAAAAGAACTAGCATTAATGCAGCCGGACACATACAGAGGGACCAATTTTACATGAAATTACAAAGTGAATTGAACTTCCTCTAAAAAGGTATTTATAGGATGTAATTTTCAAAAAACAAAAAAGTTTTCTCCGAGAAGCATATCAAGGAGCAAATGCCCACATTTTAAGTCCTTTAGCCCCATTAGTGCGACCTGTATGCATCATGCATACATAACCATCCGTTCAGCCAGCCAAACCCTCTAAAAAACTGAAACAAAAAATGTCAACACTTTAGGTGACAGTTTTGGTTGGCGGTTTTTAATAATTGCTCCTATGTCCTCTGGCAGGGTTTGAACTCTTACTTCTCATGTTTTACAACTAGTCTTTCCGTGACAGCTACAAAGACCTTACCAACGGTTACAAACATTGCTATTGATAAAAGAGTAGAATGTATTCTGATCGGCCTTGTGTCTGATACACCTGTTCAGAAATAGCTGACCTTTTTTCAATCTCCACTGACCATCACCCTCGGAGGGAGGAACATCTGACAAAAACCTTACGACCCAGGGATCTTGCTGTCATCGTCCCTACTTAACGGACTATGGTAAGTGAAACCTTGGTTTTGAGTGCTAATACATTAATGCACACGCTGCATTCAACATAAAAACTTTGGACTGCTGACCCGAAGGCTTTTCACACTTTCAATCTTATACCAAGTTTTCCAGAGATGGGTGAGGACAAGAACAGTATATGGCAGTGCTGAGCACAATATTACATACAGGCAGACTAAGAATTAATGGTCATTCTGTAATGAACAAGAAAACAAAAGCATCATTCGGCATCGCTCTCAACAACCAAGGAGCTTTACCTAGGGACAGCAATACTGGCTCCACATGGAGAAGGGCCAAGAAAAGAGATATAGAGAGAAGAGATGTACTAGAAAGTCCACTGCTGGCATATTCCTTTTTTTTTAAACTAGTTTTAGTAATGCTGTCTTCTAGGTTTTAGATTCTCATCTATTCTTTGAATCTAGTTTCAACGCCACTGGATACATCATTTGGTCTAGAGCTTAGCAAATGTGGATGAATACACTCTTTAGACACATTCTGGAGTATTTCTTTCTTCTTTTTTGATTTTTGAAAAAAATATTTTTACGTAAAAAAGGCAATTTTGGGAGCAACCACACAAATTCTACCCATTTTGCTGTATTCCGAATCAGGTAAAAAAAGTTATTTTTCATAATGTTTTATTGCAAACCTTGAAGTCGGTGTCAGGACAACTCCAGTGGTCCCATGAAGATTATTGGGGGGTCTCAGAAATATTTTTAAAATTTTTCTTTTTTTTTTTTAAAGAGAACCCTTTTTCTTAAAACTTTGGAGAAAATGCCAAAACCATAGAGGAGTCTTTTTGTACTCTTGTATAATTGTGTCAGCGTGCCTTGACATAATACGGCGACTATCTTAATGGTGGATGTATCGTAAATAGTGATTAAGCTTTTTCTTCAAGTGTCCTCTATGCAACTCTACCTGAGTCGGATTATTATTCCGCCTCACGATATCTTTCACATTATTATTATTATCATCATCATCATCATCATAATAATAATAATAATAATAATGATAATAATAATAATAATAACAACTTACTTCTAGAAGGACTCACCGTCCATTAAGCTCACTTCCTCTGATGTTATAATCATTTGCAAATAAAGATAGAAAAGTATTCTATATTTCCTAAATAGCTGTTTCCCTTTTCATCCCTGAAGAATATAAAAGTTTCTTCCTGCTTTTGCCCCTTTAAAGGCGAGAAGGTTTTCCCTCAATTTTTACCCGAAAAAGAGAGAAGCCCAACACTCCAATATCGACCTGCAAAATGAATACAGAATGTTTACTTTCTGTTTAGAATACTATTAAAAAGAAAAACAGTTGACCCACAATTCCATCCATTAAAAGTGACAAAAAGTTCCCCCTGGGTCTTGACGACTAATAGGAGAGGGGATCGCCTTCATAAGAAAAAAAGCCTGCTGGGAATAAATAGAATGAAAAAAAAAAGTTAAAAAGCGTTATCAGAATATAAAGTCACAATTTCCGGAAAAGGCCTTCTCAGAATCAACATTCTTTCATGTTCTGTTTCGACGTCAGGCTAGGAGGACACATAATAAATGCCTAGTTCATCATCATTATTATATCATAAATTGAACGCTCATTCTAAATATAAAGTAACAGTTGAAAACCACTTGGACTTGTTTTGTTCGTTTTCGAGCATTTGGAGGTTGTAGCGTTAAAAAAAAACCTCTGCCAACCATGTGCAGTTTATTCTAAAGTAATGTACCTAGCCATATAGCTGCATACTTACAAACAGAAAATTTATAGACAAAAACTATCACCAAAACCGTCGAAGTACATTTCTTCAGCTTTTGTCCCGGCTGCTAGTATATATGTATCACGCGTCTAAGCGGCAATAATGGAGCTAGAGGGTTGAAATTTATTTTTGTTTTTGTTTGCTCAAAATCCTCCTCCAAATAGTGTGGGTTCAGTTTGCAGATTAAGTTTATGCTAAATTGGTTCGTAGTTTGTGTCCTGTTGTTTTCATAGAAAACTCAGAGATTACTACCCAACAAAAGGCGAGAAAAATAATTTTTTTTCAATGCTTTAATTGATCATCGGTTACATGTTGGTCATATGTCAGTTTCTATTGAATGACTAACCAGACATGTTATTGTGTAGTTATTATATAGTTTACATGACTGAAAAAAATGTATGTCCTTTTAATGTTATTCAGCAACGTCGAAGCATCTCATGTATAGTAGTTGTAGCATTAGATGCAATTTCAATCTTTAATTATAATTGATGGAAACCGTTGAACTTTTATTATCATTGTTGTTATTAATATCATTGTAGCCATGGTATTTCTTACCGTTTTTATTGTCTTGATGAAAATGATTTTAATATTCGTTAATGGAATTGGCAATCAGTTAAAAGCGAAAGCCACACTGAGAAATTACTTCGGTATTTCAAATTGCTTTAGGGGAAAATGAATTGATATAAAAGCGATCTTTATTTTTGGAACATCAAAAAACCATAGCATAGCATTATTTTTATCGTTGCATAAAACATTATTTTCTCATTTTCTTCTTGTTCCATATTTATCATACATTTCTCGTCCTGGAATCGTGATAATTTGGTTCAGCCGAGAACATTCAAGCTTTCAACCTAACCTATATTAAAAATTAAAAATGAAAAAATGATTCCTTTTACAGAGGCGAAAATTATTTCTATCCTTCAACAGAATCATTAATTTTGAAGCCATTACTATCACATGAAGTGAAAGTGTGGCGGCTTCCCGACTTCCGTAAACGTAATTAGGTCGTGAGTGAATGGGTACTTTAGGTGGAACTTGAAATGTAGAAACATTGCCGATTCCAATCTAAAAACACGATGTGGTATTTTTCAGATTTTTTTTTCCTGTCTTATATTGACGATTCAGGGACTTCAAAAGGAAGCAGTCATCTTATAACACCATGGTGTGTTATCGCAATTCAATTACAACTTGGCTTGTAGGCTAAGAAAGAAAAATAATCATAAAAAGTAGCCGTTTCGTGCTAAGAATTAAACATATCAAATAGCAACATCTTCATTTTAATCGCAAATGCAAAATCAGCAAAAGTGAATTTTTTTTCGTAATCTTTAAAGACAAATTTTTTTTTTCCTTTAGAACTTCTTTCAATGACTGAACTAAACTAGATATAAGGTCTGTCCGGAAAGTATTCAACCATTTGATATTCATGATGAACATTGCCTTCTCAAGGTAATGGTACCTCCCGAAGATCTGTCCCAAGAAAATCAAATTACCATTTACTTCCAATTTTAAAAACAGTCGGTAAAGTCCTCTTTTTGGATCACCATCAGCCGCCTAATCGTGTTCTCCTTAATATCGTCCACAATCTTGAATATGTTTGGGAAAAGCAATGGTCGTAGGGAGACAAATGTACACTTTGAGAGTATGATGAATCTGAATTATCCAGTTTTTACACACAAACAAAAAACGCAGCAAATGTAGTGAATGACTTGCTCAAGAATTGTGAATGTCATTGCCATAGAGCTCATATGTTCACTCAATGGTGTCTCACCATTAACTGAATAACTCAGTGTGAGAGTTTTATTCATGTGTGCGCAGCCAGGTCCCCTCTGTCTGGTTACCCAGTTACAACTGGTTGAGATATCCAAAATAGCTGTATTCGTTTCGGATAAATAAGGTTACGCTTATTTCATTTATGTATAGAAGATTACTCTTCTTGGCTTTAAAAGTTGCTAACACCAGCAAAAAATTACAAATTTCAACGATCAATCATCAATTCTTTTCTACTATAATATACACCAAGTTTGCCAGTGCAGAAAATATTTAAGCTAAGCTTGGAAGTAATGAAGTAGTGGCCAGGGCAGCTATAAGAAAAGCTATAACCTCGCCTATGTATATCAGATTCAAATGTACACGGTAGTTTATTTTTTTCTTTCGTACAACCAGAATATGCTCTGCCACGATATCTGCAATTATTAGACTCGATGAACGTTTCCATGTATTTTTTAATATATCTTCACCGTAATATCACAGGCTATGTAAGCAGCTAGTATACGTTGATATCATACGTGACTGCAAATTAGAATAGACTCTTTTACTGTACACGCAAAAACCTTACATACGCTTGTACAAATAAATACGCAAAGCATGAACATGTGGGCCTTGTCGCTTGGTAATGGTTAAAGAGCGAGTAAAACAAACCATTTCTGCTGTATAGTGAGTTAAATCCTTACTAGCTGCTCCACATCTGATAGCATTGTGCCTTTTTTAGCTTAATTCAGGGCTACAGGTCGTTGGATAATGGTTAGAAACCTGGTCTTGTCAATCTCTACTTCAAAGTCTAAAGTCTAATCCCAAGTGTGCATCTCATACGATGTGGTATAAAAAATACAAGGAATTTGAAGATAATATTTGTTTGATTACATGCCCTGGAAAATAGTTTCCATCGTCTCCTTTGAAGTAGTTCCTTTGGCCATGTATAAATAGAATTTTTTTTCCTCAGAATGAATGTTGAAGTCTACACTACATTCACTTTGCACGTGCATTGCAATTTCCCTAAATTTCTGGGTAAACACTGATGAATGAGTGAACTAAGTCAAGCTTTATGAATGACTCTTAAGCACAAAAAGATATATCTTGAGATACCAATTTCAATACTAAATCAAATTGATAATTGAATACCTCAAGAATAACATTAATAACACATATATTTTCCTACTGATTATATATATATATATATATATATATATATATCGAGAGAGAGAGATCAACATACAGATAGATAGATAGATAGATAGATAGATAGATAGATAGATAGATAGATAGATAGATAGATAGATAGATAGATATATAATCAACATGAGTACTGTTAGATAAATAGATAGATATATATCTACACAGATAAATAGATGGATAGATATCTACACAGATAAATGGATAGATATCATTATACTGGCATAGACAGATGTATATCAATATATTGACATAGATAAAGATACATCAACTAATTTACATAGATCGATAGATAGATAGATAGATAGATAGATAGATAGATAGATAGATAGATAGATAGATCAACATACTGACATAGATAGATAGATAGATAGATAGATAGATAGATAGATAGATAGATAGATAGATAGATAGATAGATAGATAGATATGGACAAAATAAGAGAGAAATAGATATCCCAAGGACTGATAGCAATACGGACCAATCAGTAAACATATCGATGAAGAAATTATCAGAGCGGAGGACTTGACAAATATTTCATCAATATAACGCGGTAGATGATCCTAGAAGAAAATCAATAATCTATGGCAACATTATGAAAAACAATAATAAACGAAGCTATATTTAGCTAATCTTTTTAACATGATCACGCTCCAGTGGGGAAAATGATGATCTATTGACAGGGTGTTTCCATTGACGTCAATTCCAATATAACAGAATCTACGTTTCACACCATTCTTCCGCTGGATTGATCCCATTCCAATATTCTTCACAGCAAATGACACATAAAAATGCACTTACCATTATTTCCTGATAGAGAAATAGAGAAACATTTACATAATATATAAATGGTCCTCTCAACTTACAGTCCTTTTGAAAATACATATGTATAGATGTATCGATTATTGTCCTTTCTGAATAAAACATGTATTATATATACACATACACAAAGATATATATATATATATATATATATATATATATGTATATATATATATATATATATATTTATACATATATGTATATATTTACATATATATATATACATATATGTACACATTTACATATATATATACGTATATATATATATATATATATATACATATATGTACACATTTACATATATACACATATATATATATGTACATTTATATATATATATATATATATATATATATATATATATATATATGTATATATAGATAGATAGATAGATAGATAGACAGATATATACATATACACACGGCAGGATCAATAAGTCTATAGCGTGTCAGTTTTTATCTGAATTTTAATCCAGAATTTTCACTGAATGAGATTACAACGATGAGAATAACAGATGAGGATTAGGTTGATTGCTATAAAAAAAAAAATTATGAATAATTAAATGTTTTTGAAAAACTAAATATTTTTTGAATCAATAAACATTTTCCTATCATATATATGTATATGAGAAAAAAAGTTTTTAAAAAAACAAAAACGAAGAGCCAGACTTTCCAATGATGGTTCTAAAGCATAACAATTTTTAATTAGCCTTAACCGGTTTCGTACATGCCTTCAGAAAGCTGATGTAATTCTCTTCCCGGATTATGCTGCCCACTATCCAGTAAATGGGCATAAATTAAGGTTATTTGTGCATTAATCTTGATTTGAATTCAAATTCCAATGGTGTCATTATATTCCAGTTGTTTGTGTAGGTTTTGAGGGGAACGGGGATTGATGCTGGAAACTCCCCCCCCCCCAAGTGTGAATGTGACTGTTCACAGCTATGGATAAGTTGTGGTGTGTTCGGGTTTGATTGTAAGTTTGTGTAGCAGGTGGTGGTATGAATGCATGAGAGAGTGTGAATTAGTAACTGTGGTTCAGTTATGACGTGTTAATATGTGTTAGTATGTATGTAAGGGTTGAGAAATGAGAAGGGTTTTAGTGGGAAGGACAGTTTTGTTGAGGGGTACATAAGACGTTTGGCAAATCAACTTGAGGATTTTGAACGGAGAAAAGGGAAGGAAATTATGCTTTCTGAGAAAATCTGTGTTGAGGTTATGACTCTAAATTAATTAATTTGTTGGAATTTAATGGACGTTTTAAAGGAATGACGAAATTTGTTTCCCTTCTTCTTTGTACAACATTGTTGGAGTTCATTTGGTAGAAAGCGAAAAAGAATTTTATGAAACCCATGGAAATAGAATTCAAATCAAGATGAATTTACAAATGACCTCAATATGAGCCTAATTACGAGACAGTGGGTAGTTAAGTCCAGAAACAGAATATCATTAGCCCTCTGAAGACAAACACGAAATCAATTATGGTTTATCATAGATTATTATACTTTTAAACCATAACTCTCATTGATCCTAAAGAGAAGGGTGTATAACCAATGCATCCTCCCAATAGTCACTTATGGAGCTGAAACATGGAACCTAACCAAGAGACAAGTTCAGGAAGTACTGGCTCCATGACGCCCATGATAGGGAAGTGTGGCAAATCCTGGGGAAGGTCTATGTCCAACGATAGACGTTAAAAGAGTGATGATGATGATGATGATGATGATGAAACTATAACTGAAAAGTTTAGCTTTTCTATTTTCTCACTTTTTTCTTAAATTCATTCAACTCTTATTGCAATATTTATCTTCTTATTTTCGTATATGTATATATATATATATATATATATATATATATATATATATAATGTCTGTGCCAGAAGAGAAAGAAACAGACTGAGAGAAAAAATGAAAAAGCACGCTGGGGATTTGAAAAAAAAAAAACAGATTAGCCCGTTAACAAATATAATGCGCTCTATCTCAATAGAAATAACTTGTACATATTAACGCGCACATACATTCACCTATGCTCACGTACATGCACACAGGAGCATGCAAATGCATACACATATACACACACATGTATATATATGTGTTTGATCTTCTTCTTATATGAGAGAAATACCACAAATATTGATATAAGCAGTAAAGACGACAATGTACTTGCAAATCTAACTCGAAGTAAGGTATTTGCACGATCCACAATGAATGAACTGATTGTTTTCATACGCTGTATAACACTTATTTGTTGTCTTACCTTCTTATTTCTACTATCATCTCTTCCCCCATGTGGTCGACATTCTGTTTCTCCCTTCGAACGTCTTTTGCATGTATTATTTCTTCCACAATCTTTGTTTTGCCTTTTGAAATCTTCTTTGAAAGTTTCTTCTTATTTTCTAGTTTCTTGTCTTTTTGTCTTTTCTTCTACTTCTGCTGTCCTTTTTTTTCGGTTCTGTTGCAGTTTCTGCCAATAATAATCCATTCTTCGTCTGACTTGTGTAGCCCTTCAGTACTTCGATTGTCGAGTCGACGCAATCTCCAATGCTGACGAGCCCGCTTCCTTCCCCTTTTTTTTCATTCACAAAAGGCGCACCAATTTCATATCTGTTGTGTAAGGTTCTATGTAAGTTCAACAATATCCCCATTTCTTGACTTCTTAGTCCTCTTTGTATCATGTTTAGGAAATTCCCCTGAATACCTTATACTTTAGATTACGACTGCCTATTTTGATCTTTTATAAGATCTCTGCTTCTAATACTCCTTAATATATTGTTCACTCCTATTCAGTATCCTCATACCTTGTGCAATTGTTTCCATTCTCTTCCTTCCTGTTCCTCTTTCTGCTTTACGAACATTGTATGTTTCCGATTCTAAATTCTATTCCAATGCTGTGACTATGAATTCTCTTTCGTTCGATGTTTTCAATTCAGTTTTATCGTCCATATTTATCACATGATACAGCCTTTGAATTATTTACTTTATATCTCCTTTTACACTTGCACAAGAGGCAAATGAGCGGTATCATTGCCACTGAATTAGAATTATGTCTATGAAATCTCTATTGATGCTAACTGCGTTTAAAGCCTCACCTTCCGCAGTTATAACCGTCGTCCATATCCCTATTGCATTCAATATATTTTACAAACCATATTTTTTATAATTCAGGCATTCGAGTATCATGTTTGGAGAGTCATATCATAGTTTATTCTGCAAACTATCAAACCAATGATAGATTATCCCCCAACCCATTTTCAGCTCTTTAAAGTATTTCATATACATGAAAGATTTTTTTCCTTTGCTTCTTTTTCTGCACCTTATCTTTTTTGGCTAAAAGTTTTAGGCTTCTTTAAGATAGAATTTATTTTGCAATTTTTCTGTTCAGATTGAGCCTATCAGACATAAACATATTACAGACTAGTTCATTGAACTGGCGTTATTTTTGCCTTCGGCGGTAGATTGTGAATTCCAATGACATATTATCATTAAGATTTTTTGGGGCCTAAACAATCCTGCGAGTGCCCCAGCTGCTGCATTCTCATCGAGACATAAACAATTTTTTGTTCTGTACTCAGACTTCAAAATAACCAGGGGAACAATGAAAATTGAAATTTGCTCTGTTTTGTTTTCCTGTTAGAATTTTATTTTCCAGTTAAAATTTTATTCTCCTATTAAAATTCAATTTTCTTTTTAAAATTCTAATATCCCTCATGAAAGGCGTATTGGTCTTTCTCCGATTGACGCCTTCAAATAAAGAAATCCGTTAGAAAACATTTCATATATTATAGGCATGTACTTTTGCAGTTCCATTAGAGGCACGGATACCTGATGGAATCAAGGATCCCCAAAATTGATGACAGAGGCCACAACGACTCTGATTCAAAAAAGATATCGCAAGGGAGACAATCACAAGTAAGTACGTGGAAGGCCTGTACTATTCTGTCAAAATACTGGTACCACTGTAGAACAAGTCTCTTGAGTACTGACATAAATCTTTCGTCAGATTGGAATTTTCTGTAATTACCAAGAGATGAGGTGAAGTCTTTAGCTAATTAGGTTTTGAAAATCAAAAGGGCTCCGACCACAATTAGCACTACCGTCGCAGACTATTTTCTGTGCTTCAGTCTCTATCATTATTATTATCATTATCATTATTATTATTACTATTATTATTATTATTGTTATTCTTTGCAATCTCACGCCAGTATTATTATCATTATTGTTATCATCATCATCATCATTATAATCATTATTATTATTATCACTATTATTATTATTGTTATTATCATCATCATCATCATCATCATCATCATTATTATTATCATTATTATTATCATTATTATTATTATTATTATTATTATTATTATTATTATTATTATTATTATTATTATTTGCAGAGATGTATAAACGATGATGTTTTCGATTATTCAATCATCCAACCGCCTTTCAAGCAAAACGCAATTTAGTAGAATCGGGGGTGAGGGGGGCTTTACTGTTCTCATATGCGAATAGACTACGATACGTTAGAGTTCCTTTATTGATTAAATCATGACTAATCGAAGACCAGCGAACTAACAACTGTTTATTCAGGGTCGATAACAACTGTAACAAGATACAGGCTATCAGTTTGATATATGTTCAATACAAAAAACAGTCGATGTATCTTCATTACATATATTGCTTACATGGAAATGCTTAAATCAATCAGAACCGTCGACCAAAACTGTCACCAACACTGTTAACAGTTTCTTCAGTTTAGTTGACTGGCTATGTTTGTTTCATGCCTACAGGTCACACCAATGAAGCTAAAAGGCTGAAAACTTAAAAACATATTCATTATATCAAGAAAAAAAACTTTTGTGGGGGATGAGGTTGACACCATTAAATAGGATTTTAGAGGTACTTTCAGTTTGCAGATTATGTTTATGCTAAATTGGTCTCTCAGTTCATGTCCAACAGCAGTCATACTGGTTTCATTTTTTCCGAAAATCGCACTTTTTCTAGTGATCACCCCCAACAAACCACTGCCCAACAAAAGGCAAGAGGAGTAACCTATCTATTGATCATCCCAAACACGTCATACTACCAGAAGACTTCGGTTTCTATTGACTGACTGATCAGACCTACCGGTTGTAAGGTTTTGTTGAACTCACATATTTCTCGTACACAGATATATTTGATCTCTGTTCTGTCTAAATATATATGCTTTGTTGTCGAATATAGAGAGGAGTGTATCTTAAGCAAGTTCAAAGGAGAAGTTAAGATGGAAAGCATATAAATAATGTAGGCTAATGGTAATGATTTCATGTAGCTTAAACTTTGTGCACTTAAGGTCAGATTACGCTAAACGCATTGTCTAACCAGTAGAGCTGATCAGAACTTAGATGGGCGATTACATCGTAGTTCCAATTACTGTGAGCAGCTGCTTTTGAAAATACCCGGAGTTTTGAGCTCTCTATGTCGTTTTCTTCTGGATATGTTTCATGGTGGGATAAGAACAGTGATTATTTATCTCTGATAACAAAGTTGGAATAAATATATGTATTATCTCGTGTCTACCCGTTTACGCGTCCAAACAATATCACCAAAAATTATCTATGAATTTTAATATTGTGTGGCTAAAAATAAGTGATAAAATTTTGCGTTGAATCCAGGAATGTTTTTTCTCTGCATCATCGCTATATATCCTCACCAATCATTATCTCCACATGGTTTCATTACATTCCAATATTTCGTGGATAG
This sequence comes from Thysanoteuthis rhombus, assembly GCA_963457665.1. Lineage (NCBI taxonomy): Eukaryota > Metazoa > Mollusca > Cephalopoda > Oegopsida > Thysanoteuthidae > Thysanoteuthis > Thysanoteuthis major. Next base: position 19,603,765 of record OY735215.1, on the reverse strand, counting down.
GTCAGCGTTGGGCTAAGAGAGACCGTATATTTTTGTGGAAGATCCATGAACTTTTTGCAGTTACCTTCCTTGCATCTTGTAAAGTTATCAATTTATTTCAGCAGAACTTTCCGGAAGTGTAGGCTATGAAGTAAGGGAGAATTGGTGAAATCTTTGGGCTCGTCCAGAATTTTTTCTACATAAAGAATTAAAGAAAACAAGTATTCGGAGACTTACAAAACATCAATATATCATATACTTCCCACGGTTGCATTCACCTTAAACGTACACAGATGAGTTTTGATATAAAATTAACAATGTCTAAGATTAAATACACATTTCGAAACATATAATTCAGAATGGAATATTATCAAAAGTATCGGCGGAGAAGTACATGGAAACTATTGAAAATGCATCATGAAAATGTTATTTGAGAACGGATCCAGGTCTAGAGCTTCCTGTATCTGCATAGAGACTTTTGGAATATTCCAGCAGTACTTAACTAACGTATGATTTCAACAAAATCCGCATTAACCACTTTTACCGTCATGAAACGAGGTAGCCACGGTTTAAATATTGTGTGCATTCACTCATATTTGTCCATACAATATTTCCAAAAGTTCTCAATGAAGTCAATATTGTCAATGGGTAGCCATGGCTAAGGAAATATTGATTACACTTCGGGGCAGATCCAGGATTTTTATTGTTACCTCCCCTGCATTGTAATTATTTGCAAATTGATTTTCATACAGTTTTCACTGTGAATAGAGGTTTTCATTATGAATGTATATCTTAATGAAACTGCAATCATCTGTCAGATTAAACAAATAAAGAACCAAACAAAGGAACTACTTAGTCAGACCATGGTCGTTCATTTCGCTGACCCACAATATCTTGAAATCCACGTTGTTGTGAAGGGTCTATTTTCCTTAATTGACTGTCATAGTCTATCCTCATCCCCTAAAAAAAGGAAGATATAAGTCTGGTCTGGTAAGTTTTTTTCACTTATAAGAAAATCACATCAAAATGCTACTGGTCCAAATGATTTTGAATACTACATTTGCTCCCTCCAATATTCTGTAAGATCCTCTCATGGGATGCAAAACATGTTCCTCTACGTTCAATGTTTCTTTGATTGAGAGCCAATGTTTTGGTTAGTTTTCACGTTTCTGCTCCATCGGTAACTATGGAAAGGGATGCATTGGCGACAGATCCTTCCTTTCAGGACTAATGGGATTCTTCATTCCCACCTTTACCATAAATCAGTGTTCGAGCCCAGATAAAAAGCCAGATTAGGAACGCTGAATCCCAACATAGACAATCACTACTTTGAATATTGATGCCAAACAATCTTTCCTTTATTTGGTCCTATGCCACATCGAGCTGAATTTAGAAATGTAAACAATAAATAAGCCTACAATCTTCCTGTCTCAATATTCCTTGGCTTTATGCTATTCAACGCTGGGTTTAGTAAACTATCACGATGAATTTGTTCTGCTTCGTGGGTCGAATGGTTTCTTTGTGTCCAGAGCAGCAGTCAGTGTTCCAGTTTAAATACAAGCTACTATACAAGGATTCGGGAAATTTGATCAGCTTGAGAAAAATGTAAGAGATACGGGCTTTTGCCGCTATCCTTTGTGAACATAACTTTTTGTAGGTCAATATGCTTCAGAAATGAAGAATATCGGTTTAATATATGGAGGGTTACTAACATCAGGGGAAACAAATAAGTCATCCTAGTTCAAATTTTTGTCTAAACCATAAACTCACTCGTCCCTGTTTTCTGTTGACAATATTTTGTCACTAGCAGGCCACGATTGTTGATAGGAAACATGGTAGGTAGGGATTTATTCCAGCAAACTACCTCCCCAAACAGCGGGTTGCGTTTGTAGTGATTAATTAAAACTTTCTAAAAAAAAGGGTGTCCAATGGATATGTTACTTTTATTTCCTTTGTTGAACACTAAAACGTCTGAACTTTCACAAAAAAAGTGTAGTCAGACACAGATTAGGAATCAATTTGAAATTAACTTACATTGTAAATCAAACTGTCCAACTGAAAATCTACTTAGGGGGAATCGCTATCTCCAAACTTATATTTAGACATGAAGAGTAAATGGTGAGATTCACAGCCATGTAGCTCCGTTGGTGTTGTCCGTACGCATAATCCATTCATACATAGTCCGAAGTTGCCGATTACGCATAATCCATTCATACATAGTCCGAAGTTGCCGATTTAATTTGGAGGTAAATCTAAAATTCATCTCAATTGGCAAGATTGGACTTTCAAATAAGTAAAAAAAAAAGTAAGTAAAAATTCTAATCTAAATATTGTCAACACTGGACTCACAAGTTCGGAAAAAAATCATCTAAATTGGTAAACCTGACATAGCCAGCCTGACCAACTTGAAAACTGAAGAAACCTACGTTGACAGTTTTAGTTAATGGTTTCTAATATCAGCGCTGCATATAGCAATGACAAAGAAAGAAAAATTATATTGAGAGAAAAAAAGATAATGAAAGAACAATCTCTCGCTCTCTGTTTTTTTCTTTTTTCATTACATGCAATTCAAATTTTTGTTATTTATCATTCTACCCGCATCCCCTGTCAGACACAGCTCTATCTTGTACATATTTTACAGAAACCAATCAAGTTCCGTACCTTCACGATCGGCAACAGTGACTCCATCGTTCAAACAGTCTCCATTTTGATTTGTTTCTTTTCTTATTCTCTATCCATTATTCCCGTGGCAAAAAAAACATTTCCCAACAAAATACCCCCCAGCGACAACAATTTTTTTTTCGGAGAAGTTAATACGCTACACACAAGGAGGAACAAAATACAAATATTCGGTTCGAAACATAACGAAAAGAGAAATAAATGATAACAAACAATATGATGGCGGAAACAAAACGTTCGTCTATTGCAGATGTATTTACGGTGTACAATTTAACTGTGTGTACTGGAATTGAGTTTGTTTGTTTCACGTTCAGTGAGTTGCTGGCTTTGGTTAGTGTCTGAAGGGCCATTTCTCACGAAAACAATATTGGATGTGGCGTACAGACATAATGTTTTGACATAAGATAACTTCGTCTTCAATATTGAAAGACTGCATTTAGAATGGAGGTATCCATTTCAATAATGAAACAAAGAAAGAGAGGTCTGTTTAGTAACTAAATAGAAACTGTCTCATGATCAACGTCTTTAGCCAACATGCAGGGTTGGGGGTGATCAATTAGAATTGAAAGAAAGGGGTGATCAATGAATGAGTTGCTTCTTTCGTCTCCTTTAGTAGCGATCACTAAAAAGGTCCTCATTTGAAAAAAATAAACAGGCAGACACAATCTAAGAAGTCAAGGGGTCAATTAATTCAACTCCCACAAAAAGATTACTACAGGTTGGAGGTTTATAAAACAAGAGAATTTGGGAGGGGAGGTTTATAAAGCAAAAGAAACCTGTGTTGAAAGTTTCAGCAACTGACCAGATATCTAGCGATGAATCAAAGTAAGTAGGGAAGTC
>OY735215.1:19587767-19595267 GCA_963457665.1 Thysanoteuthis rhombus | reverse complement strand
AACGCAATCATTGATATATATATATATATATATATATATATATATATATATATATATATATATATATATATATATGTGGGGGGGGGTTGTATGTGTGTGTGTACCCTTTTAAGGCTCTTTCTGGCGAATTTTTTGATTTATTTGGATCCCTATTTAGGACGCTACAGGAGGTCTATTTGGGGATAGAAGACCTCCATCATATTCTATAGAATTTCTTTCTTTCTTTTCTCTTGCAGTACCTTCATCCTTATCATCATCATCATCATCATTAGTCTGTTAGACGTAGACCTTCCCCAAGATTTGCCAGACCTCTCAATCACGGGCATTGCAGAGCCAAGACTTTATTTATGTATTTAGTTTGTCACGCCAGCTTACGTTCAGCTGAGAGTTCTTGAAACCAGTTCGTCCTCAGCCTCGCACCTAATCCCCTGGGGATCCACGTTGTGAGACATGATGTCCAACGGCTGTCTGACAATCTTGCAACATGTCCAGCCAATCGCCATTTGAGTTATATAACACTTTCTATAATGTCTTTTTCCTGATATGCTGTGCTGTCATATAATCTCTCCATGTGAAGTTTAACATAGTTCACTCATGTGTACATTGCATGAGACTCAGTTTGAGGGTCAGTCTTCTAGTTAGGCTCCATGTTTCAGCTCCATAGAGGATACATTCGTTGTAGACCCCTCTTTTTAGGACGAATCGAAAGGCAAGCTTGCTCTACTGAAATCTTGCCAACCTAGTGTGATTCTTCGTTTCATTTCTCTTGAGGATATAATGATACTGATATATATATATATATATATATATATATATATATATATATATATATATATATACACACACACACACATACACACGCTCATATATATACACATATATACACACACATATATATATACACACATATATATACACACACATACACCCACACACACACACACACACACACACACACACGTATATATATATATATATATATATATATATATATATATATATATATATATATATATATATATACATACTTGACACCTTATTTTTTCTCCCTGTTCTTTGCCATCTGTCAAATGTCCCGTGTCAGTTTTGTTTTTTCGGGATAGATTGACATATTTGTATTTCTCCACTTCCCTTGCAACAAAATCGAGAAAACCTTTTTTCCACCATCTTCTGCTGCCTCCAGCCCCGCACAAAATGTCAAATTATCTCGGGTCCTTCGAGTCTTGCAAATTTCACCCTCACGTCAGCCACAGATTTCCCTCACGGTACCTCGCGAATTCATTCGACCCGAAAACAGTTGTTCGTGGCTGAATACGTTTGTGTTACTGTTTTGTTTTTGTTTTTTCATCAAGTGGGGGGGGGGGGGCGTTTTCTCCTCCCTTTTTTTTTCCTTCTTTCGTTTCTTTTAAAAAATGCTGAATCAATTTACTACAACCGACAAGAATTGGTAAATTAGTTTTCTTTTTTTGCTACCCGAAGTTTTGTGGCGAGGTATAATTACTGTTCAGTGTTTTTTTTGGTTTTTTTTTTGTTTTTTTTGTTTTTTTTCTGTTTTTGATTTTTTTTCTTTTTTTGCGAAAATCTTCATCTTCCTTTTTTTCGTCACAATGATTAGGATTGTAAACTCTCTACCCTCTTCAGGTGAACGTTGCGTTCCCCCAAGAAATATCTGGAAGATCATATTTGCTCTTATTCCGCTATTTTCATTGTCATGTCTATCATCGTTCTTTAAGGAAAGATAAAGTATCAAATGGAAACAACATATCCATGCACCTAATGAAGAATTCTGTAAGAAAGTCCTTGAAGTTTACTGAATACGATTTACACCTGAGAACGGTAGGAGAATACTATGACTGAAAAGTTTAGTGAATCAACCAAGATGCTAACGTTAGTCTGCAACAAAGTGTGATAAAATACGAGAAGAAACGGAAGCAACGAAAACCAAAGTATTATCAGTAACAATTTCTTTAAACAATGAATAATCTTAATCCAAATCATAAATTTCTTTTTTTGATTACAACAAAACTGCCTATAAAATTATTTTTCAAATTACGTTCCCTTCGTTTCTCGTTGCTTCCCGTTGCTTCTTGTATTTTAAATCAACGATCTGAAAGAAACAGTGAATATTCTGTTTACTTTATTCTTCTCTTTCCATACTTCTGACATTTTGATTTTTAAAGAAACGTCGGGATCATCACGATTTTGAATGCATTGTAAACTTTGCCTTTACAAAGTTATGAAGTGTTACAGGAAAGCAAACTTTGTTGAATATCTCCATAAAACGTTTGAACGTTCTATTCATTTTTCAAGAAAATATTTTCACGGAAAAATAGAATTTAGTATTCGAAAGAATATGACTCCTTTTCTGGCCATCGTTATGGCTGATGATCGTGAAAATCGTCTTAAGTGAGAAGGACTTGAGGAATAGAACAAAATACGATTCAACGAAGGAAAATGAGGATGGAGAGAGAGAGGGGGAGAGGAATAAAAAGAGTAACGAAGAGAGAAGAAAAGAGGCTGGAAAAGAAGAGAAATGAGTGGCAGAGAAGAAGAAGAAGAAGAAGAAGAAGAAGAAGAAGAAGAAGAAGAAGAAGAAGAAGAAGAAGAAGGAGGAGGAGGAGAAGGAGGAGAAGAAGAAGAAAAATGAATAAAAGTTTAAAAAGAAGGAGAGCAAATAAAAAGCAGAAGAAGATAATGAACAATACGAAGCTATGAAAAAAAAAACAAAGAAGAAGGAAAGCAACGAGAAGAAAAAACGCTTGGACAGATAGTGATAAGCAGTAAGAAAAAAGGGAGATGAAGAAAGAAGGTTATGAGAGATGAAGGGAAAGAAACTGAAAAAGAAAAAGGATTCGTCGGAAAGGAAGAAAACGAAGAAGCAAGAAGCGAAAAATAGGAATAGAAAGAGAAAACAGAAGAAAATTAAGAGAGTGAGCTACGAAGAAAAAAGAAACTGAAGAAGGAAAAGAGAGTAGTAAGATGTATAAAAAAGCTAAGCTGAAAAGGGAATAGTGCAATGAACAATTAGAAGAGAAAGAAATAGTTATTAAGAGAAAGTGATCAGTAGTTAAAAAAAAAGAAAAAAAATTAGAGAAAGAGAAAAAATCACCCTCAGAGTCAATAATTGAACAGCCTTAACGTCAAAATTTGAAGTTCTTAAAAAAATTCCATCGACAAATAAAAAATGGTCAGAATAGATTCTATTTATGACATCACAGGTGTTTTCCACTGGAAGATATCTAAAATATAGTAAAAACGCAACTACATTCTGGGGCATCTCGACTTCATCATTCACCAAAAAATCAAAAAAACTTTTTTTTACATAGATAATTCAGACCTCTCTCGGAAGGAACTCGGTGGAATTCTGATGCCAATTATCAACTCAGTACACCAAACGGAATCGCCACAAGCGCTGGAACACACAAACACATACGTGAGTGTGCGCACACACACACACACACACACATGCATTCAGTCCCCCCACACACACCTACATATATATATATATAAAGTGATAGAACCCTTCACCACCTTTGGTAGCCACACTCGTTCCGTGAATGAGGAATAAGATGATTGAAGAGAACAAGAACAAAAGAGATGGAAAAATGGACGAGGAAAAAATAAAAGTAGATATCAAGAAAAAGAGGATGAAAAAAGGTAAAATGAAAATACGGAACGAGAAAGAGGATTAAAACAAACAAACAAACAAACAAACAAACAACAGAATAAAGGAAAAGGATTAACCAACGCAAAATCTATAATCTCATTAGGAAACTGAAGTTATCCTTTTCTATTCGTTACAATATATACACTTTTTCTTTTATGGGTTGAAATGATTAACAAAATGTTTTTTAAAATGGCTGCACTGGGCCTATCTTGAATTGATTAACAAAGAAACATTATAGAAAACTACAAATGCATGACGCTGAGAAGAAAAAAATGCCGAAAGGAGGAAATCCCTATCTTCGCAAATGACTGTCAATGCATTAGGATTACAAACGATTTAGTGGACATTGAAGCTAAATCTCTGCTTCAGGATTTTCGGACGATCTTATCAGATTTCTGTCATTAACGATATGGAGAAAAGTCGGTGGGAATGGGAGTTCATCTTGAGAATGTGTCCGGGTGAATAATTCAGAACAAACTATTCTAAAGCTGGCCTTTTTTTTTTTTTTTCATTTCTTGTGATCATCATCTATTCCTCTTTTTTATAATCTCTTGGAGACCTAAGTCTCTTACCCAATTCCAAAATGCAATAAGTATAATTTTGTACGATTATCAAATACCTGTATACGTCTGAGATAGACTGCTGAGTAGTTCGACCGGGAATTTGTGATTGATCAATAAAGGTGATGATGTTAGTCAGCTGAGAGTTCCTGAAACCAGTTTTGTGTTACCTGAGCACGGTGGGGGTTGAGTTATCTTCTTGGATCAAACCATCCCTTTTAGATGAACATCCTGCTGACAGGCTGGATCCATGGCCTGACGTGGTTTCCTCTACACACGAACACGACCGTCGGTACGAAAAACCTGAAAACCTGACCCATTTGACCAGGCAAAACGGTCCAATAATCTCCTACAGATTACAGGATACAGTAATCGATATCAAGGTACCAATACTGGCATTCTTGTTGGTTGATGACAAGGTAACCCCATGAAATGCAGTGCACGGTGTCCAATGTATTTACTGATTGGATAAGCACTACCATTGAATAGGGATGTGATTCAAAGTAAGGTGATTCCTTGGGGGTCATATAAATGAAGAAATATATATAAAAAAAGATTTTTTCAATTTTTTTTTTTTTAGTCATTTCAGTTATTTAGTTCACGATATCTTTTAATGTAATTTACGTAATTTTCTTGAGTTTTTACGCAGAGGTTCATAGTATGATATTATGTGTAAATTTTTTTGCTGGTTTCATCTGTTCTTTATCATGTAAAAACAGTTATATCAAAATGGCTGCCAGTAATGTTGATAAAACATCACCTCCCTTCAGCTAAGATTAATATATATATATATATATATATATATATATATATATATATATATATATATATATATATATATATATACATATACATATATATATATATATATATATATATATATATATATATATATATATATATATATATATAGGGGGTAGTAAACCTACATTTCAGTCGCCAGCGGTCCCGATCTTGGATCACCGTGGGGTTCTGCAGTGTTCACGTGCCGCTGATATCTGTCTGGAATTCAGATATTCTTGAAATATCTTGCAACTGTTGCCTGAAAAAAAAACAGTGCAGTTTCAACCTCAGAGATAGAAGATTCCATATTTCTAGCCACAACAATAATTCCATGGTCAAACGGTGTTGAATCTTTTCTAAATTCCATGGCTACCACAGCAACACGGTATTTACTTATTATGATACGTCATCCACCTGAGTTAGGTGTAGGAAGGCAGAACCAGCCATGAACTTTTATACCTGTTTTAGCATCTCAGTTTATATATATATATATATATATATATATATATATATATACCAGCCACCGGGTCTGAAGCTAAGGTTTCGATCCTGCCTCGTGGTACTAGATGGTATAATGGATAGTCTATAGCTACAATGAAGAGTTGTAATACAACGAAACAGCTGTCTATGGATGACACTATATATATATATATATATATATATATATATATATATATATATATATATATATATATATATATATATATATATATACATATGTGTGTGTGTGTGTGTGTGTGTGTGCGTGCGTGCGTGTGTGTGCGTGTGTGTGAATGGAGGAAAACAATATTGAGAAAAAAATTTGCCGTATTATGCACGGTAGTGAGCAAAACAACGGTGATAATTGCAAAAAAGAAAGGAGCTGCCGGTGAGATTTGAACCCACACTCATTGCAAGAGGAGCGCCATACACAGCCTAGGTCTGCAGTAACCAATTGAGCCTGCAGGACTGATGGCAGACAGAAGCCGAAATATAACCACGGCTTAGTCCTCCTCTCTCCAGATTACTAGCTGGTTTTGCTTGTGTTATCTTAGTCTTAGAACTACGAGCATCTGCGTGTTTCTGCTTAAATATCATTGTTCCTATGTCGACAGTATGATAAGTGATGGATATCAAAATCCAACAATGCGAATGAGAAGAGATAGTTTTAAGAACCTAACTTTGCTCGGAGTGAATTATTTACGGTAATGAACGAAACATGTATAGTCTAGAAAGCTATACAGTTTCAAACACCAAATATATGTATAAAAAAACTTTTTTTTCAATTTTTTTGTCTCCTTTCAGTCTCTTATTTACGAATACCTGTTGATGTAATTAATGCAATTTTTCTTCCATGTTTATTATGCTTTACACATACTTTAATAGTATGGTACAATGTGTATTATTCTAATTGGGATCACCAGTTGTTTACTATGTAAAAACACAACAGTTATATATATATATATATATATATATATATATATATATATATATATATATATATATATATATATATATGTATACTTAGATAGATAGATGGACTCAGGGGCAGTAATCCTTCATTCATACGTGCATGGTTAAATACGATGGACAAGGGACATTTTGTTAGAATGGTTGTGGAATTGTCAAAGAACTTGAAAATGACTGGTTATATAGCCGAAAAAGCTCGGTATGATATCTATTTGGGACAACTATCAGTTTCTATGAAACCATACGTATATTCTATTGCGTAAAGACAAGGAAAATTCAATAAAAAGTTATCAAAATTATCCTTGCCCGTCGCATTTAACCGGACACACACACACACACAAATACGTATATATATATATATATATATACATACATATATATATATATATGTATATGTGTGTGTGTGTGTGTGACATTGAGTGTAAGAGAGTATGTTATTTGAATACATGAATGTATACATGTTTCTGTGAGTGCCTTGACATCGTGCGATTCTTCTAGAGCAAATCACACACTTCTCTCTGTGAATTCGTCTCTCGCGAGCAGTTCCATAAATACGGCCTTCTTCAAAACCGTGTTGAGAGCACTATTTCGTTCTCTCTCAATATCTATTTATAATTCATGTATATAAACATACATACAGAAATATATATATATATATATATATATATATATATATATATATATATATATATATATATACATTTGGATGTATGGACATACGCACCAACACAGATATAGACATTTCACTCATGCATCCGTGCTTCTAATGATTACGTATGCATAAATACACATTTATGCCAATGTAAATCGGTGAGCGCCTGTGCGTACCTCTAAGCGCGTCAGTGCTTGTAAAAGGGCTGGAAGCCATGCAAGTTCAAATGTTCGTTCGACTCACGCATGCGTGTATCTGCACTTTACTACCTCATTACGCCTATTCAGTAAACGAAACAAACAAATTTTAAAAAGAGAAAACAAAGATGAAAATGTGGAATGAGAGAAAGAGAGAAAGAGGGATGCATCATGGGATAGGTAAAATATGGA
>OY735215.1:19542767-19582767 GCA_963457665.1 Thysanoteuthis rhombus | reverse complement strand
TTTTAAAGCAAAATATATACGACATGACTAGGCCAACTAGTAAAAAAGAATTCAATTTCCATAAACTTTATACCGTTACAAAGAAGACATGTAAATTATTTTAGACGTGTATGCATGTATACCGTGTATACATGTACATATCCCCCTAAGTACATCTGTATGAACGAGCATTGAAAGAGCAATTATTTGGTCCAACAAATAATCGTGTCTTTTAAGATAATCTTGTACCACAAATATTAAACGCTGAAAATTTCAGATCAAAATTCAGATAGTAACCACCTGTTGGAATACGAACTTATTAATCCCCCATTCTGTTGCCAAACACATAGTAGCTGCATATTAGAAAATATCAGTGCACAGATCTCCACTAAGAACTTTCAACTGACACATGGCAGCTCTAATAAGAAAACATATGCACATATCTATACTTACACCACACCATCTTTAACTTCATTTGAAAGGATTACCACTGATGATAATGAGCTCCGAGACATGTCAAGGAATTACTGTATAAATGAATATTCCATATACACAGAATATTCTTTCTTGATTTGAATGGTACATCCTTATATATATATATATAAATATATATATGTGTGTGTGTGTGTGTGTGTGTGTGTGTGTGTGTGTGGATCTAGAAAGCTTTACAAACTTAAACATTTAACCCATTGAAAAAACTTTTTTATGTTTTGTATCTACTTTTTTATTATGGTACTATGCGTGAATTTCCTCTTGTTTCTCCTGTAGGGATCATCAGTTTTTTTATCATGTAACTATCTCAGGGATTTTAGAAACAAAACAGTTATACTATCGTGGCATCCCAGCAGTGTTGATCAAACAACCCCTCCCCTCCAGCTATGATTTTAATAAATAGCTTATGTCATACATATAGTTCGTTATTTTACATAGGGTATTATCGTAATGTATTATACATGGATGTCATTTTATACTACACATCATATATGTATATATATATATATATATATATATATATATATATATATATATATATATATATATATATATATATATATATATATATATATATATATTTGTATATTTGTATATATATATATATGATTATTATCTTCATACTAATAAATGTTTAGATGTTTTTGAGATTCAATCATAAGACAAGGCAAGTTTTAACTAAACTGGAAGCTCTAGGGTAATGTGTACTCGGGGCCCTGAAACCATCTCTGACCTTATCTTTAATTTGTAAGCGAACGCGCATAAATATGCTCGCCTATCAGTTCCACATAATATCCGCCTATCAAATCCACATGACTGCATTGCGTAGACCCACGAGCATTTACTTCTCAGCGATGAGTACGTCAAAGTATACCCATCTCTTTTGATACATATGTAAGTGCGTACCTTCATACATGCTTACGCACAACATCTTGTGGTTTGATATAAAGATTTCGTGTCGCATGTAAGGTTAGTTGTACTTTCCAAGGCGACCAATGTGAACTTTAATAATCAAATATCTCGTGGCAGCAACTCAGCAGGAACAAAACGAAACTCCACCGCCACAATTTCTCGGCACGCACCATTCCCATCTCCACGACCTATGCAAACGCTCTCTCTATTAATCTATAGCTGCCATTTTTTTTCCAGATGTTTTTTAGTTTTCTTTATTAGCTCTCGTTCATTCAGATTTGTTATTCGTATTAGGCTTTTTGTTCTTTTCGATTACGCTTCTTCTTTTCTTTTTTTTTGTGGTCTATGTTTCCTGGTTTACTTTTCTTCTTCTTCTTCTTCTTCTTCTTCTTCTTCTTCTTCTTCTTCTTCTTCTTCTTCTTCTTCTTCTTCTAATTGCTTTCCCTTACCTATTTGTTCTCTTTCTCTCTTCTGCTTCAAGCATTTTCTTTTTATCTTCTTTTCCTGCTTTTCACTTTTATTAATTTTCGTTGTAGAATTTCTTTGGGTTTTAGTTTTCTACTTTTCCTCCTGTCTTTCTCTTACTTTCAACTTCTCATTCACTTCATTTCGGCTTCCGATTAACCTCTTGTCAAAATAATTATTCTTTCATACACTTTCAGTATTGGTCCTTTTTTGTGATTTGGACTTTAACTTTCTTGCATCTTTTCATTCTTGCCAGTCGTTTTATTAGAAACTGTCAACCAGAACTGTCACAAAAAATAGTCAACATAGGTTTCCTCGGTTTACCAGTTGGTCTGGCTGGTTGGCTAGCTATGTCTGTATCATACGTACAAGCTGCACCAACGGGGGACCCAACATTTTTTTTCACATCATATCTAAAAATAAAAAAAGTTTCTGTAGTTTTTTTCCGAATCCCCCAACCATAGTTTTTATTGTGGGTTTCTGCTTGCAATGTCAGTTTATGCTAAATTATCCCTTTAGTGTCTGTTTAGCAGTAATGGAACTTGTTTTTTGAGAATTCAGACTCATTTTTAATCTCTGGTCAACAAAAGGCGACAAAAGTAACTTTTGAATTCATTGATCACAACCTTTTTCTAATCTTTAAATTGCTCACCCTAATACAGCATACTGCCAATAGATGTTGATCACGTGACCTGTTTTTTTTTTTTCATTTTATTTCTCCTTATATCTTTCATTTTCCTTTCAACCCGGATGAATTGATAGATTATGGAATCTTGCGAATTTCTCTAATATCCTGTTTAAGAACTAGCTTGAATCATTCAACACCTTGACAAATCCTGAATAATCTTATAATTTGCAAAAGACATCGAGTGATCCTAAATACTATGGATGACTTGACAGATGAACATTCCGTTCAAACTTATCGGATTTTCCATGTCACAGAAAGATATATATTTATAGAGCGGAAGAGGGACAGAGGACGAGTGAAACAGAAGAGTGTTAAGATGAAACTAAACTGACCATCAGATTCCAAAAAGGATTAACAACCATATCAGGAAAGGCTGCAAAACTGACCAAATCCCATTAGAAGCCAAACAAACGGGTACAGAAGGAGAATTAGACTTCCTCATCGCGTGGTTTATCGAATGGTTCTGATTGAGACCGGGTTAGTTAGGGAAAAAAGGAGAGCGTGCTTTATAACCAGCGAGTTGGGAGTTAGAAAGAGAAAGAAAGCTGTCTGTTATTGTTGTCGTCGTTGTTGGTTCCGTCTTGGAGTTTTATGCGGCTTGATTTGTTAGCAAATTTGTCCATCTCCGTGCAAGACAAAAGATTTAAAGTAAACTAAGGCTTTAGAAAACAACATTAGGTTAAGATTGAAAGGGAAGAAGGCAGAATGAGTAGAACAGTTTTCCTTGCGGCAATGGAAGTTAGGTTAAGCTTTTTATCCACGGCCACTATTGGAGCAGTCTTCAAGCTGCGGTGTAGAAATAAGTGGATTTCAGATGAGCACGAATCTTGGCAGTAATGGTTGGCTCAGATGAGCGATAGCAAAGGAGTTGGCTGTTGAGAATCGAATTGGATTCAAACCGGCTTCGACGTGAACAGAATGGCAGTTGAACCCGATAGAGCCCTGCTCATGGCAAGCATATGTGACCTCAAGGTTTCACAAGTCTCGAAAATCGACTAGAAATACAAATAGTCACAAAGTAGCTCTTTGTTATTCTACTGAAAAAATATGAAGGACTATTTTAGTTCAACTCGTAACAGTAAACTAGGAGGAGTTATTTTTAATTCTTAATCACGTAAAAAAGCCATTGTGATACTGACTAAAATTATATGCAATTTTCCTCATAGTATTATGAGGACCCTACATGTGGCCTTGAGCCGGACTGATCCAACTTTATTAATCATTCAAAATTTCAAACATGCTATGATTAACGAGGCAATCTAGCTGAACAATTCTACTCCTGGGTTCGATCTTCACAGGGTGCTGCAAATGGACACATACCAGGCTAAGCCAAATAAATACCGGGGAGCCTTCCTGTAGGGTGTTTGTTTGCGAACTAGTATAACAGATGGTTCCTACTGAGTTATGCATTTTGATTCTCACCGGGTGCTCTACACTCATGGCCTTATATCGAACCAAGCTGTGAATCGTGGTGCAATTATTAACGAATTAGTCTCGTGCACCTATTTGTGTGCGTAGTGTTTGGGTACCTGGCGAATAGAGTTTGATCCACATGGGTGCCTCAGTATATGGGCCCTTTGCCATACCAAGCTGAGCTTACAGTATGTTCATTTCTATCAGGACAATGCAACTTTCCAAAGAATGTGAACAGAGCAAGAGGCTGCCAGCTTCAACATCTGGAAATATATACCTATGAGATTACAAGATATAAGAATCTGTCAAAATTGACTCTTTTACAAGAAAATGAATTGCATCGAATTAGTTACACTTGGATTGTTTACGAAATGTTCATGAATGTGTCAGAATATACAATAGTATTATTTGTTTTTTGTTTTTTTGGTGGGGGGGGGACGAACATGTTACATTATTTGATTATCTATCTTTTATTTTGGTTTTGCTGGCCAACACCGTTTTCAAATTGAATTATGGGCGTTACAAATTTCTTGTTAAGAATTGTTTTGTCTTTCTTGTGAAGCAATTTTTTAGTTATCCTTTTCATGAGTGGAAGCCAAGATTGCGTTGTTACCATCTTCTCGTCATCCCCATTGTTGACAAAAAAAATTTGTAATCCTCCTAATTCAGTTTGAAAACGGCGTTGACCAACGAGGCCGAAGTATCGCCAATAAAGCATTAAATCAGTGGTATATTTGCCGAAACGAACTGCAAATATCTATGTACTCATTTTTTAGCATACTACCAAGGATGCCATTGAAACAGTTAGTCGCATTATTGGATTAAAAAAAAGGGTTTAAATGCAAATACAAAACGATTCTGTGAAATAATTGTATTTGTTTTTCCCAATAATGTTCGTATTGCGATGAAACTAAATTTTGAATTTAGCATTTACTGTTTTTGCAAACGAGCATTGTACTCATATAATGAAGAGTATGTTTCTTCATGGATTTCTGTCAGTAATTATGGAGTCATCTACTTCAAGGTTATAATTTTACTAAAAAATATCCCTTATCCACGATTTAAATGGCGGATTCTTCCGATGTAACAAGTTTTTTTTTTAAGTTCCTTTTCTAAAAAAAAAATTGACACCATCTATCAATATTTAAATACTGCTCGTTCCCGCTTTACGAAATTTTGGTGTTCTTTACTTTTTTCGAAAAAAGTGAAAAGTGAAAAAAGTGTTCAACTTCTGATTTGCAGTGTACCCTTATGTACAACCCCTCTCACTCTCTCTCTCTCTCTCTCTCTCTCTCTCTCTCTTCTACACTCAATCTACTGTGCCTTCCATCACCACCACAACCTCCGATGACTCAGCCTAACATGACGTATCCATTATTTTGGGATCTGAAAACAATCGAAGATATCTCCCATATGAATTGATGGTAATTGCTTTCCCGCTTCATGCCATTTCGGCTCACAGAACGCTCTACTTTTGCATGGCGGGGAAACCTGTACATCCATGATTTTCGTAGGGATTAACAATGTATTGCTCATTAAAGATTGATTTCTTCAGTTTCGAAAGACAATAACCTTGTTCTGTTCTGGTGAATCCCAATAATCAACTTTATCCATTGGAGATGAATATTGAGTAAGTTATGTTAGACAGGGTTTTCCCCTACATAATGGTGACCAAGTGAATGGTTAACATATTATACCGTATATCAATTTTATTCATATTATCAAGGTATTAAAGTCGAAAAAATTTGTAAATATTTGTTTTGGTCAATATAAACATGACATAGATAAACAGACAGAAAGATATATAGAACTTTTGTTGTTCTTGTCTGAATTTTGTTAGACTGGGTGTACTAATCATTATGTATGATGTGGTCGGACTATTTCCTTCGTCTTTTTGTTCATTTATTCACAACGTTTCGGCCGTGCACTCTCCGTCATTTGCTGGTTGTTTTCGGTTCCAAAAACTTCATTCTTCTTCATAAGTTGAAACATTTCAAATCAGTATTAATATTTATTTCTAACAAATATTTTCTTTACTTGCAAGAAAAAAGAAAATACTCCTGCTACCAATAACACTGGCACAAAAACAAACATTCTGCCAAGTAAAATAGGAAGAAAAGTTGGTTGAATGTTGGATTTAAGCAAGTTCGTTAGCACAGTCGTTAAGAGTGACGCCACTTTGGGTGCTTGTCACCTTCCTGTCTGTTTTCATAACACAAAAACAAACGCAAACATCGGTAAAACATCGGCAGAAAATTGGTAAATGCGAAACTTGGACAAGGATAAAAAGACCTTCAACAAGAAAACCAAGGGTCTGCGTATTTCAATTCAAGTTTCTTGCTTTAACTTTCTCGTTAGATAATCGAAAGTTGACAAAAATCATTTAATCTTGTTCTACATGATATAATTTGGAAGGTTTCAAAAAGAAACAGTTGTACCAATTTCCATGATAAACTATTCCTGTAATTATTCGTTCCAGTCTCTTGTACGTTTCATCTTACTTTATTGCTACGCCCAAGCTGTTTTTCAACTATGCACATGGATTGGAAAACAGAAAAGCCTCAAACGAGATTTTAACATCTCTCGGTTTGACAGTCATCTAACGCTAACGACACTGTATATTTGAGTTCAACGTGGAGAGATTGAGAGTCCCCGATAAACTGTACACCTGCGATGGGCTTCAGGTTATGCGCTTGAAGCTATGCTGTTGTAGTTATACGTGCGAAAAGACCGACTAACCTCTCTCTCCCTCCGATGGTGCTTTTCTTGCCCTGCAACGATTCGTGTTTTGAAAATGAGTTTCCAGTTGAATCAGATAAAGAAAGTGGAGCAATACATTTATACGGCATGTTTACGTTTCTTTTTAATTCTAATAGGTGTAAACAAAAGAATTATCACCGGCTTCACAATGTTCTTGTTCATTTTATAGGCTCTTTCTATACACAGTAAAGATTATTCTTCGAACAGGAAGCATTTTCTGGAAAGGACATGCTCTGGAGAACTTTCCATCAAAGACTTAATAATATACCAAGACCTTTGACTCTTCTCCAATTCAGCTCCACAAGAAGTAACTCCTCCGATACCAGAATGTAACTTTTTTTGTTTCAGAGTGCACCCACAGATAATTGCGAACAGAAAATAAATCTGAACGTAACATTGTTAAATAACGGAGTTTTGCCTATTTTCTCTGAGAATCAAGCGCAGAAATCGTTCTGCTACTCAAAATAAATCTTCTGTTTCCATCGTATGTACACAGAAGAAGTCTAGGATTGTACCGAGCACATTCTACGTTATCAAGGATGATGAGGCTGAGCTGTCAAAGATCTCTCCATCCAGGCTAACATGCCAAAGGCTAGTGTAATGAAATAAAGCCCATGTCACCATGTTTCACCCTTACTGCAATAGAACTTGGGGGAGGTATATATCCAAGAAGTTATGCTGAAAGCTGATTATGATGATGATGCCGCCACAATCACTAATACAGCGTCAACCATTACAACATGTACCTTTTGAGCGATAGAAAATAAATTGAAATTACGGGGGAGTAGAGAACAGTCTAGAATATCAGCCACAGGGGATATAAATGACTTCATTCTGGCTTGGAAATTCGTTCAATATATTTACCATCATATTCCTGTTAAAGAAACTTGTTTGGCTGGGACGAGAGTTGCTCACAAAACGTATTTTTCGCACAACTGAGCTGCTGGTTGGCACTCCTATCGAATCGAGAACATGAGCTTCTTAAATTAGGAATCTACTGGAACTTCGTATTCCCCCTTAGCAAAATGTTTGTCTTTAGTTGTGAAAGCATTTTACGACTGTTTCTACTCGTTGGAGGAAAAGCGGAGAAAATGTCGTAAATTCTTTCTAACGTCATTTTTTTCAGCTTCGAATACAAAATAACTAAAGGTTAACCATTAAGAAAAGCCGTACTGTAATTCATGATATCTATGATGTAATACAAGTACATGTGAAGTCTTAATATTCACGACACCCTTGAGAATTGGACATTTATCATATGAATGATTTATGATATTAGCAAGGGTTTCATTATATTTGTTTGAAATTTTATCTTTATCTTATTTTTTTATAAATCTTTCATTCTCGTTTTATCAGATAAGAAGTAGTGTTAAGATATATATTTTGAATACAAACTAGAAAAAAGTGTCTGATAAGTTTTGGACCCTCATCAGATACTTTGAGGGCTTTTCGTACGTGTACGATGCCTTAATAATTTTGGCCACGTAATATTTCCGAGTAATGTGACGTTCGTAAGATAAAATCGTTCTGTCACTCTTTTTCTTGGATTTCACAGTTATATTTGTTTCCAACTGTCTAACAGTAATGATACAATTAATTTATTAATATCAAGTGCTTGATTTTGGACTAGGTTAGTCAAGTCGCTAATGTAAAAAGTTTGGAATGCTCTGATTTAGTTCGCAGATAGATGGATTGATAGATAGATAGATAGATAGATAGATAGATAGATAGATAAAGGAAGGCCGGAACATATCAGGCAATGGTGGATATAAATTGATAAGTAATAAATAAAAAAGAGATTGAAGGGAAGAAGGAAGGCAAGGAGACTGTTAAAGTAGGTCAAAACATAGAATGATAAATTTAAATATAGACCTTCCCTATTTGTTGTCATTTGCAGACGAAAAGCTATGTCAGTGTCCACGTCTGACAGAGATGGAAAAGACATCGTTGCCTGAGGCTGATAGACAGGCTTGCCGAGATTGGATACGTGACAGATGGATCAGGGCGTTAGAGATGCGGAATAAAATCAACTGGAATTGCCAACCGATGGGATATGTTGAATAAAACGTTCAGGTGACACAATAGAAAAGAAACCTAGAAAAACAGACGCATGTGACAGATAAAATTGGACTTGAGAGCTGCCTGTCATATGACAGAGTTTTAATGCTTGGAATATACTTTTGCCATTATTGGTAACATCAGGTTTTGTCATTTTTGATCATCCATACTTCATATGTCTCATGGGATACTCGTTAATTTAATTGGCTTTGAAGGGCAAGGAAAACTGCGTCGATGCCCCTGGGACTTTGGGACTGTGTTGACAGGTAACCAACTTGCTGTTAACAAATATATTTTCACTTTATCTAATAGTCTGTTTGGGTTTTTTTTTTCAAAATCCAGTCAGGTAATAATTAATTTAACCATTTTTGTCGAATCTCATATTTCTCTGTCAGATATTTAATTTTTGGAAGATTTTTAATTATACAGTGTTTTTCTCTGTCGTCAGATATCAATCATGGTGTAATCGATGTTAATTTTATATTTGACACTTGAACAGTCTGAAATCTGATTTTAGTATTCACCAAGAATTTGCTGTACATAATTTTTCTCTAAGGGATGCTGGAATATATTCTTTTTCCTTCCGGGCATTCTTTTAAACTCAAGATTTCCATAAGTTATTTTCAGCAGTAGGTTCTCATGTATCAAATTATTAACGTTCAATTTATTATATTTATAATATATTCACTATATCTGTTCACACGCTAACCGAACTGGGGGAAATCGGACATCGGTTCATTTCTTATTAGAGGATCCCCGTCAACTGAAACCAGTTTTTTTTTTTTGTTGCTTTTTTGTTATTTTTCTGGGTTTTTCTTTTTCAGTTTCAAGCTAGTCTGGCTTGCTGGCTACTTAAGTACGTATCGCACGTACAGACTATACCATAGGGGCTCAAACACAGAAAATCTAAACATTCAGCCCTACTTATATCGAGAAAAAACAGTCCCCTTGCCTCGTTTCTGAAAATTCTCTTCTGGTATGCTTTAAATGGGACAATCAATGTGAGTTAATGCTAAATTTATCCCTTTAGTGACCGGTGGCACTTACGCCTGTTTTTGGAAAAATCGGTCATTTTCAATGACCACTGCCCCAAAAAAGACAAGAGATGTTAATCATTTATTGACCGTTCCGTTTTCCAATTGATCACTCCAACACTGTATACAGGCAAAAGACGTTGGTTATGTGAAGGTTTCTGTAAAGTGAATAACCAGACCTGATTATTTTTAGTATTTGATTTGTTACTCTCGATGAAACAATCGGTGTAAATGAATGTGTCGACATTTTTCCATTATTCTGAGTCACATGAAAAGTTACTTAATAAAGTATTGAATCATACCTTAGAAAGCAGAATAACTGAAAGCAGAGATATACCATGAAAATAGAATATAATTACATTGCTATAATCGTAGCCACTATCTTGTTTTTATATATGAGCGTGAGTTTGTCTGTTCCAGTGTTCCTGTTCATACAAGTTTGTCAACTTAACTTTGACTTGAAAATTGACATCAGTACTCCACTAAAACCTTTTAAATGTGTTTGTTTTACTTTTTGGATGATTAGACGGGTATGATTTATCAAGAGTAGTTTCTCCAGAATTTAGATGTTTCTAGATGTTTTTACATTATTCTAGATATTTTAAAATGGTAATTGCCAGTGATATCATAAATAGAAATTAGTTTGGGCCATATTTGTTCTTTGAATGACTGTTTTTACATGTCTTCAAATTTTAATTGTTCAGTTATTGACTTTAATAGTGAGTTTTATTAATATTTATAACTGTGTCAGCTTCTGAAACTGTGAAATATTATAAAGCCAGAGTCTCGGGCGTTTCATGTGCCTGAGGACGAAAAATGTAGAACAGATCCTAGATTTAGTTTTGAACGTTATGTTAAAGAACATCATGTTATTATAACATCTTTTTTTATCGCTTGGAAGCTTCAGAAAATGCCTGGTATCAAACAACTGAAACAATTAACCGAGTGCACAATCTTTTTTTCCGTCTAATTAAAGTTGGAGCCACAGTGCTGAAAGAAAATGATTTTGTGACACTCAAACAAATGTCAGAGCGTGGTAAAAAAATGTTTCTCTGATCGAATGTGGTTGGTCTGCCTAAAAAGAATGTTTGACGTACAAAACTACCGCAACACAAATAGAATAAAAATAGGAATTTCAATTTATTTTTACATTCTTCTGGCTTGACGGTTTCCACAAATTAGAAAGGACAGAACCCTGAGTAGGTACCTCAGTGCAGTGTAATGGTTAACAAGCTAGTATTTGGGGTATTTATTACTTAACCTTTTTTTTTCGCTTGTGAGGGAGGAGCTATGGTAGGCTGTTACATATGAAATGCCGTCTTTTGTATCATAGAGAAAAATTCTAAAAAGGAACTATTTATTGATGTGATCGCTTTTTTTTTCTTGCAGATTCATTGTTAATAGAGATATAATCCGTAGTGATTAGAAATTCTCTAACTCTTGATGGCATCGGTGTCTACCGAAGAAATTTTATAATACTATTTAAGACTAAGGACATAAATCTGCTTAATCTTTTCAAGTGAAGCCTTATACAGCAAGAACTGTTCATCATGGGTTCAATAAGTTCAGGTCCGAAAATATGGATACCGAAATTAAACCTCACTGGAGACAAAAACCTGTTTTAAGGATAGAGAATTATCATCAGCGGTAACCAAAAATTCAGGAACAGTGGTACGAGTACTTTCTGAGAACTATATTCTATGATAAGGTAACCATATTTCATAATTTTACTGAATTAGTGAACAGAATCCGAAAAGAGCTAGATAAAGAAAGAACATTATCATCGGAGGGCCGTTGAAAAAAAACTTCCTGTTTTTAATGGGTCATATTTTCGTTAAATACTTGGATTTGATTGATTAGTTACTGTTTTGATTGTTCATTAGGATCAATGTTTGCTTTTTACCGAAACGCCTATGCAAAGGCATAGCAGTTTCTCTATTAATGGAAAGGGGGTTTTGACGTGTTTGTTTTGATAAATTTTATCCCTAGTGTCACGGAGTATATAAATATGAATATATATATTCTAAGATGAACCATGGCCAACATTTTAGGAAAGCTTTTCTTTTAAAAGTTATTCAATCTGCTATCTACCCCTAAATTGTTAGTCGTTACCATGATTGTCTCAATACGTAATAGCACTGTTTATTTTTTTTTTCTCACTGGTGTTTACAGAGATTGTGATCAACAAAAATATTGGAATTGAAAAAGAAAAATCAACCGAAGTTTTTGGTTCTGATATTCGTGGAATAAATCAATCCTTCATGTCAGAAATTCTGACATTAATTAAACTTCAATACATACAGGGCAAAAGGTGACCATCAGGAAACTTTTGCACACGACTGTATCTTCAATAGTTTATATGAATATATATATATATATATATATATATATATGTGTGTGTGTGTGTGTGTGTGTGTGTGTGTGTGTGTGTGTGTGTGGTACCTAGAATCCTTATGTCTACCTTATTTCTCTAATCACTTCCGGTGAAAGATGGCGTTTCAGCTCTGAGGGAGAAAACCCAGCGGGTTCTTCTTTCTGAAGAAGATAGTTGCGCCAAGCGACGAAGTTCTCTCCCTTTGAAGTTGCTCTCTGCACAGTAGAGATCCGAAAACACGTCGCCGGACTTTCATATCAAATATATCCGTCCCCGTTAGCGTGCGACATGAAAGTCGACCAGTTTAAAAGAAATAAAGGTTTTTAAAGAAAGAACCGAACATGTGATTCTGTAAATGGCTTCTCCTCATTTCCACCACACCCACCAATATGGACAGATCAATGAGTGAATGAATTTTTTGAAATTCAAGGTCTTCCCAGTGTTTAGCCATGAAAGGTCAATAAGAGGTATTTTTATTATTACTTTTTGTATCTTTAAAGTAAAGATATCTGGTGATAATCGCTAACGTTCAAGTGACAACAAGTCTCTTCAAATCTCAAATATTCTCCTCGGTATTCATACCGATTAGGTAGTTAAGGGTTTTTAATTGTTTCATTCTATCTTGTATCTTTAATTTTCTCACAACTCCATCTGGAACCAATAACACTATTACCAGTGTTCCGATAATATTAGGTACTACCCTCGTCTTATATTCAGCGACTTCTTCAGTTCTCGGGCGAAAGGTGCAAGCTTTCCATTTTTTAAGCTGTTTTTTCAACTTGACCCAAGAACCGTTGAATCAGCTATGTAATAAGTATTTACTTTAATTAAGATAACTAATTTTAGTTTAGTGACATCGATTGGGTGGTTAGTTTTAATCGCAAAGTCCAGAAGAATTTCGATCAAATTATTTGTATCAATTTGAGATTAATTACTTTTACAGTTTACAATCGCTAGTCTTTTCTTTATCACAGCTGAAGTTTTTTTTTTATCACAATCTTCTCGGTCGAACATTCTCCGACCGTTCAAGCCTCGCCAACTAGAGAAAAAGAAGTAGCTTTCAACGAAATGGAACTAGGTCCCAGTATTTCACGTTAGAAGCCTTAAACATTTCGATGCCTCATTGGTCTGTAAAAAATGATGGCAGATTGTAAATGGTAGCTTTTTACTTTTTTCTGAAAAAGCTTCATTTGATTGGACAACTATTTTAAGGCAGGTGCAGTCTTTCTGGTTCGTGAGGTTTTTTGGTAACCATGAGTCGATTTGATACTGCATTTCTATCATGTACTGTGTTTCAAACCTATAGCCACTTCCTTGACGACGGTTTCAATACAAGTATCAACATCCCCAAGTAAATTCATTTGAGATCTTTCTTGGATTTCTTCTTTTCGCTACACCTGTTGTCTTTATGTCATGATATGGTGCAACTATATCAACCAGATACTGCATGCGCTGTAAGAGTGCTTAAAATGATACTTTCGTTGTGTTAGTCTACCTCCTATTCTAATCACATACGCTTTTCACTCGTTCTTTGCATAAGAACAGTTGCTTTTAATCCTAACTTCCAATAAAAGTGCACACGGAGCGCAAATACTTTCGGTGCCATCACTTATAAGACATGCCAATTTAGTATCACTCTCAAAGACAGAACGAAACGCTTGCTAGATTATAATTAGATTAAATTTCAAGAATTAAAATCTTGCTATAATTATATTTTATTCTTCGATACTAAAGAGTATGGTTTATTTCTAACCTTTTTGTCAAAAATACAAATCTATCATAACAGCAGATAAATCAGCTTTTGCTATGAACTTCAATTATGGATTTGGTATTGAACTGAATCTTGTGAAACGTTCTTTCAATCCGTATAATTTCCTTCTTGATACGCCCTGCAACTTATCTTACGTTTTTTCTATCCATGTTTTCGATGTAAAAATAAAAAATGTTTTCTTGAATGCCAAAATACTGGCTATACCAGGTGACAAAGCAGGATAATATCATCACCAAAATGGCCCAAGAGAGCTTTCACCAACTTCTACTGAGCTTGTAGTCTCCATTTTCTTTATACACGTTGTGGATTTCTACAATGTTTCACATGTTCACATAGTCTCTCATAACAATCTCGACGGATACAAGTGTATAGACTTTCTCCTCATCCGAAGATTTTGCTTGCAGCTCAATATACTATGAGCGAAGAAAAAATACTTTTACTTTTCTTTATAATGACGTGTATTTGCTGTGTGTAAGCCAGCAAAATATATTCTAAATCGTACTTCAGATGACCAGGTGTCATTCCTAATCGGACATATTTTCAATATAAAATCTTCGAATGGTGACTGATATGCAGTGAAAACAGTTCTTCTAATATGATACCTCTTCCATCATTCTGGATGTTTTGGATCAATATCTTTATACTCCTCTTTACACAATTAGCAATTCTTTCTGAAATCAAAGAGTTCCTACTTTGAGCGACGAGATCTCCTCTCTCGACGTTTTTCGGGAGTATTTGTCCATGTGAGTGAATGACGTGTATGTAGAAACACAACTTCTGTGGCATGTTATCACTGCTTCCTCCTCTTCCAAATGTTCAATTATTCCAACAAAATCGTCTTTGCGTTCATTACTAGCTTCAATAACTGATCATATCCCTTAATCGTTCATAGGCTTGATTACTCCTCACACTGGCTCCTCACATGACTGGAATACGCAGTTCAATGGTACCGTAACATCCGAATCAACAGACTTGGTATCTGCAAGAACAAGTGAAAGGTTCTACAAACGTATTGATAAAGGAAATTCAACATCTTAGTTTACAATACAAGTTGAACAAATTGCATTGTTACACCTCTCACTTTTCTTGTTATTCAGGCATTACTGGAATCCAAATGGGGGCTTAACCCCCCTAATATTGACCTGCTGGCTGTTCACTGAAATTAGGTTCACTTTTATAATCAAATGCCCATCATAAAGGTCCGTGATTTTGACGAAATATCCTAGAAATTGGTTATAAAACTGCCTTCACTGACAAAAATTAAATCAAATTTCGGAAACTTTGCATACCAATAGATCAATATTCGTTGAGTGGTACCACCATAAATGGGGGGGTCAGTGAACTACGTAGGTGAGAGAATCAAGTTACCTGTCCCGATCCCAAGAGTGAAAATCCGACTTTAGTTTTCACACATTTAAATGCAGTTAAGTATCAGAAAGGCAAAGAAAAATTTGATTCAGATTTGTTTTCAAATATATTTTGAATCTTGAATCTTTCCTTCCAAAAACATTACATCATGATTTTCTGTAACGATCATCATTCAGACGAAAATAACATCAATTTCAAAATAAAACAGGGTGAAATAGATATACCTGGATGAAAGCAACATGGACAAGTTCTTCACATAGCACACAGTAGTTAATCTGCCCTAATTAAGTGCTTTTGAGGTGGGATACTGCTACCCTAATAACATTTTCAATCTAATAATCTGAAGATAGTTAAATCAATTATTATAAGGAGAATTCGCACGAAGAACAGACACAGCAACTCTACAAGTCAACAAGCAGATCTCACTTAGCTAGTATATGCCACAAATTCATGAAAGGATGCAGAATGAAACCTTAGCTAAATAAGAGTAAATCTATTATTCAGAGGATTAAAGTCAAATGCGAGTTTAATTTAATAGACACATTATTCAATTACATAGTTGATAGAATTTCGTAAATTTGATAAAGCTTCAATTTTCTTGATAAGTTCTCAGGTATTTATGGCACTGTCCTTTAACATTATTTGACCTAGATGAGAATGCAATTTGGTTGTATAGAACATAGCCTATGGAAATATCCGACCATCAATTCACAATTTGTCCTGAGGTATGTTTCATATCAATCTACGACTGTGAAATTTAAAGTGGGTATTATCTTTTAAGGTACGCTTCTTATAACAATTTTCCCAGCTTAAGATGTCCTATCAAATGGTATATAATGTGTGCAACTTGGATTTTAACCAATGTTTGACGCCAGGCCATAAGATGCCAATATGGATTTGTCCAAATATCTCAGTTTGCCCAAACTCTGGTGGGTTGCATTAATTAGATTCTGATTCAGAACTGGATTTCGGTGAAAATGATTTTTTTAAAAAACATGATTCTTTCGATTGGAAACACATCTAAAGTCATATTGCCAGCTCACTTTTACGGTATCTGACCTAGTTAGTTATATCTGTCCTCACTCAATTACATGCAGTCTTGTCTGAAACACCAATCCGCCTGTGAAGTGAGCTCAATTTCCATTAAGTACAGCATTTTATATATATATATATATATATATATATATATATATATATATATATATATATATATATATATATATTGATTGATTGATTGATTGATTGCTGTCTTTTTCAGCCGACATCTGGGTTCTAACTAGATGTTTGATGACCCTTTGTTTTCAAACGAGTATCTTCTCCGCTTCTGCCTTCTGATGAAGTCTGTATAAAGACAAAATGCAATGGAATCTTCTTTAATAAAACATATTTTGAAATACACTAGTTTTTCCTAACATTTCCATACTGTTAATCATTACCATCATATAAACACACATGCACACACTCATGCACACACACACACACACACACATATATATATATATATATATATATATATATATATATATATATATATATATACTTCAGGAAATGATCATAAAAATTATTCAAGACCTAATTTCAATCGTCTCCATTCATTCTATTCGCACGCTGGTTCACGAACAGTACTCTTCAAAAAGGGTTGGCTCAAAGGTCCATACTACATTCGTGCGCAATATACAAGATGCTACCCAAACGTTTGAAGTATATAAAAAGCAAGTAAAAATCGAATGTACCACGGATTTTGCCACTACTCTTAGTGAGCAATAACCTTTATAAGAGCGACATATTCATGCCCAGGGGGATATTCTGAAGGAGACTGTGTAAATTTGACGTTGGGTTGAATAATTTAGCATGGTTTAATTCTACTTCACAGATATTCACAGATTGTGGTGTATGTGTCTGTGTGTGTTTTTGTGGGGGATGTATGTGTGTGCTGGGTGGAATACAGGAATTACCAGTTACAATATACCCGCGAGAAAGGGAGAAAAGCACATCGGCCGTGACGATGGGGAGTAAAAAACGGGAATAAAAAGATGTGGATGTAAATCTGAATAATTCATGAAATAATAGTTGGTCCAATTAGCATGAATGCTGATCCTAATGTATCATATTTTGTCTTGTTATTATAGATTTTATAAAAGATTTTATAGGAGAAACATATTTCATTCATTATCAACGTTCCGAAAGCAGGGTTATTTTACTAAAACATTATTATGTGATTTTTTTTATTTATTCTAGTTTTTTCCGTTCCGACAAAAATTACGTGATGCTTATCGGCAAGTCCAAGGCAGATCATATGTTTCCTCTTTCTTTAATCGCTAATCGAAATCTTTTACAAGCATCGTTTCAATATTCTCTTTGGCAAGAACAACTAAAACTCACCAGCGATCAGAGGATTTTTTTCTTTGAAACTAATCTGCACAATGCACCTGGGTGAACTTTTCTTTAAATGCTTCGATAAACTTCCATTCAGGTTTACGCTCTATTCTTACATCCCCCTTTTTTTCCTTTTATTTTTTCTTATTTTGTTGGTTCCTTTGTACCTTTTAAGTTATCGTTTGTGCATCCATTTTTGCGATTGGAAGACAACAAAAATGAAAAGAAGGGAAAACGGGAAGAGATGTTTTTTTTCCTCTTAAAACAAGACCATGGCCCAGTAGTTCTAAAAATTCTTTTGATAGTAAATTGAAACAGTCAAAATTGATTTATCTCCCCTTGTTTTGATATCGCTTGCTTCGTCCATTAAATCGAAGCGAAACAGTTTTTTTTTTAATGTTACTTTTTGTTACACACACACACACACACACACACAATATATATATATATATATATATATATATATATATATATATATATATATATATATATATATATATATACATATTATAATCTCATTATTTATTTACTTATTTTTGCTTAGCTAGAGCCTGCACCGAAAAAGCCGCCGGTGGGATCATATGATTATCTATCGATCTGCAATTTGCATCATGTTTCGTCTATCTTACTTTAATCGTTGGATAGATAGATAGATTGATAGATAGATAGATAGATAGATAGATAGATAGACATATACACACATACATACATTTGATATTCGAATGCACATTCGTGTGGACCAATAAGTACGCGGCAGAAGCTCAAGCCACGGTGTTCAGCAGAAACGGAGAGTTTGTCATACTTTATTAGAGAGACAGAATTTTCAAATAATTTTCTTTCTCTCTTTTTCTCTCTCTTTAAATATGTTTGTCAATATGTATATAATGTACGTAAATGTGGGTGCAGCCCGAGTAAATTGCATGCTCTATGGACCTGGGGAGGGGATCAAAACAAAAAGTTTTGAGAAAACCATTTTCAAAGGATTTCATTAGGGAATTCTATTTATAATGTAACTATGATGTCCGAATGGAACATACTATCCGTCCAACCACATTTTTTTTTCTTTGTCATGTTTATATATAATTCTTTAAAGGGTGTAAAGTGGATGAAAACGTAGCTTCAAAGGGGTCAAAAGGAAAGGGAGCTTTCTCCTAAATTAAACAGTTTCGGGAAAAAGCACAATATATATATACGTATATATAATCACTCTTTAGATAAATATCCTGGTAATGGAGGGTACTTTAGCTAATTTCTATAAACATATCTTTGTGTGTATGTGAGTGTGTGTGTATGTGAATGAATGATTACGTGATCCATAAAAATAAGTATATAGATATATAAGTGTGTTTTGTAATAATCTGAAAAATACAGGACCTGCATGAATATGAGAAACACTGAACTTGCATAAATTTGATTTGTTGGGTCCAATTTTTAAAAGGTCCACTTTTAGTAATCGATACGTGTGTGTTATCTTCATGTATTTGTGTGAAGCATACCAAATTTTTGTACAATTTTCATGTACTTATATTCTTGTTCAATCTAATACCAAACAGATTTATCGAATCCTGACATTTGTTGGTATTATCATTCCAGCAGTTGTTTGCACCGTTCTTTGTCTGCATTATTCCACCACGTTTCGGCCGATCTTTTCTTTGGCCTTCCTCATTGAAATTCTCATGTGAATCATTATCATCATTCCACGAGTTGTTTATGCAAATATTTGAAAGTGTCGACCAAAACTGTCAATATAGGCTTCTTCAGTTTTTAGGCTGGTCTTGTTGTTAGGCTATATATATATGTAGCACACATTGGGGCTGCAACAATAGAGCTAGGGGGCTAAAATT
Source organism: Thysanoteuthis rhombus (assembly GCA_963457665.1). Lineage (NCBI taxonomy): Eukaryota > Metazoa > Mollusca > Cephalopoda > Oegopsida > Thysanoteuthidae > Thysanoteuthis > Thysanoteuthis major. The sequence continues at coordinate 19,563,233 of OY735215.1, read as the reverse complement.
TAAACATTCATTCTTCATTATGAAGAAATGTTTTTGTGTTTTGTTTTTGTTTTTTTTAAGAAATCCATCCAGGTTTTTAGTGGGAGTTCAATTCACAATGTAAATTTATACTAAATTTACCTTCTAATTGTGTCCAGTTTTACTCATACTTGTTTTTTTGTTTTGTTTTTTTTCAAATACAGACTGTTTTAATGATATATACCCAAAAAAATGCGAGAGAAGTAACTTATTCATTGATAGCCCTTTTTTCTGACTCTCAATTGATTTCCCCTAACATGGCATGTTGCCTAGCAGTTTCAATTGAGTGACTAACCAGATTTGTTATCATACTTGTTGATTTATCACTGTGCACGGAAGGCCGAGAAATTCATTGTTTGGAATACAGCGATACGACCAACGCGGTTGAAAATATGATCCAAACAACCCTGGAAATTCTATATGCACGAAAAAAAAAGATATATCATCAAGCGTTCACGAACCATGGTAATCTCAATTTTCAATAAGTACTTAGAGGCCCTTTTCTTAGTGTAAAAGTCAAGGGCTATATTATCAAAGGAGTGTGTGATAACGAATGTTACCGATCCTTCATCATCGAACGGGACCTTCTTACATGAAGAGCTTAGCACAGCATCTATCACTGTCTTTGGTGAGACAAGATCACCTTACTAGCTTGGTGTCTGACCTGATGACTGAGAATCTGTTCCACTTTACATTGAAGGAGAAATGAAGATTTTCAGGCCAACTTGAAGGTTTGTAACGTACTGGTGGGGTGGTATATGGACTTCTTACCCTGAGTCACTGACGTTGTGCGGCATTCCGCTATTGTGAAGTGGTGAAAAAAATTCTTGCCTCTGTCTTTGAACGGTATGTATATTAGAATATATTTGTGGCCTGGTGACCGAGGATCCGCTCCTCAGACAGCACCTCTGTATAGCACAACGGAGTCTCAAAATCAGGTGGAGTTGCTGCACAGAATCACTGAAGATTCCATTCTTGCCATTCTGAGGTAACTATCCAGAAACTGGTAATACTCAAGAGATTAGCGTGCTTAATTATTCAAACTGCAGCTTTGGCTTTTTTTACATGTTGGTTTTTCAATTACAGTGCAGCGTTAAAACTGCATCTACTTTTTCTATTTTAAGGTGAAATTACAGAAAAATTGAAAGTAAGGTTCTACTTACTATAGAAGAAATATCCAAAGGATAAAACGTATTCGAACATCTTCAAAAGACAAGCCACAAAACTCACCCTACGACGCACACACAATTCTTAACCGATTTACCGTTCATAGAAACATATATTCGGCACTTGTTATCATATTGTTATCCCTAAATACTTTGTTTATTTAATTCTTCATTACTTACTCACTTTTATTTTTATGAATCAATTAATTCATTCATTTATTTGGGGTTTTTTTTGTAGCAGGAAAACAAAATGTTGCGGGTAGGATATTTTTTTCAAGCAGAAAAGCCGATGAGGATACATCTGAAAGGAAAAAACAGAGAATCAATACTCATGAATAATGCAATACACACTAGTTTCGCTGTGATCATTCGAGCGAAATCTCTGTCCAGAACTTGTTATCTCTATAAAAAATCATTCATTAAAATGCGCTTTAGACTTCGTTCCAGAGTTCTTTGTTTTCTTATCCTTTTTTCTATTTGCTTGACCTCTCTCGGTCCGCTCGGATAGCATAATGGTTAGTACGTCTGCCACAAAGAACGTCCCGGGTTCGATTCTCAGTAGGAGCAGAGAGTGTGGAAAACGATTCATTTAGACAAATTAACTTGTGCACTCAGGAGCTGAATAAGTACATTCTAAGCTGTGTAATTAGGGTGGGGTATCTTTTGGGTCGCATCAAGGGTCTGGTCATGAAAACCTGTAGGAATAACGTTCTGATCTCGACCAGACTTGAGACTTGCAAAGATAACTCAGCTAACGCCTTCAAATTTAATTGGTTGTTTCTTGAGAGAGAAGGCTCTTTACCTCACTTGATTTCACTCAATTATTTTTCTTTCTCCTATCTTTCTCATCATTATTTACAGTTGTGTTCATAGTATTCAATCAGCGTAGCCCCACAAAGGACCTGACCAACCAGTCAAGTGGGCTACACATTCTTCTCTCTTTAATTGTCTGTATGTGTCTGTGTGTATGTACCTGGGTGCTCCTGGTTCTACTTTGGGGGGCAGGGGATACAACATTGAAGGTTTGTATGAGCATACCACTCGGAAAACATCCTTGCTGAGCTTAGACCATTAGGGGGATTTTTTTTCCAGTTTTAAGCTTGGTTTATTAAAGAGAGACAACTCTCACCGCAACTATGATGTCACCTTGTACTGCATTTGTTCGGTTTAGGACCTGGGTGTATAAATGTTTGCCTGCTCGATTCGATGAGTGAAGCCTGCATTTAAAACCATGTTAGTAAACCGGTTTTAAAAATGTGTATATGTTGAAGCTTGTCTTGTGAAGATTTTGAAACATATTTTTCCTCTAAATATTTTTCTTCTATAATAGTTAGAATATTGCTCTTTATTTTCTGTAAGTTAACATTAGAATTGACAATGCAGATGCAATTTAACTCTACGTAGCAATTGGAAGATCAAACGTGTCAAAAAAAGCGGAAGTTGTGGGCTGAGCAATGTCATTGAGAGTGACAATAATGGAAGACAGGTGTCACGGTTTTTATTATACTATCAGTAAGATGCAAACATCTTCACGAGGTATCATAAAACAATTCTATTGCACAATTATGGTTTATTGACTATTGAATGCTGTTGTGAGAGCCACAAAACTCAAGACAGGTGTTACGGCTTGTGTTACACAATCAATAGGATACAAATATTTTCACAGGGTCACATGGAACAATTGTATTGCATCATTATCCTTTGATTATTAGGTTCCAACTCTCAAACCCTCTTGCTCTCAGTTGGAAGATATGACCCAGGGGATTGGGGAGGGGGGCAGCTTCTCTCCCGCCCATTGCAATCGCTTTCAATCATCGATAAAATCAAGGTTGATTATTTTTTAATCGATCCATTTCAGCTCTTTCAATTTCAGACCATTTCGGCCTTTTATCGTTAAATAACCCAGAGATATCAAAAATGTGTGATAATTTGGTCAACCAAAAAATCACAGATAATAAATAAAACTGTTTGAGTCTTTCATTCTTCCTTCAAATTTCTTACGTTCAAAGGTACTTATAGAGGGGTCTGGTGGAGTATTAGTACCGATTTTCAAGTCTGTATATAAAAAGGTATGATCAGGAATGTTGGAACTCACAAACGAATTAATGAACACGTTGAAAAAAGGTCCAAGTTCGAGATAGCCTTTTTTCCCCTTAAAATTGAAGCTCCTGTTCCGATTGAAGATGTGCAATCGTTGTATTTTACGTATAATAAAAGCATATAAATATATTTTTCTATATAATTTTCATTAATTAGAATGACATAAGACCTAGCGTATGTACATGGTAAATTTCCTTTGAATCTAAGACTTTTCAATTGAACTCAGTCATTGAGACAGCCTCCTGATTATCAATAGGTCGTTAGCTCGAATTAGGACGATGGAATGTGAATTTTACACACCGGTTTATACCCCTGATTTTGGCGAAGATTGTTCTTGTTTTCGTTTTGGTAGAAAAATAGTCAACTCTAGTTTTGGAGTGTGACGAAAGAAGATAAAAATTATGGAAATTGTCCAGTTTTCACTACAAATCCAGAGAATAAGAAAGGGCGCTAGCTTTGCTTACGAAATTCTCCAGTAATTTTAGTGATGGGTGTCATTAAAATTCCATTTATTGGTTATCGCCTCGCGTTTGTTGTCCGGCGTTCTACTTTCTTTTGTCTCCAACTTTCCTTTAGTCCATAGCGATGATTTGTAAATAAGTGAGATTCTCGTGACGAAGAGTAATTCTGCTTTCCGGTCTCCATTCGAAAGGCTTTCATCCCGGTACTTGCTTTGATGCGTTAGTGCTCTACTCAGAGAACGGTGGAATACGGACGGAAGAAGGGACAAAGAAAGAAAAAAAAACGAGGAAAGAAACAAAGAAAGGAAGAAGAAATTAGATGAAACGGCGGAAGAAGAAATAAAAAATATAATAATAAAGAAACAGAATGAAAAAGACAGGAACAAAGAAAGAAAGGAAGACTGACAGAGAGAAGGGAGAACTTGGTAATAGACAGAAAAAAGAAGGGAAATGATAATTGGACTAGAAAGAGAAAAGAAAGAAAAGAAGGAAAAAAAGAAGATACGAACATTCCATTCAAATACAAAATTACAAGAGAAGAAAAATCAAAGAAAGAAATAAATTGGACATGAGATGCAAACGGAAAAAAGTGTAAGGGGTGTGAAGGAAAAAGAGAAAAAAAGAAACAGACCTGTGGAAGACTGAGAGACAAAGTGGGCATATCAAAAGAGAATAAAAGAAAGTTATGTTGATGATATCAGTGGAAGAAGGTCGAGAAATGAATGGAAAAATGAGAGAAACTAAATACAAAAAAAATAGTCGGGAAAAGAAAAAAGAAGGAACAAATAAAAGCAAAAATAGATAAACAAAAGAAAAAGAAAAGAATGAATGAACATAAGAAAGTATAACAAGCAGAAGAGAGAGAAAGAAAATGAATGACAGAAAGAGAAGAAGAAGAAGAAGAGGAAGAAAAAGAAGGGAACATTGAAAAATCGAAGAAGAACAAAAATGATTCATTTATAGCAATTAAAAGGAAGGAAGACGAGGAAAAGATGAAGAAGAAACAGCGGCGAAGTGTGCGCTTCATCAGTATGAATACACCTTTGTGTCACGTGATCTTTCTCATACTGCAGGTCACTCGGTGCTCACAGCCATCGAATCCTGATATAAACCAAAAAAGAAAAAAGAAAGGTACAGATAAAAAGAAATTGGCAAAAAGTAATAAATTACGAGGAATGTAAAAAAAACAAAAAACAAAACTAAAACACCGTTGAAAACACATCTACAAATTAATACGGGAAACAAAAAAAAACAAAAAAGTATTTACAAAGGAGTGCCAGCAGACTTGAAATGCTTATTGTTCGTGGTTCCCCAGGAGCTGAACAAATAGGAAAACGAATAGAGACCCACAACCCACAACCCCATCCCACAACTTGACTGGTACAGATGCTAGTCCGACCAAACTACTATCCAGGACAATTGAAAATTATTGAGGACCGACGTTTGTCGAAGTTCAAAATAATTTTCTGCTTTACTTAGAGTTTTTTGGGTTTTTCTTTTTGGTTTTCTTGTTTGTTTGTTTTTTTTGTTTTTTTTTTTTTTCGGGTTTATAATTTCCGCCATGATTCTCGATCAAAAGAATCTGTTCGGATTTATGATTGGGTGGTCGGGGAATGTTGGCTCCGGTGGTTTCTGGCTGGTTTTACGATCCGGATGGGGGGGGGGTGAATCAAAAAAAAGATCGTAAAGGTATGTGGATAAGACAAGAAGAAAGAGAGGAAGAGAAAATAATGGAAGGAAAAGGTGGAAAGGAGATAGAAGGAAAAAAAGAAAGGAAGAAGGCAAAGGAACTAAAAAAAAGGAGAATATTAGAAAAAGTCAGCCCAAACTGTCACCATAAGTTTCTCCAGTCCTTAAATCGTTCTGGCTGGCTGGCTCGCTGGCTGGCTAGCTATGTATGTATCACACATACATGCCACATGGAGTTAGAAGGCTGAAAACTTAAACAATTACTCCTTATTATGCCCAGAACAAAACGTTTTTCTTGTTTTTCCCTATTCCCCTCGCCCAAGTTGATTTTCGAGGGGAGGTCACTTTGCAATATAAGTTCATACGAAATTGATCACTTAGTTTGTGTCCGGTAGCATTCACTCTTGTTTTTGTTTTGTTTTGTTTTGTTTGTTTTGTTTTTTTTTCGTTTTTTGTTTGCTTTTGTTTTTAGTTGTTTTGAAAATTCAGGTGTAGGTGAGAGAAATAAGTTATTCATTGATCAACCCTAATTTTTCTAATTGATTACCCCCAACACGACATGCTGCCGAAAAAAAAACCCTGCTCACTAAGTGGTTTCCATAGAGTGATTAACAAGTCACGTTTTTCTTTCTTCTCTGTGCGAGGGGGGGTTTAATAAAGAAAGAAATAAAGAAAGAGAGATGAATCAAAGGAATGATTTTATCAAATATTGATGAAATGATCCCCAGAACAGAGAACCATACGGAGAAAATCTTATCAGAAATGAGGAGGAATGAAATAGAATATAGCTACAAGTCAAACAAGCAAAAAAGTGAGAAGATATCGGGAAATGGGAGAAAGCAAACGGCAGAAATCAAAGAAATATGCGTAAAGATCATCTAAACTCCGTTTAATTATTTAGTAAAAGAACTAATCAAATCGTTATTGATAAACAGGCAGCAAATAAAAACGCAGGTGTCGTTGGATCTTGATATCTCCTTTAATTATAACCCTCCCCAATGAACACCAATTGCCAGAGAAGACTAATCTAAAAGCTGCGTACAAAGTAATTAAGCAAACAAAACTACCGGCACATAACAAACAACTTCATAGCTTTGGCGTCATCGTCGTATAGTTGTGTTAGTGGTAAAAAAAATTATAAAATCAACAACAGCAGCAATAATGATAATAGCAATAATAATAATAATGATTTCAACTACAGCAATAATGATAACAATGACAACAATAATAATATTGATAATAACAATAATAGTAATAATAATAACATCAACAAGTACAGCAATAATAATAATAAAAATAACAATAACATCAATAAAAATAACAATAACATCAATAAAAATAACAATAATAACAATAATGATAAATACAATAACGACAATAATAATAACGATAATTATAATGACAACAATTATAATAATAATAATGATAGTAAAAAGGATTGTAAGGCATACAATTTTTTCGTACGGATGTTTTCGTTGAGTTTGATTACATCAATTGAACAACTGCGACATAAGTTATATCAATTTTTGTATTTGTTTGCATGTTCCTGAGCTCTTGGCCATAATGTTTTGTCGATAGATTTGAGAATTAGCATCAATACTCCGCTACATCCCTTCCAAAAATGTGGGGGTGAAAATGTAGGCTCTTTTGACCTTTGGGGAGCCCTCTTTTGACAGGTATAATTTATTGATAGCATCCAGATTTTCAACTCTATTTTAGAGGGTCTCTAGTGGAAAACACCGGTGGTATCATGAACAGAATTTGTTCCAACCATATTTATTTTTTGATGGAGATTCTCTATAAGATTTCTAATTCTTATGCTATTGTTGTTCAATTAATGACTGTGATTGCGAGAGGTTTTTTTCTCTTTTTATTGTTGGTTGTTTGAGATATCTGTGATTTTTTTTTCATGAGATTCCTATTTCTCTCTGGAAGTTTATTTATGGTATGTTTGTTTTCTAACTTGAACATGTTGAAGATTTCACTCAGCGGTGGGTATTATTGGTTTGGTGATGTTTTTGTGGTTTTGTGAGAGGCTCATATCTGTTATACATTTTGAACTGGAAAGTTCGAGTGAGCTTCTGTTGTACCCTAAGTGGTTCTAGATTGGTGTATGATATCCAAACAGAGCTTGACCAATTGAATGAAAACTGCAAGGAATTGGTCCTCACACGAACTTTAGTAAGAACAATGCCATTTGCAAGACATACGTCGAGGTCAAAGATACAACTATTTGAATAAAAGAACGCAGAACTTGAGACAGTAGACCACTTCATCTACCTGAAAACAATGAAAGAAATCAAACAAAAATCACCCTTGGTTGACCAGCTTTCAGTGGAGCAAGCTCAACCTTCATGATGATCCCATTAGTTTTATAAAGAGTTGTTTCCAACCGATGAGTCCTGCAGCATACAGGAGAAGATCATATTAACATTGCTTCGAAAGATCAAAAGAAAGCACGTTACATTAAAAAGCAATGAGGGGCCAGGGGCATCATAAAAAAATTAGAAAGCTCAAATAGCTATGGACCGGCCCCGTTGCAAGAATGTCAGACAACCGCTGGGTATGACGACTCACGATGTAGATTCCTCGAGATCAGATGCGAGATTGTGAGCGGCAAAAATCAAATGATGTAATTTTAGACAAATTTAAAAACCATACGGGCTATGAAGCTCGGGGGCGAGAGGATGGGGGGAATTTGGTGAGTGTCCATTTCCAGTAAACTCTAAAAGGCAGACGATGAAGATTCTTCTTTACCAACACACACGAGTCCTGACAAATGTTGCAATTTTTTTTTTCTACCCTTGTCCTTCCCAGTTTTTCCCAGTTCAGCATCACGCGATTTCAATCTGTCAATGTCACAAACACTTGACTCCAAATCAGTGGTGGAATCAGCTCAAAAACGATTTAGGATTTTTATTTTCCCATTTTTTTCTCAAACACTGTTTTCAAATGCCCGAGGTCAGGCAAGATGAACCAGGACCAAATAAACAGGATTATTTTCAGGATGTAAAGTTTCATAAATAAATAACAAGTGACAAAACTGGAGCCTAAGAAGATTAAATGAAAAACGAAGTGAGAAAAAAGAAGATAGCTGATGGAAAAAGGGGAAACTTAGGCAAACACAAAATAACAAAAGCCTGGAGAAGCAGAAAATGTCGAATGCAAGAAGAATATACGGTGACAAAAAGGTGGAAGATGAATAGAATTGGGAAGGGAAGGAAGACTATATTGACGAATACTATGATGGATAATAAGAGGATAATGATTGAAGAGAATAAAAACAAGACCAAGAAGAAAAAGAAGGCCATGGTAAAGAATGCAGTGAACGGCTAACAAGAAGAATTCAAGAAGAAGAAAAAGATGGAGGAGGAAGAAAAAAGAAAAAAGCGATGGTAGAGAAAATTAAAGCGAAGAAGAAGAAAAGGAAATGATTAGAAAGAATGAGAGAACCATGATGGAGGTTGAGAACGATTATAGAGAAGCGAAGAGAGCCTAAGATGAAAGAAAAAAATGAATAAGAAAAAGATGAAGAAGCGGACCATGAAATAGGAAAAATGGGGGAGGGGAACAAAAGGGAAAAAAAGAAAACAATGGAGAAGAAAGAAAGAAAGATGACAGAGAAAGTATTCAAGATAAAAGAAGCCAGGTAAAACATGATAAGGAAAAAACAGAAGAATTTCGAATGCTGATTTCCCAGGTTATTCCCACTTGAGCAATTTAACACAGTCCTCTATACCCTTATTCGTTGTAACATTTGTCTCAAGTAAATTTCGAAGAAAATAATGGAAGTGAAAAAAATGCTAAAATAGAGAGAAATAGAAACGTGAAAGGACAGTTCTGATTGGTCATTTAATAGAAACCGCCATGGGTCTAATGTTCTTTCGTAGCATACTGTGTTGGGTATTGACCAATTAAATAATTGGAGAAAAGAGATGATAAAACTCACTTCTTTCGCTTTTTTGTTAGGCAATGATCACTAACAAAGCCTAAATTTCAAGATAAAACAAGCGTGAATCTGGACTTGAAGTGAGGGACCGATTTGGGATAAATGAACATTGAAAATTCCACCAACTAAAAAAAAATTATTCAGAGGTTAATTTTCGGAGAAAGGTCTTCCTACACGTATGAAGGAGTAAATTCTTAATTTTCCAGCCATATATAATTCATACTTGCATTGACAGAAAGCCAGATAGACAGACCAACTTAAAAACTGAAGAATCCTTTGTTGACGGTTTTGGAGGCAGTTTTGTTTGATTGTTTCTATAAACAACATCAAAAAGCTATGATTGGACAATGTATAAAAACGGCACGAATAACAAAATGAAAGAGAAGAATACATAGAGAGTTAAAAGTAACAGAGAGGCACAAATGATGAAAAGGGAAGAAGGAGCAAAACAACATATTGTGAGAAAAAGAGGCTTATAAGAGAAAGAAAAGTAGAAACAGGAAACTGGAAGAAGAAGAAAGTAAAAAGACGAATAAATGAATTCGAAAAGGGGGAGAAATTCAAGAAAAAGAGTTAAAAGGGTAAATAGTTAACAGAATGAGGAAACGAAGGAGGGGAGTTTTTAAAAAGTATTTTCTAAAAGTTGCAAAAAGGAAAAGAGCAAACATTTTAAAAAAGAAAAAGAAAGTAAATAGGATACGCGAATTCGGGGTGGAAAAAAATTTGAATCCAAGCTAATTAGCACAGCGGGAATTCTATTCGAAAGCATTCATAGATTTGAAGGGCTAGGTTAGGGGTCGATTAACTTTTTTGGATACCAAATCTGTTTGTGTTAAATAATATTACTTGCTCCCAGGTTTCAAAGTAAACAAAATCAAGCTAATTGCCCCCAGAAGTAGTAGACATTTGGAAGTGAGTGGTTTCACAAGTGAGTGCAAATCACAGAATAAAATATTAGCGCTTAACTAAATCAATATGTTCAGAAATATTGAAGACAGTTATGTTGGCAGTAATGGCACCAAAGTATTGAATGATTTAACAACTTGGCGACAGTCACTTTCAATGCACATATTTTAAATAACACCTACGTATGAAAATTATGTTTGAAATCTCATGTGTCTTAGAGTTAACTTTTTCTGTATTTCTTTAGATCCCATTATCTCCAACAGTTTAATTTTTACCCCTTTGTGGTAATATACCCCTGTTCCACAACCCTTGGATGAAGCCAATCTTTGCCCATAGTGTTATTATTGGTCATCAAACTTCATAGCGTCTTGTAGCTGTAGGTAAGATTTGGACAGTGGTGGGGACAGCTACCGAAAACGCTAAACTAAGTAATACTGAAGATCCTGCAAAAGCATGGATAACCAATAACTTCATGTGAATTTCAATGTTTTGGGGTGGGTTTTTTTTTGTTTTCTGGCTTAATTTTTATCGATTTCTTGGTTTAGCATTTTCGTCGGCCACGTCCACTGCTGAATGTGGATCTTGGATTTCTAATATACTCCCTTTTGGCCTTGTACCTCACAAAATGAAAAATGTTGCATTAGTTTATGGTAAGCAGTTTTATATCTTTGTGTGTTCAAGAGCACATCTGTTAATACTTCTGGAGCAGATAGATTGACTTTGATGAAATTCAAGTTATTAAATGACTATTTTACTCAGCCAAGCAAATGAAAGAATCAAAGTCGAATTGCGTTACAATTCAAAATTATTATGGATTTCACTCAAATAATAATATTGAAAACCGATGCCATTTTGGTTTTCTATAATGTCCTTGTTTTTTCTTCAAAATTGTGCTATTTGTGATCTCACCATGTTATGATTTTCTTATGTGCACCGTTGTATAGTTCCCCGAGGGCCAATATCTTGGTTAAGTTCCCATTTTCAGTCCCATAGGTGACTATCGGGAGGATTCATTGGTCGTAGACCCTTCTTTCAAAGATTAATCGTATTTTCCAGTTCTTAAATGTTGAGCTGGCTCTACTGAAAGCTTGTCCATCATAAATCGTTGGACCACATCTGCTTAAGACTCTCAACAGTATCACTAAGATGCCCCCTTTCACTTTATGTGGTTTCAGTTGCCCCCTGTCAACACTAGAAATGAAATATTCATTAATTTCACCTAATGGAGGCCCCGAAGCTCAAGAATACTGAAGCTGGCAATTCGAATATGTCAAAGAGAAAATGATTTTCCCGATTTAATAAGGAAAGAAAATTTGTATGTTTAGGTTGTTAACGTCTAGGGTAAGAACGAATCTTCTATCAATCACATAACTTTTATAACAGTATACATTGGAAAACTTGTTAGGTAGTAAACTTTTCTCCAATTCATTACTAGTATATTTATTAGTTTATCTCAAAAAATATTACATTTATTCGTAAATTTACAAACATATAAATTTAAGCAACAATTTTCTTTAACCATAACAAATTTTTCATCATCACCAGCAGCAGCTGCAGTCTGTTAGCATCCATTGTTAGACATACGCCTTCTCCAAAAATCGCCAGACCTCTCTATCATGCACATCTTTGAGCCAGTAACTTCTGAATTTATTCAGCTCGTCATGCCATCTTGCTTTATGTAGGCCAGAGTTTCGAATATGATCCCTGGGGATCCACGTTGTTAATCGTGATGTCTGGCAGTTGTCTAACATTTTCACAATTTGTCCTGCCCATTATCATTCGAGTTTTCTAAAAGTTTCTATGTTGTCTCAGACTCCTGTCTTTTCTGTGATATATTGCGCTTTTGGTCCTGAGAAATTTCTTCAGAGTATTTTTTTTTTTTGAAGTTCAATTAAAAGATATCAACCAAAACTGTCGACATGAGTTTCTTCAGTTGCTTTGCAATGTATAAGGTGTAAAGACTGCAACGGTAGAACAATAGGACTGGATATTTCTACATACTCTTTAAAATGTCGAAGAAAACTGTCTTTTGTTTTGATTTGTTTTGAAAGTTTATAAATGGAACTTCATCATAGGCATGTATTATTGGGATAACATAGGGTTCAATACCAACCGTGCTTTCAGGTATCGGCTGTGGGTCTTGGGATATGTCCCTGGGAATAAGGGGATTAGTTTAGACCATGTTTTATGCTTTTATCGCTTACTAGTATCAACTGTTGAGTTTCATTTATGTTCAGCCTTTTCATCGTACACTGATTTTCAGCGAAAGGAAAAAACCTCTGTATCATCTATATTTTATATGAAATAGTTATCTTTAAAAGCTGACTTATATACGATTATATATAGCGCTTCTTATCAGAGGATAGGTCACTGGTCGATGGACTTTTGCGATTCGTAACCAAAGACATACTCGCACGCTTACTTACCACCATTGTATAAATATACATAAGTTCACACACCCATACATTTAAGCATTGGAATCCTTCCTGAAAATGACTGATAACAATCAGAAGCGCTTAAAGAACTATATTACAAACTTCCTTCATTCTTATAACCCAGAAAAACTTATTCGCAATCATGCAAACTAATGAAAGGGTTGAATCAACATGAAATACCAGTTATATTCAATGAGACTTGCCTTAAAGAAAACATGCTGCGAATATACCTGTATCAATAAGAATTACGAGGATAAATTCCCGTTGAATGTCAACATTTTGGGCTTAACGCACTCCAGCAATATGTTTTGTCCTTGAAATAATGTAAACAAAAAGCTCATTCACATTTGAATAACGTATTTTCTGTTATTCAATCAAGTTTTAATATTCTTGAAGCCTAACAATTCTAACCAATAATTACTATGTATCTATGACAATGACCCTACAGGCTTACCTCCCCTTTCTTCTCTTGAATACAAAAGAAAAATATATAAGTGCGATCTTTTCCATGATTTTACTATCTTTCCTTTTTCTGCACGTTTATCTTTAGTTTATTTTCCAAAAGCAGAATTCAAAGATAAGTAAAAATTGGCTCTCAGGAATCCTCAATTAATACTTTATAAACACTTATTATATGATAAATAAATCATTGAATTTTAAAAACACAAATCTCTTTTGTAGAAAAATAACGTCCTAAAGATCTATTGTGATTTAATTGCAAATACCAAATTAAAAAAAAAATTATACATACATATATATATATATATATATATATATATATATATATATATATATATATATATGTATATTAAATTATGTTTATTTCAGCGGCAATTTTTCTCTTATGCGACGGAGAAATTCTGTCAAATTTACTTTTTATTTAGTTTCATCTTTGTGTGAATCGATTGTTTAGATTTCTGCTCACCTGAATGTAGGAAACAGTCTAAAGATTTCAATATTCATTTTTTACCTAACGTTTTTGACTACTTTGAATCATTTACAAGGATTAGTTTCAATGATTATTTAAAAGTCCAAAGATAAGTATAATGGTAATTCACAGTGGCAGTTTCTTTTAAATGAGTTTTCTATTTTGAAGTCGTTTGTTTATTCCTATAGCAAAATAAGATAAACATAGAAGACTTTGGACGGTTCCTACATTACGATGTCCAAAAATGAAAAATAGATTCGTAGAAAGGAAAAACTAAATAAATAGTTGAATCGGTAGAATTCTCTGTCGTTTCCAGCTATGTATATATATGTGTGTGCATGTCTCTGTCTGTCTGTCTGTCTGTGCGCTGTATTTTGCATTGTATAGCGCACACATCCTAATCAAAATTAGGACCTAAAAACGTATTTGCACACCGTATGTGAAGGGTAAGTATGTGTCGTATAAACATTGCAACATTTTCTAAAAGTGAAAATGTAGCTACGAATATCAGTGTCAGGAGATTCCGATTATAAGGAATAAACTCTAATGAACATTTGGATTTTACTATCGATGTTATTTTAATCTTTAATAAATTGAAATCTTTCAAGTATTTTGCTGCTTTGTTTACTGACTATTTAACTTGAAAATTAAGGCGCGTGTTACTGGTAGATGGTGTTTTGCACTGCATGAAATATAATGTTCACTTTTATGAGCACGTGCGTTTGTCTGCGTGAGTTTGTGCGCGCACGTTTTCCATGTTGAAGTGGTAAGAACATTGAGTAAGTTACACGGCTAGTAAAATGTGGTCAATTTATGTTATTAAAAATTTGCAGTGTGCGTTAGAAAAGAAAACGAGATTTCATATGAATATTTAGGCTTCCTTACTCGCTAATTCGTCGTGTCCTTGGGGGAAAACATATATTTAATAAACACCTGAGAAAGATTGCATATCAGTGCATTTTTACTCTGTTTCACATACAAAGCTTCCAGCGATTGATAAGGAGACGGCAGTGACAAAAGTAGAACGTTGAGGCTGGCGTTATCATCATACGGCCGATACAATCATTATATTTGACCCACGGGCTTAAGTATCTTTTATACTGTTCCGGTTTTTATCTCCCTTTTTGTCGCTTCCTACTCTCCTTTAGTTTTGCGTCGATCTTCTCTCTCTCTCTCCTTTTGTTTTATAATGATCTTCTTACTTTCCCATTGTTTTATGTCAATCTCATCTCCTTCCTTTTGTTTTATGTCGATTTTCTCTCTCTCCTATTGTTTTAGGATGATCGTCTTACTCTCCTTTTGTTTCATGATTATCTTCTTTATCTCTTTTGTTTTATGATGATCTTCTTACTCTCCTTATATTTTTTGATGATCTTTCTCCTTTTGTTTTATGTCGATCTTCTCTCTTTCTCTCCTTTTGTTTCATGATGATCTTCTTTATCCCCTCTTTTGTTTTATGATGATCTTCTTACTCTCCTTTTATTTTATGTCGATCTTCTCTCTCTCTCTCTCCTTTTGTTTAAGGATGATCTTCTTCCCCTCCTTTAGTTTTATGTTGATCTTCTCTCCCTCTCTCTCTCTCCTTTTATTTTATGATGATCTTCTTACTCTCCTTTTATTTTATGTCGATCTTCTCTCTCTCTCTCTCCTTTTGTTTAAGGATGATCTTCTTCCCCTCCTTTTGTTTTATGTTGATCTTCTTACTCTCCTTTTGTTTCATGATGATCTCCTTACTCTCTTTTTTGTTTCATGATGATCTTCTTTTTCAACTTTCTTTCGTGCTAATTACCTATTTTCGATGATTGTCTGCTTCTTGAAGCAGGTGAGGTTGCCAAATTAGCCATTCTTTGGGCTAGATCTTGCTGATTTTTTTTACGGTAGTAAGCATGATATAAGCAAATTTTTATGAATTATTTGTTCCTGGGTGTTGGTGTATAGTTATTTTATTTGATAATTGGTTCTCAAATGATGAAATACAATCCTACCTGAAAAAGGAAAAATTTTGTCGATTTTCTTTTCTAAAAGACTTGCTATAGATATCAAACCATACTTGGACAATGTTCTTTATTCTCTACCCTGACTTTCCTTTGTCGTTTTTTCTCTCCACCTTCATTTTTATTCGTTGCTCTCTCACTCTTCAATACTTTACCCCTCGTTTTTCCTCTTTTTTCTCCTAATTCTCCATGTGTGCTAATCGCTCTTTACTTGGGAATCTTATTCTTCAACATCCCTCATTTCCCCTTCTCCCTCAAAGCTCACCTTATAGATCATTTCCTACTCACTCTCTCACTCCATCAATCACTCACTCGCTGTAACTTTCACTTTGCTACTTTCTAATGTGTTTCTCCTTTTCCCCAGCTCACAGCTCCCTACTCTCCTTCCTTACTCTCCATTCTCTCCCTGCACTAATCACTCACTCTCTCTCATTCTTATTCTTCAACGTTCTAAATTTGCTCTTCTTTGTCCCAGCTCCAATCTCATTACTCTCCGTACTTTTCATGCTCCCTCTGCAATGACGGTTCATTATTTCACATTTTCATTCTCTCCTCTCCTAATATGTCTTATTCCTTTTCCTCCCACTCTTCTTTTTCTTCTTCTTCTTTGGTATTCTCGAAGTAAATGATTCAAACCATCGCTTCCTGATTGACATGGACAAGACCTTATCGGATAGCTATTCATTATTCTTCAATACAGTCCTCCAAGAGGTACACGACCTTCTCTCAAACGATTTTAATGCGTATTTGGAAGCCTTCAGCAGCATACATGACAGCCATTCATGATGGCTTCCATTGGATTAGAATAGGGAAAGCAAACGTTTGTTTCTTTTTTACAAAGAGCAAAATGAAAACCATCGCATTCTTTAAAGAATAATTTTGTGCTGACGTCTGAGCCATAATTCCTGCCAATAGATACTGAAATATTTTACAGATTTTCATGATAGGACGCTTCGAACAAAACCATGATATTGAAAACAGTAAATAGTGTTTTCATTTAACTTTTAATGATTGCAAAAAAAATCATTTAAACCTCTGCCGAGAACTTCACATCATACAGACACTAGTTTTAACTGTTGATTACAGAGCACATGAGGTGAATATATTTCTTCTACTTATATTGAAAAGGTTAGGTCTGGGCGTCACGTTATTGCAGACAGAAAGTGGGTTTAGTTCAGGCGATGGATTTTTCGTGTTAACATGAGTTAAAAGCCTTATGTTCTATTTTTGAGTGCGTCATAGCAAAAATGCCTGGTATCTTTAAATCAATATTAATGTATTACCCAACTTATGCCGTATCAAACGAAACCAAGTAAATATCATTAAGTGAACTAATAATTCTCTCTACTTAATTCATTTGACCATTTTTAAGAGCCGAGACCAGAGCTTACAAAACATGGTGACATTTGTTCTTGAAATGTTTGTTTTGATACAAATTACCTCAGTTTTCTTATCCAAGCTAGATATATAATGTCATCCGAGCAGTTCAACTGATTCAGGAAAAGTATATTTTGAGAAATATTCAAAACTATACTTACGCTCAGTGTAAAAGTATCGGATGATTTCAATAGATTTGATTCAACGTACTTGTACACCTTTAAAACTGACAGATTCTGAACCAAAGATTTCTGATTTTTGTACATCTGCAACGCTTTTCAATGTTCGATTTTCTTTCAATATATTCTTGATTTTTGTAATTTTTTTTCAATCCTTGTCAAGATTCTATCAATTTGAAGCTGTATGAGAATGTAAAAATAAACGTGTTGTTGTGTATCAGGTACCTTTTACGCTCATACTAATTCTATGGAACACGTAGAGATTATAGATGACACTCTATGGAAAAAAGTTTATTTCATTCTATATAATAAGTATATCTTTTTAAAATCTAAATAAAAATATAGTGCGCAATGTCTAAGTAGTTCTCATAAAGACGCATTTATCTGTGTACAGACCTTAATCTATGAAATAGCTTCACATGTAAGAGAAGCCTCATCTCAATTAAGGGGACGTGTTATTATGATAGAACAACGGCTGCCAAAAATAGCTGTAAGACTGGTGTAAAATGAACATGCTGTTTTCAAAATTGTGCAAGATTATAAGAAAAGCAAAAAGATCAAAGGTTTGCGGAAGGGGCGACCATGCAAGCTGATCCAACGTCTAATCATTAAATCAGGAGATTGGTTGATGAACATCAAAGAAAACTGCGTGGTAATGAGGTAAAAACAAAAGTGTGTGCCATCAATGTTTCGATTAGAACAATTAAACCTTCCATGAATGAGATAATCTTGCGTGACTGACGAAGACGTAGGAAACCGCTATTGACATCGAGACACAAACATGCTCGTTTAAATTTGGATCAGAGGAATAAAAATCATAATTCAAAGTATTGAGACAGCGTACTGTGATCAGATGAAACAAAAATCCACATATTTGGGTCTGATGGCCTCCAACAAGTGTGATGGCATCATGGCGAGATAGACAAGGAAAAGTTTCAGGTCCCAACAGTTGAGCATTGTGATGGGAACGTCATGGTCTGGGATTGTACGAGTCCTAATCACACTGATGAGCTGCATTTCCTCGAGAGAATAATGAATACTGCAGATTACGTTAAAATATTTAAAGGAAGCATGTTGCCTTCACTCAAATGTTTGGGGAGAAGAGTTATGTTTCAGCATGACGTTGATCTAAAATATTCCGCTTCGAAGACAATAGAATTTCCAAAGAAACAGAAAGTGCTCGATTGGCCAAGCATGTCATTGGATTTAAATCCAATTGAGGACTTGTGGAAATACTTGAACGAGAGGTAGAAAAATGACTTTCCAACAAGACAGAATTGAAAGACAGATTACTGTCTACATAGAACTTCCAGTGACTGTTCGTGCAAATTCATATAGGCGATAATGTATCCAACAAAATTTATGCTAGAAATCGACGAAGGCGTATGTCATCTCAATAAGTAGCTAACTCTCTTACCAACTGAGCCAAACTGATAAGTTTTAAATCTTATTGAGAATTTATCTTATAGATACGTGAGATAGTATTTCATTCTAATAAATACATTTATACTAAAACTTTTTTAAAATTCCTATTTGATATGTTTATGCATTAGAAAAGTAACAGTAATCATCTTCATTCGGAAAATAAGGAGTGGCCTTATATTGTATCGAGCACTTGGAATAAAGGCATTATCATAAAATATGAATGATTTGTTGTATATATCTCGAACTTCCCACTTTTCTTCTCAATATATAGATAGATATGAGTGTATGTCTGTGTAGTTCTGTGCGTCTGTATCTTTGCAGATCTCTGTGTGGAAAACATTCAAGCAATATTAACAAAAATAGTATGTCTAGAGCAATGGTGGCTCTTCTCACTTTAAAATGCTCCAATTCGGAATTCACACAATTTTGTTAGCATCCCATTCAGTTTTCCAAATAGTCGACAAAAGTTCTCTTTAATCTCGTCCACAACCCTGAAATCTTTTTGGGATAAGCTATAAGACGGAGGGGGCCTAATCTGGACAGGCGTTTATGATGAAAACTGTACGAGTAGTGAAGGAAGTTTTTGTTAATCATAGTGATTGCAACGTTCACACAGCACTTGAATTGTTTTAAGAAAAAGTGATTTATTGTAAAAGCAATTTTACCTTTTGGGGACATGAAAAATTCAAAACGTATCATCTCTATTTCTATTATTATTCGGACGCTATGTGTCCATGTGGACAACCGGTGCTAATTTGTGGACACATAGCGTAGTGGTTACAGAATCAGACGAAATTACTGCAAGTAATCTGATGGTTCTAAGTTCAATCCCAGTGTGAGACAATAATAATACTACTAGTGCTAAGAGGGGAGTGTGGTCAATATACCCCCGTCGGTTAAATAAAGGGTTCGGTTCGTTACTTCCCCACACCTACCATATGATACCTGATGAAGGCCGTAGAGTACAACGGCCGAAACATTGTAGGAAAAACAACCAAGATGAAGATGGTCCGAATAATGATAAAAATAATAATGATACCTCATCTTAAAAATTCAGAGATATACGTATCATCTCTACTTAGAACATTATTTTCTCCTTTTCTATTCGTTTTCTGTTTCATGATAGATTTCCTTCGAATTTTGATGATTTAGTTCAGTAAAGAACATTCAAGTTTTCCACATAACCTGTATTGAAAACTAATACCTCTCCGAAGGCAAACATGACTTCCAACCTTTAACGAAATAATTAATTTCTAAGCCATAATATTACTTTGAATGGAAACGCAAAGGTTTTCCGGCTTCCGTAATCAAATATTGGGTTGTGAGTGAATAGGTACTTTAGGTGGAACATAAAACTCAGAGAAATCACCAATTCCAATCTTAAAAACTTGATGCTGTATTTTTCAAAACGTTTTTCCTGTCTCATATTGACGATGCAGAAACTTCAAAGGGAAGCAGTCTTCTTGTAACACCATGTGGTGTTATGGAAATTCAATTATAACTTCACTTGTAGGCCAGAGAAAATATTTCTCAAAAAATAGCCATTCTGTGCTTAGAATTGAATCTATCAACAATTAACATTTTTATTTTAATCACGATTGCAAATCAGCAAAAGTTGTTTTCTTTTTCTTTCTCTGTCATGAAAAAACGTGTCATTTTTTATTTCATAACTTCTTTCACTTGCAGCACTAAACAGCAAACAAGTTCTGTTCGGAAAATATCCAACCATCTAATATGAAAAAATAACCTACCTTGGGCAATAGCATTGTAATCCCTATCCGGTCTTATATCAAGGTGTCCCTTCATCTGGGACCGTAGATAATGGGATGTCTCGCAAAA
>OY735215.1:19525267-19537767 GCA_963457665.1 Thysanoteuthis rhombus | reverse complement strand
TATATATATATATATATATATATATTCATGTAAAATTCCAATTTTTTGCAGCTATGAAGGAATCTTTATTAGTCAAAATATACCAAGTCC
Organism: Thysanoteuthis rhombus; assembly: GCA_963457665.1. Taxonomy (NCBI): domain Eukaryota; kingdom Metazoa; phylum Mollusca; class Cephalopoda; order Oegopsida; family Thysanoteuthidae; genus Thysanoteuthis; species Thysanoteuthis major. The sequence goes on along the minus strand of OY735215.1, from coordinate 19,537,677 downwards.
AAAGTAATGTTATTTCAACGTGTTTTCCCACGACTAAAATATATTCGAATTAAATCTAGAATTATTAAATTTTGAGTGGAAAGTACTGGTTACCTCCCATATGCTTTTTTCAGAGGGTCGTAATATAGGCAACGTGAACTTCCTTACTCTATCTCTCTCTCCCTCTTTCCTTCCCCTCTTTCTATGCCTCCCCCCCCCCTCTCTCTCTCTCTCTCTCTCTCTCTCTCTCTCTCTCCCTCTTTTGCATCCCAGTTTCTTGTACTTCTTACCGACATAAACCATCGTCTTCATTTTGAGATAGATCTACGAACGCGAAAAGAAATGCTCCCATAGATCTACGAACGCGAAAAAAGAAATGCTCCCATAGATCTACGAACGCGAAAAGAAATACTCCCATAGATCTACGAACGTGAAAAGAAATGCTCCCATAGATCTACGAACGTGAAAAGAAATGCTCCCATAGATCTGCGAACGCGAAAAGAAATGCTCCTATACAAATTAATGGTAAAGGCTCCTCCACATTATACCATCTCGACTAACAGAAGGTTTCTATGAGAAATGGTCTATTTTTGGCGGGGGTTGGGGAACCGTATAATTTTGTTCAGCACATTCTCATTGACAAATGATTGTACATTAGCTTGATGAACGGTTCGAAATTAACCTCGTTTGGAATTCTGGAAAATTACCGTGAAAAATGTCCCCCGCTTTTGCATGATTCTCGTTCACACAGCTGGCCTAAAATTGCCGGATCGATTTTATTTTAATAAAAAGCGTTAATATGAAAGCGATAAATTATATTTTATCGTCGTCACCAGATCAAAAACTTGAAACAAGCTGTAATAAAGATATTCAAGTAATTAAAAATAAACAAAATAAAATTACCATCACCTAATTAAAAGTGTCTTGAAAACAGTATTGCAAAAATATGACAAAACTTGTTTGGAGATAATTGCAATGATTTTCTTTTTTTTTGTTTTTTTCTTATTTTATTTCGTTATCCCTTTTTTTCTTTTTCTCACACTGTATTCAAAAATACAACTCGCACATCAATTTCAAGTTCTGTAAGTGAAAAGCTGATATCTCGTCAAAGTATAACGACGGTAAATGGATAGCGGTTCTTTTTCTTTCTTGCTTTTTGCTATTTTCATCAAATTGCGCTGATTTAAGATCGTTCCTCCAAACAGAAACAGATGCTGGGAGATAGCATGAAAAAAACAAACAAAAAAAAAACGAAAAAGAAAATAGAAAATGTGGGAGAAAATTTCAAGAAAGGAAAATCACAGGTCTGGTTAGTCACTCAATAGATACTGTCATGCCACCAATGTTTCATGACAACGCGTGTTAGGGGTGATCAATTAAAAAATGGGAAATGGGATGATCAATGGATTATCTACTCCTCTCACCTTTTGTTAGGCAGTAATTCCTTAAAAAAAAGGGATCCATATCTAAAAAAACAAAGAAAAAAGAACAAGCGTGGAATATGCCATGCACAGAACAAGGTAACAATTCATCATAAATTTACATCGCAAATCGAAACTATTAAGGACTGATGTCTAAAAAAAAATTCTTTTTTTTCCAGACATGATAAGGAGAACATTTTCGAATGTTAAACGATCTATCTTTACTGGTGCAGCCGGTACGTGTAATACGTACAGCCAGCAAGAACAACTTAAAAACTGAAGATACGTATGTTTACAGTTTTAATTGACAGTTTCTAATAGGGACAAACAAGGGTAAAACGGGGAAAGAAAATGATCAATGATGAATTTTAACGCACACGGAAACAAAGTCTTTCAACATATATATATATATATATATATATATATATATATATATATATATATATGTGTGTGTGTGTGTGTATATAAATGCACATTTATGAATATTCATTACAAAAGCGCATTAAGTGCAAGGAACATACTTTGAAAAATATATAATGAAGTAGTGAATTTGTTTGGAAAGGACAAATGAATATAAGTATTGATTGTAGCTTATTCACAAGCATGCCAAACTTCATAATAATTGTGTCAGTGTATCTGCTTACCAGATCTTGTGTGGACGTTTTCTATATGCGAATATTCACATCCTTTGTAAGATGTCTACGTGCATAAAAATAAACTGCACTGGGATAGATGTTGACGACTCTGTAAGGAAAAGAGTGCATTGTTCGTTTCATTTTCACAGAAAATCTTTACATTGATACGTATTTGCGTGGACTTATGAGTAACTTCAACTATTTCGAAATATCGTCGGTCGAATTCGTCCGACTTTTGAACTGTCGGTATTTGTATTTTTGCTCATTTTTGATACTTCCTTTTTATTCGAACTGATCCGGAAACACAAGTTTTATAATCTTTTCCGCCATTTTGTATGGTACTCAGGCTGATCAACGAATAGTGGAGTAGTTCAAAGTGGAAGAAAAAAGAAGTATACTGCAAAGTGTTAAGTAGTAGAATCAGCCATTACAAGTTCACTGCTGGATAAAAGCCTTTTCAATCTTCCTCCATGACGACTGCGATTGTGCTAACTTTTTTCACACACACACACACAGACACGCGCGCGCCCATATATATATATATATATATATATATATATGCTCCTCTATTCAGGGTTGAGCACTCTTTAAGTGAGGTAACTCATCCACTGTAAGTTTATGCAATGCTCTTCTATAGGAATTGAGCACTTTGGTGGACGAGGGATTTCTGTGTAATTTAAATATATCACTTAAATTCCTGCCTGTCCAATTTCGTAGTCCAGAGGTGGGATATCAGTTCACGGGTCTGAGGTGAAGGTTTCAATTCTGCCTCACGGTATTGGATGGGATAATGGAAAGTCTATAGACACACTGAAGAGATGTAATACATCGAAACAGCTGTCTGTGGATGACACAATAATCATATATATATATATATGTATATATGTATATATATTGGACATTAATCGTATAATGACAGAAGATCATTTCAAATGTTTCTATATAATGTACCGCTATTTATAATCATTTTTTCAGATCATATATATCCATCTCTCAATGCATAACTGTTGTGTTGAGATGAGCAAATAGACTGAGAATAGACAAGATGAGAATTTGATGTGAATGCAGTTATTTTTGGCTTTGCATTATCGGCAGCTGTTTAGCTCCATGTTAAGAGCATCGCAACGTTGAAGCAGCTACCCTTTCGGTGGTAGGTTTTATTCTTGCAGCAGCCCCATTTTCTTTAATTGTTCATCCTATTTACGTTGTCTACGGGTGAGTGATACATTAATGGCAGGAGGTCATTTCAAATAAATTCCTATATAATATAATCCAATTCATAATCATATAGGAAATTATAGACATTTTTTGTTTGTTAATCGTTTTAGTAATGTTTATATTTTTCAATGATGCTCATCTAGAGATGAGAAGCTGCCTAAATACACACACACACACACACACACATATATATATATGTATATATATATATATATATATATATATATATATATATATGTATATATATATATATATATATATATATGTATATATATATATATATATATATATATATATATATATATATGTATATATATATATATATATATGTATATATGTATATATGTATATATGTATATATGTATATGTGTATATATATATATATGTATATATGTATATATATATATATGTATATATATATATATATATATGTATATATATGTATATATATATATGTATATACATATATATATGCAATACTCTTCCATAGGAATAGAGTATTCTGGTGGATGGGGGATCAAAGCAAAAATAGATTATATTGCTTAAATTCAGCCTTACTGACCGTCCAGTTCCGCGGCCCAACGGTAGAATACCAGCCTCCGGGTCTGAAGCATAGGTTTCAATCCTGCCTCATGGTACTGGATGGGATAACGGATCGTGTATAGCCACACTCAAAAGTTGTAATACAACGAAACAGCTGTTTGTGGATGACACAATTATATATATATATGTATATACACACACACACACACACACACATATATATATATATAATCATAACTCCCTTCACTCAGATGTAGGGGGGTACTTATTATCTCAACATATCCAAGGCATTCACTGAGACACTAACTTTTCCCTCGCCATAGTACACTGATGACTCTTCTCCAGACCCAAGCAGATACATACACATATACACACTTGAAAATAGTTTACATAGTCCGACCCACATTCAGCAACGTTTACTAACCACTTCATTCTTTTTCCCTTCCTTAACTTTTTTCAACTACTAACTCCATTCTCTGTCCTCTGTTTTTTTTTTTACCAAGTTTTCACCATCATTTACCCATTGTTGGTCTGATGAAGCCCATTCATGGCGAAATCATCATCACAAATATGGATAAACAAAAATATATTAGTACTTACACCTAGTTTTCACATTGTCCTTTACACACCATATATATGTGTGTATGCATGGGAAAAGAGAAGGGAATAACGTACACATAGCCTATTTGCACCTTTACGTATAACATTTCAATAGATTGATAGATAGGATCAGACTGCAATGAACTGATATATCAAATGAATATGTTCAGTATCTAGTGCTCGATTACAAAAGCGTATTGGAGATTTCTTGGAAACCTTAAAATCTGCCCTTGATCAATAAAGTCACCATACGAAAACTAAGCATCCAAACAGCTACCAATAGGAATATTTTTCCCCAGCCCACCGTCATACATCATAGATATTTACTTATTTGCATCTTTACTTGTTATCTTTTAATAAATAGATAGATAAATGAATAGATGACACTTGAAATCCTAACAACTTAAAACCTAGAATGCCGGGCAAAAATCGAGCATAGATACATAGATATGAACATAAAATCGGCACGAACGATATTTGATTAAAAACCTTTTTCAATGTATTCAAATGAATGTGTTATTCGAGTAAAGTTACATGATCTTAAAGAAGACTTTTTTAGGTAATATAGGAAGAAGAAAAATTACTCCATAGTTCCATAGGGCCGGGGGTATGATGCTTTTAAATTGCCAAAGACAAATAATCAATCTTTGCCTACCGCCATTAGTTAGAATGTGGTTACGTTTTTTTCTTTGTAGAATCTAACTCCTCCACACAAAAATATCAAAATCACCTAACTGTTCAATTTCTCTTCTTTATTTTTTCAATTTATAAGTTTGCTTCGTTAGATTCAATACTGAAAATAGTATTTTCCGGAAGAAACTGGCGGTTATTTTTAAACAGAATTTTAAACCAAGTTCGTTTAGCGAATTTCTCCGATCACAAAACACTATTTAATTTACACTAATAATCCAAGATAAGGCAGGAGGCAGGTAATTGAAACTTTCCTCTCTTCTTACTGAGTAGATCGGAACTTGAACATTAATTTGGTAGCTGTTGACAGAAAAGTCTATCAAAAGAACACGATTACTTTGAAACACATTTTTCGTGCTTGAGCTAAAACAGAAAATACTCCAACAATCCATGCAAAACAAAACTAATTATATTTTCATGCTATACGATATTTTTTACGGTAATAAGTTACATAAAAAATCGCCATTGTGGAGATAAACTGGAAAAGATTATTTATAAGATGTTTTGCAAATAAATTTAGTTTTGCCAGAAAAGTACTGATAAATACAAACGAACGTGCTAATATTTTTTTTGCCATAAATCCCTCTTCTACTCGTATGGTAGGTTATAATAGTAAAATCATGATATTAATTTAAAAAATGGTAGCCTGATGCTTATTGATATTGGTTCCTAATAGCCAGACTATTAAAGAATATTATTTGGAATAGAGTGAATTTAAATCTGATCGTACGTGACAAAACTCCGAATCGAAGTTTAAAAGCAGATTTCAATAGAAATATTTACTTCCTTAGCCCACGGTGTTTACTGTTTTACATCAAAATAAGTGTCTCTTAGTGGGGGGAAAATGATTTTTAAACGTAAACAAATTTCAATTTACTGAACTCGTAATATGATTAATGTATTTTATCAGTTGCTTTTTTTTTCATTCTAGCTGGTTCTTCAGCATCCTTTCTTTGAGAAAAGATAAAGTTTATTGAGTTCACTATATTCTTGAATTCTATGTAATGTGTTTTGTGAGATGAAGGTTCATTTGTAGCCAATTTTTATGTCTACACCGAATAGATAAAAACGAACCAACTGAGATGGGTATATCGACAGGTCTGATTAGTCACTCAATAGAAACCATCACAAAGCGTGTTGGGGATGATCAATTAAATGATTAGAAAAGGGGATGATCATCGATGAATAAGTCATTTCGATCGCCTTTTGCAGGGCTGTGATCACACATGTTCGAACTTTTTTTCAAAAAGCGTGAATGCTGCCAAACATCAATTAAGGGACCAGTTTAGCAAAAGTTTTCATGGCAAATTGAACACCACTACACCGCAAAAAACCTATTAAGGGGGTAATTAAAAAAAAAATTGAAATTTCCATCCCTCTAGCTCAATTGCCTTGGCGTGTACGTGTGATACATATATACATATATAGCCAGCCAACCAATTGAAAAACTGAAGAAACCTTCGGTGGTAGTTTTGGTAGACGGTTTCGAATAGATAGATAGATATTGCATATATTTTATAAGTAAATTCCTATTCAGTCAGGCTTTTTTTCCCCAATGATCTTTCTTCCTGTACCTTTCCTTCTTCCTCTTTCGTCTTCCATCTTGCCCCCCCCCCCCATCTTCTTTTCACTTTTTTTTTCTTTCATGTCTCCTAATGTCTTGTTTTGTGCGAATGACCGTATGCAAGCTGCTAAGAGCTGGAGTCGGCATCGTTTCTATGGTTACCGGAAATTAATTCCTCAATCGGAAATTAACATCTTCAAAATTCCTCAAAAGCAACTTTGTTCGACTTCATGCACGCACACACATACATACACAGGTGTGCACTTACACACAGACACATACACACAGACATATCAATCTCTCCTTCTTTCGTACGCAATCATCTCTCTCTCTCTCTCTCTTTCTCTTTCTCTCCCTCTCTCACACACGCACACGAACATACGCGCATGCGCTCACATTTTCTTCATTTCATCCTTAGGTCTTTTTTGTTCTATTTCTACTTGTACAGTTCTTTTATCTTTAAGCCTTGAACATTTTTCAGAGCTTCTTTAATCTGACGACATGTCAGCCATAACTTTTATAATTGTAATTTCTTTCAATTTTCCTCCTTCTTTTTTATCAACTCCTTCTTTTTGTCTGTTCTTCACTTATTTTTCAACTTCATGTTTCCTTCAATAGATTTTTTTCCTTTCAATTCTTCTTCTCCCTTTTGATATTCTTTCAATTCTTGTCGTTCTTTTTCCCTTGTTTCTCTTTTTGCTTGATTTCTTTCAATTTCAGTCCATCTTTCTTTTATATCATTATCTTTCAAAATTTAGCAGTTCTTCCTTTTTGTTGATAATCTTTCAATTTTTCTATCTATTTCCTAATTTTCTTATTATCTATGTTTTATATTTCACTCCATTTTATTTTTCTACTTCTTTTTTAAATTTTCTTTAACATTTTCATTCATTTCTTCATGATTTCCAATTATGTACGTCTTTCATCTTTAAAATTCTTTGTTTTTGTTTTTTCTTCTTTCCAATGTTATGTTTTTTCAGTTTTCTTCCTATCTTTGTTCTTTCTTTTTTTCTTTTTTCTCCTTTTTCGATAATCTTTCTGTCATCGTTTTTTTCTATTTTTTTTCAATTTTCTTTAGTTCTTTCGAATTTTTTTCAAATCTTCGTTTTTTCTTCGTCTCCTTCTTTCAATATCCTTTATTCCTTTTCTTTTCAAACTTCCTTCTTTCAGTTTGCTTTCTTTCTTTCAAAATTCCTTTGTTTTCTTTCTTTCTATATTCTTTCTTCTTTTCTTCTCCTTCCCCTCCTTCTTCCTCTCTCTCTCTCTCTCTCTCTCTCTCTCTCTCTCTCTCTCTCTCTCTTCTCTCTCTCTCTCTAGTTTGTTTCTACGTTATTTTCCTTTTGTGTTAATCTCTGAATACATTGTTACCTTCTCCCCCCTTTAATTATGCCTCTTCCCTTTTATCAAATCGTTGTTCTTTCTCCTACTTCTGACTATTTTGTGCTGTTTCATAAATCATCCTTCTTCACTTCTTGCTTCCTTTCTCTTTCAATTTCGTCTTCCCCTTTCTTTCATGATTTCCAATTCTTTCCGTGATCTCTTTAGTCTCTCTCCCATTGCATTTCATTCTCTTTTTCTTCCTCTTCCAAGGTCCTCTCTTTTCTCTTCTCATCTTCACTAATTCTTTTTTTTCCGTTTCATCTTTCGTTTTTAGTTTCTCTTCCCCTTTTATTATTGATTCCTCCTACGTTCTTCATTTTCTTCATTATTTCCTTTTTTCTTTCTTTTTATCTATATTTCCTTCTATCTTCAGTATTGCTAAGGAACTTCCGCTGTCTTTTGATCACTCGGATATCGCGAAAGTATTTCTCACCTCGCATTACAAGGCCTAGAGCTATAATCGCGTAGATACCTCATCAGAACATTCCATAATAGCATTTAAATCTGTCATAATTGTCAATGAATACATCAGCTACGAACTGTGATCAGCCTGATGAAATAGAAAAATATACATAAATCCATCTCTTTTACTTCTGAGCGAAAATTCGCCATAAACAAACCTCTTTCGGAATGATTGGTGACGAGTTGAAGTTGTTGATAATTTTTCAAAGGAAAGACCAGGTATTGAATCGGTTGGTGCATCTCATTTTCAGACTTGTATTTCTTAACAGCATCAAGGGGATATAATTTTCACTATGTTGAACATATCCAAGGTTTCATTGCATTTTGTCAACCAGACCTTAACTTCTTTTATGTTAATAAACTCCACCAAACATGTTGACCGATTCAAAGAAAAGGAATAATTCATTCTAAATATGTAGAATAAATCCCATCTCCTCTTGAATTCTGAAATGTGGATAAGTCATGAGATATCAGCCACACTAAGACATTTGATCAGATAATACTAGGTAGGAATGCTTCCATTCTAATATTAAATAACTGAAAATTCTGCAGATACAATGTACCAGTTCGGCTAATCATACATCATATACAGAGGGAAAGATTCAGAATTTTAGTAATGGATCGATAGACGGACTGAAATGAAGCTTATTATCAAGATGAACGCGAACGCAGGTCCATTAGTGCATACAGATAATTTCATGGGTGTATGTTGTGCGGTTTCTGGGTTACCCAGTAGAATACGGACAGAAGGAAATTTGATGAATTATGGTTTGATGATAGAGATAAAAAATAAAATCATTATAATTGGGGTTAGTGCAACGCAGGCCCTGGAATAGAGATTTGGTTTAGCAAACCTGGTGGACATAAAGTAAGGGTTGATTTCAGCATTATATTTACATTGTAAAACGACCCCCACTAAAAATATAGAAATGCTTGGGAATTCTCAAAAATTAGCTTGCAAAGAATATGTTTCGGGGTTCCATTATATTAGTACACACAGAAAATTTCATGGGGAATAGCTGAGTAGTTCCTGACTTTCTCTGTCAAATATTGATGAACCTTTGGCGAATTCTAGTACGATGTGGTTTCTTTATAAAGGTTTCCCCACCATCCAAAAGTAGAGTGTTCCCGTGAAGACCTTTGGAAGCATAAACGGCGTGTTCGTGAAGAAGCAATCACCATTTATTTGCATAGAAAAAAATCTTTGAGCGTTCCTAAACCGGAAATATTACTGGTTGTATGTAAGGCTAAATTGTCAGAGGTTTATCTAGTGTTGATGGGAAGCCCAGAGGACTGGGTTGTAAGGAAGAGAGGAAGAAGGTGCATGCTTCCTCTATAACAGATTTCTGAAAGAGAAAAATAAGTTGAATGTCATTTTCGCTTTTCGCGTTTTCTGTAAGAAGTGGGTGTAAAGCGAACTTTCGAAGCACACTAAGGAGGTGGTAAATCTCTGGTGCGAGTTTTGAAATCATTCTGTACAGAAATTGAGGTTCGAAGTTGGTCTAAAAGCCCAGGCAAAACTCCCGCAAAAGGTCTTTTCGATCGATATTTTTCATCTCGGCACTTAGTAACGATAATTGATTGACTATTCTCATAATAGTTCACACTACAGTTTGAGAAGGTTCCAGCTGTAAGCAATAATTTAATAGGTGAGGAAATGGAAAGTTCTACACTTCCGGCAAAAGAATCTCTAGATGTAAAAAAAAAAAAAAATAGTTGATGATATACTGGTTATGAGTTTCAGGGCATCGCCGACGCCCAAATCTGATGACTGGCCCTAATTTTGCTCTAAGATACAGCGAAAGAGAAAAATGTCGCAATTTCCTCTGAGAATGGCTGAGCTACTGGAAATGGTGCTCAAAGATTGTTGGCTCAAATTACAACCATGTGCATGAGAAAAAGTGTACTAAACATGGCTTAAAATCAAATCAAAGAGGTTATCTTATTGCAAATTACTTATAAAATGTAAGAAGCAAGGGCAAGTCATTTTCTGATTCTGGGAGTTTTCCAAACATTTTAAACAAAGTTTAGCTAAATTGATTCATGATTCAGACGATTGAACCGGGTGAAATCAAAAATATGTTTTTTTTTATAAAATTTTAAAAAAATTGCCAACAATTTACTACACTAAAATCTTCAAACGTCCCCTAACCATCATACAGAGTTTTATTGAAATATCTCAAAAAATAAAAACGTTATCCTATTCCGAATTGAAGATGTTTAATTTAATTTAATTTCGAATGTAAACAAATAATGGGATCGGCCATAGGTGAACATTTTTAATTACAGGTGTTCCCTCAACATTCGAATCAAATTTCAGCAGAGAATTTCTGTGGACAAGAATTGAAAAATTTCCCCAATTGGAACATAAAATATGCTTTTTGTTTATGAAACCTGAACAAACAAAGGAATCGTCCATAACTCACTATACCAAAGTTTTCAAAATCCTCTCAACCTCAGACAAAATTTCATCAAAACATCTTTAAAATTAAAAATCTTATTCAGTTTCAAATTAAGAGAGTTACTCGCTGCTTAAACACGGACGACAATTTCTTTTTTCTTTTATTTTTTTTATTCAGTAGCGAATAGTCTCCACGGATGTCAGAAAACTTTTCCCGGAAACAAAAGGTAAGGGGAAAGTTTATTTTAGGATACATGAGATATCAAACATAATCTTAGTTCGCACGCGTTCCTAATGACGTTTGTATCGAATGTAACTGTTGCTATGGGGTTAAATCGTTTAATATTCTGGCGCCAGGATTTCCTGCAGTGTCTCCATTATTTCAAAACATAATGTTATTTGTGGCAGGAGGGAGGTAAGTGCTAATATATCAATTTGTGATTTATTCTTTTTATAGCTAAGTTGTGAAACAGCTTACTTCCACTAGTTAACAATTATGTTTTTGTAAATGGATGAATGTATTGAAAATTAATGTCTGGTGAAAGTAACATGTTTAAGTGCACTTTAAAAATTTACATCGCAAAACTATGGCTGAGGGATCTAATTTTCAAATGTAACTTATAATTGTTAATTTGTGATTTTTGCAGCTAGAATGCTTCAAACACATGATTTCCTAGATGAATATATAGTTCAATAATATTGTATCCCATTTTCTCATATTTTATATGATTTAAAAAGTCATGAGTGGCTTGAGAGATATTTGTTATTCATTTCAAGACGAATGAGTCTGTTTTTGTTTACTTTGAAGCCTGGGATAGTATAAGTATAATCAGTTTCTTTTTCATAGATTATGTGCAAAACCCTGAAAGCTTCCCGACCACTATCTTAAAATATCGTCCGATTTCTCTTCCGAATTACTGACTTAATTATCCAATACAAATACTTGAACTTTTAGTCATCATTCCAGTCCTTTGACCATGGTGCCTTCACTTTATTCTTCCAGCACTTTAACATAAACTTAAAAGGGTCATCGATAAAGCAGAAAGTCCACTTTTTTTTTCTTCTCCCAACTTGTTTGTGGAGACAGACCTTGGCACAGAACCAACACATCCGGGCCTATAGAACAAAGCACGTAAACACGTATATATGTGTGTATAATTAAATATGATTCGCCCATATATATCGACTCGTGTAAGTGATAGTAGCTACGCTTGTATACGTAAAGAGACAAAGGGTAGCGAATCTAGGTATGGGTGTGCCTACAGGTATGGGTGTGCCTAAAGGTGTTGGGTGAGACGTGTTGGGGTGGTGGGTTATTGTCTATGTCTGTGTTTTATAAATGATCGTTCAGTCTTTTTGATGTCGACTTTTATCCTCTCTGTCGTATCATTCAAGACTCTCCAATAGACGCCCCTCCCGCAGCCCAGCAGAACGACATAAATATAGATATATTAATCAATTAAGTGATCAAAAACGTACGCTTTAAGATATACAGTAATTAGAGAAAAAACACAAGC
>OY735215.1:19502767-19520267 GCA_963457665.1 Thysanoteuthis rhombus | reverse complement strand
GTTGGAGGTCGGGGAGGTTTCTGTGAAAAGGACAATGTCGTCTACAAATCTGAGGTTGCTCAGATACTCACTGTCTATTCTGATTGCTTCATTTTCAAAGTCAAAGTTTCAGAAGATCGTTTCGAGGTGGGCTGTGAAAAGTTTGGGTGAGATGTTATCACTTCTTTGTAGCCATTTTTCGAGCAGAGAGGGCTCCGAACCTTTATGTAGCCTAATAGAGAATCTGATGTGACTATATACATTCCAATACTCTAACGTATACGGGTTTTACACCTTGTAGAGTGATAGCGCCAATGATCGTGGGAATTTTAACTGAGTCTTAAGCCTTTTTTGAAATTGATAAAAGCTACCGCAAGTGGCATTTTGTATTCTGCTGCTCTCTCTTTTCTAGATTTATCGAATGAAGATGGCCCAAGGCCGAGTAGCTTTTTCTAAAGCCAGCTTGCACCAATGGTTGGTTTTCATCTTGCGTTTTGGTGATTCAGTCGGTGATGATTCTTGTGAGAATCTTTCCATTTTCAAGTTGGTTCGTCTGGCTGGCTGGCTTTTTACTTATGTATCACTCATATTTGCTGTACTAATGAAGCTTGAGGGCTGAAAATTTCAGCATTTATTTCCCATGATGTCTACAAGAAACTTTCTCTTTCCCCACCCTTCTAAGTAGGTTTTTAGTAGCAGGTTTGATTTATGCTAAATCGACCTCTTATTTTATGTCAGGCTGCGATTTCGCTTTTTTTATCTATCTATCTATTTATCTATCTTGATAAATAGCTATTGATCTTATTTCGTTCATATCTGATAGTCTGGAAATCCTTCCCCATATCTATCTATCACTGTCTTTTTCAACCTTTATTACTCGCGTTACTTTTGTTGACTTTTTTGTGGTAACAGTGCCGAAATTGTTTTATATTTTACGACCGTCAAATAAATAACGTGGAATTAGCTTCAGACGAGAAAAAACAATGAAAAGTATGAAAAGAATCATTAATATATATATATATATATATATATATATATATATATATATATATATATATATATATATATAAACACTGTGACCAGTAGGTAAATAAATAGATAGATCGATAGATATATGTGGAAAATTACACTGCAGAAATGCCACGTTGTGCTGGGGTGGTCAATTCAAACATTTAAAAAAATGCGATCAATGAACGTCTTTCGTTGGGCAGTGGTCACTGAAAATGTCAGAATTTTCAACAAACAAATGTGAACACTACTGGGCACGAGTGAAAGGACTAATTTAACATAAAAGTACGTAGCAAATTCATCCCCTCTACAACTAATAACGTAATTAGTCCTTTTGTTCCATTGGTACGGCCAGACAAGCTTAAAAACTAAAGAAACTTATGATGACAGTTTTGGTGACAATATTGGTTAAAAGTTTCCAAAAAATAGATAGATAGGTATCATAGAATATCATAGATTTTATAAACACTCTTGAAATTCATGACTAATGACCCTGTATCATCTAAAAATTCACAAGACTCTAGACTATTAAGACTATAAGACCTCTGCCTCTTCATAACTATATATCTATCTATTAGAAACCGTCAACCAAAACTGCCAACATAGGTTCTTTCAGTTTTCTAGTTGGTCTGACTGACTCTGTATGTATCATATGCACAAGCTGTACCAATGGAGCTAGAGGGATTAAAATGTAAATGTTCACAACTTATTATGTCAACAAAAAAAATGGTTTGGTTTTCGGGTTTTTCAAATCTACCTTCTCCGGCACCTAAAAAGTTTTTATTTACTTTAGGGCCCAATTTGCAATGTAGTTTTATGCTAAATTGATCCCTTAGTTCGCGTTTGGTTGCATACATGCTAGGAGGATTTAGATTCAGGCATTTTTTTCCAGTGACCACAGCAAAAAAAGGCAGGAAAAGTAACTTATTTATTGATCACCCCTTTCCCAGATTTTCAATATATAACCCACAAAACAGTAACATGACGGTTTCTATTGGATTGCTAATAAGACCTTTCCGTCTGTCTATCTGCCCATCTGTCTGTCTGTCTGTCCGTTTGTCTGTCTGTCTGTCCGTCTGTCCAAGTTCATTCATGTCTAACTTCCTATCCCAGTTTATAGATGTCTGTACATCTTGCTATTTCCATTTGTCCTTTTATGTCTTTTTTAATCTGATCATATCTAACTTTCCGTCTGTCTGTTTATCGGCCGAATCGTCTCAGTCAATTCATTTTTATTCATCCACGCAGAGTTGCAAAACTTATCAGGATTGGTATGTCCGACAGTCGGTGCTCGAGTTCAGGTGAAAGCTAAAATTTAAAAAAAAAAAGAAAAAGATTTTCGAAAGGGGCAAACTATACACATGCAAACACATACACACACATATGTTTGTGTGTTTTTGAGAATGTGTATGCAAAAAAAAAATATATATATATATATATACAAAACACACGCGCACACACACATATATATGCATACATATGTGTGTATGTGTACGCAACCCATAGTAATAAATTACTATGTGCATAGAAGTGTCTTTCCCAAATACGAGCTTCAAATATTCACACACATATATCTACATATGTTGATACATATATGTATAAATATACATGTATGTATATAAACATACACACACACACACACACACATATATATATATATATATATATATATATATATATATATATATATATATATTCACACACACACACACACATATATATATATATTCAAATATGTGTATGTGTGCCTGTATGTCTGTGTGCGTTTTTTTCCTGAGGCCAGATTAAACAAATAACTGTCTTTTGATCGTTCACTCGGAAAATGTAAAAAGTGAAGCGCTCCCGTGCAGAAATATACACAAATATGCACATAGATAGATTGATGGATAGATAGATAGATATTTGTTAAACTATGTAGTGTTCCAAGAGACAAACATTCAAACTATATTGAAGGCTCAAATATAATTGAGTTATTCTCTTTGTGTTCTTTCAAATTTTGCGAACACATACAAAAAAAAATGTTTTCTAGCATTTCTTTATACTTATTTCAATTCACACAAAAAAATACTATCTGGAATCTATGAAAACTCAATTATCAAGTATTTGAAGATTCAACTTTTATAAACCTAATAATTATTTTGATGGATTTTATTAATGCGTCAATTAGACATATTTTGAAAACTTAGAAATTGATATTTATTAGGCTTAGTTTAATAAAGCACGTCGACTTTGTGGGGCACTTTTGGGGATCGAACTCTCAACTAGTAGAAATGATCTGTCGTAGTTGCTTTTTGAGCGCTCTTCGACTACGCGGGGCAAAAGTGGAGGAATTTGTAAAAATGAAGCTAATGACACTTTAGTCTTTCAAACGGGGATGGCCACCTACCCTTTCCGTTTGAATTGGACAGCTACACGAATAACGTTTGTTTTTTTGTTGTTGTTTTTATTCTTTTCATAAAATCACTTACAAAAACGTGCTAATAAAATATTTTTGATTGCAGCATGGGCACGTGAGCCATAGGTTTTCCACCCCTGCACTACTCTATTAATGGCCTGACTGACTAGCTGGCTAACCATCCCTCTTAGCGTGGTGTTCCATAGCCTTTAATATTTATTACAAATTCACATTGAGAAAAAAAAATTTCTCCTGCGCCTTTTAGCTGAAGGCGTTCAAATACTCTACGTCAAACGATTGGTCTGGAAATGAAGACTTGGCTGTCGCTCAAGAGCATATGCCTGCCAGCATAACTTTTAGCAAAAGAACAATTCGTTTAAGGTCGTGGTACTTCATGAGCAACACATAGTATATTATTCACAAAGGCAATTATACACACAGATAGGCATGATCTGTTTGGTCGTGGTAGGGTATCTAGCAAGGTCGTCTCGTGGACTATCAATACGGCACCGAGTTCGATCCTCACAGTACCTGTAAGGGTGACCTTGTACAAACTAAACTGAGCTTGGTAAATACCTACTCATTAATTCAATGATATAAACAGATATGTATTATTATTCTTGATTCTTATAGCTACTTTTACAGAAGATCAAAAAGCACCCTTAGACTTATCCTTCATTCTGTTCAGTAGAAGTGCTAGTAATTGAATTGGCAAAGCGGGCTGTGCTAAACCTTGCTATAGGGATGTGGGGTTCGAATTCCACCTTAGACTTATTCTTCATCTTCCGATCAACGCTATTTACTCCTTTTTAGAATGTCATAGGCTTGAGCAAGAGCGGCAAAAAGTTTCATCCCATTTTTTTTACCCTCACAATAAACAAAAAAACCCCTCAATTTTGACCCATGAAAATGTAAAACGAATATTTATAATAAAGTGACTTTCAAAATAAAATCCAAGCAAAGTAGTCATTAAAAATCAAGTAGAAATTATTTATTATACAAATTCATAATATAAATTTTTTTAAACAGAAAAAAAATATACATTCTTTGTCTTGCCGTGTGGTTGTGGCCAGCAAGCTCGCATACTATCAATACTGCAGAGAGTTGGATCCCCAGTGAGTGCATATAAATCAAGGCAATCATACATTAATATGAATTGTTTGCTTTGTCTCAGACCATTACCATTATAGCGAGTTCTCCCCACACTGAGTGTCATGCACTAATATGATTGATATACTCATCAGTAGAGTCTGAGGAGGTAAAAGTTGGATTAATGGATACCGGCTTTGCCTCAGAAATCAGTGAAACAAGTTCGAATTCCCTCATGGGTTATTTTTGTTCACTTTGCACAAGCGTATGGGAACTCTTTGATTAAGTTTCGCCCGAATGGGGGAAGGGGCGTTTGACACACATGACCCATGGCCCCAAAACTCATAATTCTTTGTTGAGGCCCTAAGTCTGTTCCGTGGCTAATATAGTTGTCACCAGCAGACTGAGAAGCATGCAACGTGCGAATGAAAGAATCATGCTCAACTTCATTTGGAGAGATCACAAGACTGCACAATATATCAGGTTAGAGACATCATAGAAAAATTTGAAAACTCACGTGGCAATGGGCTGGTCATGTTGTAAGAAAATGAAAGACAACCGATGGACATCACGACTCACAACATGGATCCCCGGAGACCACATGCGAAAGTGAGGCCGACAAAAAACAAGATGGAGAGATGAGCTAGACGAATTCAGAAAATATTGGCTCCGTGACACCCATGAGAGAGAAATGTAGTAGATCCGTGGGAAGGTCTATGTCCAACGACGGACGTTAAAAGATTACTACTACTACTACTACTACTACTACTACTACTACTGGTGATGATGATGATGATGATGATGATGATGATTTTCTGCCTTTGTGCCGGATAAAAGTCAGAAAATCAGTTGCTGAGTTTCAAAACAAATAGAGTCTTCCAATTCAGAGGATTTGCCTTTTGGAAAAATCGGACTTTTTTGTGATCACTGCCTGTGAGAGAACTAAATTATTCATTGATCATCTTTTCATCTGTTTTTTTTTTATTGATTACCTCAAATATGGAATGCTGCCAAAGACGTTGATCGTGTGACGGTTCCTATTGAGTGACTAACGATACCTATTTACTTATTTATCCATCAAGAGGGTTGGGTTCAAGAGATATCTGGCCATGTAACATTATAGACCGTCTGGGTTGCAGGAAATAAAACGCCCAAGCATCTAAAATCTCATATCCCGACTCCAATCGATGATTGTATGAGACAATTTGCGTTAACATTTTTTCATAACTTGAAACTTTTAATGAATACTGACTTGACTGACTGGCCGAGTCTGGCACGAGGCTAAGTGTAAAGGGCTCCCTGTGTAAAGAATTATGATCATAGCTAAGTATATGCTGTATCAAACCAAAAAATATAAATACAGCATCGATTGATATTTCTCTGCTTGACTAGTTGTGCATAGGTTATATTCTGTTTCCACAGTTTGAATGAAAACTTCGACATTGAGAATAAACACTTTTCTCCCAATTCATTAAAGACCCTGAAACTAGACAAGTAGTCAAGAAGTTAATTTAGGGAGATAGTTATCAAAACTGAGAAGAACAATAATGATACGAAAGTCAATGCAATAATCGTAGCTCAGAAAAGGAAAGAACAATACTTTTACCATCAATGACTCTGAAGCACACGGAAAGAAAAAGAAAGATATGCAGGCAATGCATGGAAGACAGAAGGTGACGGATGTTTATAGCCTTTAAAAAATAGCTAACTATATAAATGCCCCGGTGAAAAAAAGTCTCGGTTAAAAATATCTTCTGCTCAGTTATTTCCGGATACCAACAATTCTCGTGGAATCTATATCCGGTATCTTCGTTATGACAGATGATGGGATTTAGAAGATAAGAAGAGAAGAGGATGTAGCGATAGTGGTAGCGATTAGCAGAATACTTCAAAGTCAATTTAGAGAAAATCTGAAGATAAGGAAATTACCAATGAGTTGTTGGTGTGTTAGGAAACAGATAACAATGTAACTGAATTCTACCATGACGTCTGTTGTGGAAAGGCTTAAGATGTCCGTGTCAGAGCTTGGTAAGAACACCTTTTATGGAGAAGTTTGTGTTGCATCAGTCACATCTCATGCTTCAAATCACTAACATGTATATAGCATTTCCCTGAAAGCAATACAAGTTCTCTGAAAAAGGTGGTTGCAACCATCAAAATGCATTAGAACAAATTTCATGATGTAATACTTGTTTTTCTTTTCAATTTCTCTTCACTTTCCAATTATCCTTTTACCGACATTGTTAAGTATGGAAATAGGGAATCTTCTGCATATATCTGCTATTATTAAGATATGCTTTACTGCAGGATACAATGTTCTGCGCATGTGCCATGAATCCACTTAAGCTCTATATCGCTTTTTTTCTTCCTCGGTTAATTGTCTTAGTGTTTGGAATATATATGCATGAAATATACCTACCATAACTTCCATTAACGAAACAAATCAAATGAAACAATTAAATACAAACTGGAACGACATAATTAACGCAAAATAACATTATTACGGTTAAAAATAATAAATTGAGATAAACACAGCAACATTAAAATCTTGGAAAAGACCATCTGTGGTCGTAAGTAATCAGGATGAAGATGATCAAGATAATACAACCTGGGATAAATTGTTCTTACCATTGAGCCAAGCTTTTAGATTTTGGCATCGCCGGTGCTTGTTTAGCTCAATGGTAAGAGCATCCCTTCGTTGGAGCAGCTACTCTATCAGTTGCAGGTTCGATTCCTGCAGTAGCCCAATTAGTTTGATTATTCATTCTATCCACGTTGTCTACGGCGAGTGATACGTTAACTGTGTAACGATGGGAGATCATTTCAAAGGAGTTTCTATGTAATATAACGTAAAGTATTATTATTCTGTCTGATCATATACATATATATATATATATATATATATATGTATATGATCAGACAGAATAATAATACTTTATATATATGTAATTAAACTTCATTGCAACTGGTAGTTCCACACCTTTAGGTGATCATCAAGCACTTAACTCATCCATATATATATATATATGTGTGTGTGTATTAGAATGGGGATTCGCTACAAAAACACATTTATGTTTTTGCCCTGTCTGAGTTTATTCATTCATTCCCATTCTAATACATAGACACACACACACACACATATATATATATATATATATATATATATATATATATATATATATATATATATATATATATATATATATATATATATATATATATATATATATATATATATATATATATATATATATATATATATATATATATATATATATATATATAAGCACAAGCATGTATGCGTGTGGGGCTGTTTCGCATATCAGCAGGGTGAAATTGATCCCACATCATTGATAGTAAATAGTATTATTATGAACTTACCGAATAAAGATGCCATTGATCTGTTCAGGTTTGGGTATATTTCACTTTTAAATTAGTATCTAGCTATTAGGGTCATCCACAGAGAATGTATATACGTCAATACATTCTTATTATTGTGAACTTTGCAATATCTTTGTGCCATAAACATAAGTTAACAGTGGATTAACGTCTTTGTGCCGAAGCTGGCCGCATAAAATTCGTTTTTTTTTCTGTAAAACCACTCAATATTCGAGAGATTGGCTTTTTTATTCCTTTTTCTATTCGGATTTATTTTGTATGTATTCAAGTCAAACACAAAAAAGATAGCAAGTAAAAAAAAAAAATAATGGAATCTGAAAGCCAACTTCTTAACCAAGGAAGGAAAAAAAAAACGATTTAGAGTTTGAGTGAATCTATGGAACATGCGCAGAACATTTGCTTTTTAGTTGATGGGGATGCATGCACACATCCTCACGTAATCGTGTCATGAAAATATATTGCTAATGGTTCATTTAATCACGGAGGACACGAAGTCTTTTCATTACTTTATTGTTGAAATTACAAGAACAAAAGAGTACAAGAACTGACATGACTGGATCGGGTGGGGGTCCACTGGGAACGGTGCAAGCGATTATTTAGATCAATGGTATATGCGCGGACCAGAATCTTTCCAAGTCAAGGAAATATGTCTTTGTTAAATTCTGGGACTTTGAGATTCAAACAGACCATATAATTCAGGTCAGAAGATCAGGCGAATTTGTAGTGAACAAGAAGAAGAACACGTTTCAGATTGAGGATTTTGCTTTTCCAGCGTACCACTGAGAGGGTCTGGAATAAAGCTAACAGCTGAATAGGTATTTTGACCTTGCCAGATAACTGGAAAAAGCTGTGACGCATGAAGATGTTAGTCTGCTGTCTTGTATTGGAAAATATAGAAATATTACTTGAAAATTATTAGATGAACAGTTTCGATAACTTATTAATTTTTCACTTGTATTTCTTTCATCTCAATTTTAGTTTCTTTTCCCCCACGACTTCCAGGTCATCGTTCCACGATCATTAGCAACCAGCTTAGTCGAAGCTCCGGGGACAGCCTGGAAAGAGCCTAGCACAGAGACAATAAGGACTGCAGCCATACTAAATAGCACTACTGGAAACAACTAGAATGAGTGTCTTGTAAAATTGAGAAGATTTGATGTCGCTTGATCCCCAGTGGAAGACACTACTCACTTCTGGTACGAAAACGCCAGAAAAGCAACTAAAACAACAACCACAACAACAATAACAACAACAACAACAACAGTAAGAAGAAGAAGAAGAAGAAGAAGAAGAAAAAACGGATACCAAAGTAAGGATTGAAGTAATCGTATTTGACATTAAAGAAGAAAGAAAAAAACCAATGAAAATATGCTTCTTCTTTGATGCCATTCATTCTGCTGGAAAGAAAACGTGCTCATGACACAGGAGAGAGTCGGCCAAAATACCCAACCCTAGAAAAAGAGACAAAGAAAATCTGAAGTATAAAAACGAAAGTGAGTAGACTTCTTGACTCTATAATAAAAAAAATGGGAACCTACCGGAAAACTTTTTGTGCTCAAGACAAGGAATACGTTCTTATACACTAGAAGCACTTGAACAAGTGTTTACAATAGAAATAGGATCGATCAGTGTAATAAACAAGCTGGTGTGCTGCAAGTCCAAACTCTACTCATATTCCAGACGAAGATGATATGAGCAACTTTTGCATTGTATATATTGTGCGTATTATAAATTCAAAGAAATGTAGAAATATATATATTTTTAGTATAAATGTGTTTATTAAAGTGAGATAAACCCTTACGTATGAGCCCGATAAATTTCGTAGATATGTAAGACTTGTTGTCAATTGGCCTCAATCAATAAGTCAACTGTAAATTTCTTGGTCGCTAATCACAATAAGCAGGTTGATTTTTTAAAAGGTTTTTGTATCTTTCATAGTGAAATAAGACTTTGTGTATTTCTAACAAAAATTGTCGCAGATTTGTAAGACTTGTAAACTAGAGCTCATTCGGTAAGAGAACTGGCTACAAATCAATTGGTAGTGGTTTCAAATTAAGATAGGGGAACTTTAACTTCTACTCCCCTGAATTTTATGAGGATTGTCCTTCTTGTGTATGTTGTTCTCGAGTTTCCAAGTCAATTTTGAAAATACAAAAAGGAAAGGAACAATAAAAGGACACAAGAAGACAGTACACAAGGTCTGTCCAGAAACTATGCAGGATTTCGAATGAACGAGAAGCAGTCTACCTAGGGCGACTTAGCACTTTCAAAAGTAATCCTGGTGTGATCTCATAGACTTACTCCCGCGTTTGTTTCACTTTTCAAAATAACCAGCAAAGTTCCCTTTTGGGATCGCCATCAGCTTTCCTTAATCTCAACCACGATTCTTTTGGAGGAAAAGTAAGTGGGATCCGAATATGGACTGTACGGGGGCAAATAGACCAGAGCAATGCAAAAAATGCACGGGACGTGAAGAATCTACTCGCCCGGTCACTGCGAATGTGACAGTCACATAACATACAAGCTCATTCAATGACTTCTAACAGCCGACTTACCAACTCTAAAGGATGTTGCTTGTTCACATATGTGCAGTAAGATCTTATCATTGGTTGCCACGCTACATCAGGGCTTCCTCAGAATAGCTGGATACTTTCCGGACACCTCAGATAATTTGGGGGGGGGGGACAGTCACTCACTAGGAATAGCGCGAATGGTTTGGATTCGACCTTAAAAACGAACAGTAGGACAAAAAATCAGAAGTTTATCGAGGGAACGAGTGAAAAAAAAGTAAAAAACATCAGTGAGACAGCTATTACGTTAGGACAGGCTTCGCGAAGGAGATAGATGTGAATTACAGTCTCGCCAAAAAAGAACCATTTGTTTGGCTTATTCCTCATTCCTAATCCATGCTGTTTGCTACTGATAGTTGAATGCCCTGGAAGTTGCGAGGAAAAGAAACTAAAATCGAGATAAAAGGAATACTAGTTAAAGATCATTAGTAATTATTTAAAATGTTCATCAAATAATTTTCAAACATTAGTGCTCTATGATCCAAAACAAGACGATAACCTGTTATCTGAGCATTGCAGATTTTACAAATACGTGAGTGTACTAGAAAGCAAATATGTACATAGTTTAAGATTAGTTTGTAAGATCTACGCTTACAACTAAGTTTCTGTTTTCAAGTGTATCTTTACGTACACTTGAACACCGACTTATATTGGAAGTTATTTTACTTGAGGTAAAAGGAACAAAATCATCTCAAGACCTAGTAGATCGTTGAGGCACCTTGTTATGTCTTCTATGGTATCACTAAAGGCAGCATAGACGACTCGGAAGTGCTCATATCCTCTCCAAGTGTATGTAGCACGTTTTATGTACATGGTACCAACAGCAGGAAATAGTACCTGAATTCACCTCTTATGATAAATGGATCTATACCTTTCCGAAGGCTGCCAGAGCAAAGTGAACACAAACAACCATCGCTGAAATTCGAACGTGTTCCACTGATTACATTTAGTGCAATAAACTGCAAATCCAGTTTCGTATCTCATGTCCTGAGAGTACTGACCCTGGAAGATGATTGGATTGTCGTAAACAAAGTTCTCTGAAACCTAATCTTTATTCGAACTTGAGTAGATGACATTTTCACATTTAAGACTGGAAAATATTGACTGAATCAAGCTAGTTCTAGACATGTAACACATGCTATAAAAAGATTTTATAGCATATAGGATTTCAAAAATAGATTTAGATCTAAGAGAACATGATATTATACTTGTATTGTAAAGTAATTAGCATCAGCTATATAGCTAGATAATACGACAAATCTGTTTGACTTATCAGTAACAGTATTACTTCAATTTTTTGTGAAGCGGTTAAAATTTCAGTTTCAAATATCTACGTATTTAGGTGCCGTATATGTGTGTGTTATCTCGGCCCCATTGTTAACTTGTCTAAGTTACGAGGGGCTACAGACTGTCCTGGTTTTAAAGAAAGAAAAGTACAAAGAAAAATATCTCATCATAAAAAGAGAATGAAAGAAAGGTCGGTAGAAGAAGCACTAAGAAGAGATATCAAAAAAAAAACTGAGCATTCAATATGAAACCGACTGGCACATGGAAGAGTCCATCGGTGAATAATAAACAGTGATTTATCAATATCATTTCTATCTATTCTAGTAGATGAAGTATCATAAATCCTTATTATTTATTTTATTGCTATTTACCTTAATTCTGCTTCTTATTCCAACCAAACTCAGATTCGGGATTCTCCAGCAGTGAGTAGAGGTCTGAAGTTCGGGGCGACAAAAAGCAATAGCAATTAAGATGACGCTAAATAGTGGAAAAAAACAAATGATGATGATTCATAATACTTCATCTACTAAAATGAACGAAAAAATAAAATTGGATTGAACTGAATTCCTGCTTAATGACGAACCTGGCACACAGAAGATATAGGATAAAGAGTTGGTTTAATGGTTTGATATGGACAGACGCTTAAGAATAAGTTAAGAAAGGTTGTGTCATGGGTGAATCCACCTCCCCCGAATCGTGGTTCATGTGTTCAATTCTTACCAGGACTTTTTTCCTTTATTCTGCTCCACGCTGTTGATTTAATTTTGTCACTCCTGAAGCGCACGCAGCCTGCGATAAAAGCAACAACTATTTAGATGAAGGTGAAGAGTATAAAAAAATCAATGATAGTGATTTATTAAGTTAAGAAAGCAAGGGAGGAAAACTATGACAAAGGAGAAAAAATCACCATTATTGTAAGTTACCAAAAGATACATTCGTATTCTAGCCTTCCATAGTTTTTATCATCTAAAGCCTTTTAGCGTTCGTCGTTAAAAATAAACCTTCCTCAAGTTTCGCTAGATTTCTCTATCAACGCAGAGTCAGTACTTTTAGAAATTAGTTTTGCTAATTTTTCTATTGTTTCAATATTTTCTGTTTTCTTGTTTATTTCGCAGTTATTTTTATTCCCTATTTTTTAGAAGTGTCCACATCTCTGAATTAGAGGCATTAGGTTCGGTCGGTCCGCTGATCGGTCTGTCCCTCCGTGTTATGTTACACAACAGAAATAGGAGGGAGAGAGAAACGTGGTCTCATTAAAGGTGTGAAATAGTTAACAAACTAATTGCAATAATGCCTTAAAAGAATGTATAAGCTCAGCATTTTTATATTTCCAAAAAGCCAAAAATGGCCGTTTACTCCAGATATGTTTCCATATCACAATATTTCACGAGTATGAGAATCAATTGATTAAAAGAAAAACCACTTGTTCTTCTTCCTCCTTCTCATCCTCCTCATCATCCTGCTACTATTACCATGTATAGTAGACGTATCCTTGAATTTGTGGTTCTTATTTCGTGATTTTCGACTTTTGGGGGGGGGGATGTACTAATGACCCTATCCTGGCCCCCGATTGGGAAAGTCGTCCTTCAAAAATCACTCAAGGGAATTATTATTGTAACGTACGTGTGTGTGCGTAACGTCTAAACATGGGTGTATGTATATGATGATGGGAACTTAAACAAATTATATATATATATATATATATATATATATATATATATATATATATATATATATATATATATATATATATATATATGCATGCCACTGTATATATATGTCACGCCATGCAAACTTCCTAAACAGGGGCACAGCCCGACGTAATTAAGCATGCACACTCAATTGACGTAGGGCAAGTTATTCCTCCTACCATCAAGAATATGTGATTTTTATAATGAAATCATATTCTTAATGGACTTATATTTTGAGAGCGTTCTCAGATAGCAAAATAATTTGAATAAAGGTAGAAATGAAAAAAAATGAGGCAACGTATTTTAAAAGGCTCTCCTTCATTTCATAACAATATTAAATCATCCATTGTTTTTAATCAGTAGGACAATTATTCACATGCTTCTTTTACAGGTTCAACCGCTACGATATCTCGAAGTCACGTTCATATATAAAACTCAATAGACACCGCTGGTTCATTTCAATGCGTATGTGCGACGAAACAGTTCAAGGAACTCCCACACACTTTTTAAGGCCCCACACTCAATTTCTTTTCTTTTTTTCATCACCCTATTTTGCTTGTTTTGCCCCCAAATCCCAATGTTAAGACGCGTTTCATTTCTCAGTTATATATTCTTTTTGTTTCACCTTGGTATAAGATCTCTTATGGGTGATTAATTCTATTTTTATGGCATTTAGTGGGTTAAGGAAGAGAGGTTTTAATTCTGACTGGCGAAAATCATATAAAGAGAAAAGAATAACTGATCCGAGGGAAAACATAAAGCGAGAAAGAAAGTAACGTAGAAAGAGAAACTCAGGAATAATTCTGAAAATGAATGAATAATTCAGGATCAAGCTGAAAAAACAGGATTTTACGAATTAAGAGAGAGGCTGACGAACAGATCAACTCGTACCACAGGTTGATATGAATAGACTGAGATAGGTAGACAGATAGATGGATAGAGAGATATCTTTTGTGTAAAACAGTTTTCTTGTAAAAGACGTCTCTTCAACTCTGTATTCGACTTTTGATTGAAATTAACGTGTAACACTAGAGCATGGAGTGACTATGTGGTACAAAATTCGAAAATTGAACTGTGGATAAAAAGCTGGCTTCTTAGAAAATCTTATAATTTTCTACTGGATTGTCTAAAATACAACTCTTTTTTTTCATTTTTTCTGAGTGCCTTGATATTTGTAGATAGAAATTTGAATGAGGTTTATCAACTGAATCCAACATTAAAAGCTCGTTGATTATATTCATATTCAAAAATAAAAACGAAAACACTTTTTATCTTCTCTTTCAACTTGAACTGACCTCCACGCAAGTCATTGATAGTTACAGATAAAGATAGAGAGATATCAGGCGTGTGAAAAGTTTCAAACGAAGTTCGTCACTACATTAATTTTCTTTTCGTTCATTTGATATCAAAGAATTCTTTTACGGTGTTATTTTTAGTTTCTTAAAATCATATTAACGCTGCGCGGGAATGCATTTGTCTTACTGGTATAACAATGCGTTTAATCACTCTATCCCCCCACCCCCCTCCAATGTATTTTCCATCATCCAATCGCTATACCTCCCAAACCATTTCTTCGTATTTCTTTCCTTGTCGTATCTTCTATTCTCGTACCTTTCCTCACGGAAAAAAAAAACTCTTTTTCCTTCTCCTCCCACCCCCGTCTTTTTCCTTTCCCTCCGACTGCACCCTTGGCCTGCTGCCTTTCTCTTAGCGTCTTTTATCTATTCCCAGAAACTTGCGAAGGCAAGAAAGAATATCTTTTGCACCGAGTGACATTTCGCTCTCCGTTTTTCTTGATTTTTTCCCCTCTCGATACAGATCAAGATTTTGTCAGCGATGTGCAATTTTTTCTTCGTTAAAACTATCGAATTTATCTAAAACGAGTTAGCATACAATATATATATATATATATATATATATATATATATATACACACACATATATATATATATATATATATATATATATATATATATATATATATATATATATATTTATATATTCAAAGTCTACAATCAAACACATCAATTCTATAAAATGAAAATTTTACGGTAATTTGAACTTGTTCTGGGTAATAAACAACTCCATGCAAATAAAAGGAAAATGGTTTAAATAAACACTTGCAAAAAAGTTTTATCGATTTCCTCATACGATTTTAGCACACTTGTACCAATGTTCCTCGTAAAAGCCTTATCATAGATTGAATAATACAATAAATCTAACGTTTGCAGGTAGTAAAATTAAATACATCATTCTTAAAATTCTAAGACTTACTGGTAACAAAGGATAAAAGATGATTAGCCATTAAACAAAATTACATTAAAATGCGTAACAAATTACCCATACAAACTATCGTTATGTCTATGGTATAATTGACCCTGTGCCGTTCCAGGCCAATTTATACTTGCACAGACACAAATAAGAATTTAAGTTATCATTAATTCAAAATGATATTAACAAGATCTACAAAGTTCACAGATGTGAACGCTACATAGATGGTTTGTGTTGTTTGAATTATGCAAACGAATTCGATGACTCCTCCAGATATATACGTTGAACTTAAATCAAGACATGTAGAAACGCAGGCAACATTTCTCGATCTAGATATTAAGATTGTTGATGAAATATTTACTTATAAACTATTCGATAAACAGGATACATTCCCGTTCCATAATGTAGGCATGCCACAAATGAGTAGGACATGGAATCATACATTTTATGGGACCATATCATCTGAATTTATATGAATAGCAAGAACAACCATAGAAATCAATGGTTGGGTTGAAAAAAGCGCCCATTTAATAAACAGAATGATTAGAGATGGTGGGAAAAGGCATAAGATGTTGAGATAATTTTCTAAACCAATAAGAAGACACATAGAAACATTTAGACAATGTCAGATTGAACAGGAAAAAAAAACTTTAAATCTAACGAGCGTCAGACATACCACATACATATGTACAAACGAAAAAAATGATGATGAATATAAATATCTAAATAACTAAATAGAATGATATGCTTATCTAAACGGGCAAATGCGGGAACAATTGAACAACACAGGGAAATTCATACTAATCTAATCAATTCCTTTGACTACTTCTGGGAGTAGAAAATTTGTGAGAAATGATCTTAGGTTGATTGCAGAGATTAAGTTAGAACGTGGAGATTTTTATATTTTTAATTTGACAATTAATTTCATGTAAAAGAAATATATTTTTTCTATAGGAAACAGACAGAAGCGAATCTGTGAATCACAATGATAATGATATCATACATCGCAAAGTATGATCATGACGAAAATTAACCAAAATAGTTACCCAATAGATGACCGGAGCGAAATAGTTAAAGAGAATATTACATGAATTTAAATTGTAGAGAACTGGACAACAACTGTATTTTTCATCCAGCGCTATATTGTTCTATCTGGATGAATATCGGGAAACTGAACAACAGAAATTGATTTTCAGTTGGTTGTATATTCATTTACACATATATTCCCAGATAAACTAGATCTGAATGCTATTTAGTAGGAAATTGAATGGGCCTGCTTGTTTTGGTCAGTTTATATTGTTATGAAAGGAAAAAGGAGAAAAAACAAAAAAATGTTCTGGAAGGATCATCTTTTGTACGGACTTTGATGTCAGAATCTCATTAAATTCCTAGGTGCCAATCCTAGAAGTAAAATGATTGAGGGCGAAAGAGGGTGAAAGAGCAATTCGAACTGAGAACCATGGTGAGTCCATAGTATAATTGGGGAAAAGGAGGATCTAATAGAAAAACTAAGGTCAGTCCATCTGGAGCGGTCAAAGGTGAGCCCATGACAGATATTGAAAAAGGGAGGTTAGAAATAAAACAGAGAGAAAACAAAGGAAAAAAAAGGGATGTGAAGAGAGAGAGAGAGAGAGAGAGAGAGAGAGGGGGAGAGGTGAATAAAAGGAGGAGAGAAGGAAAGAAGAAAGGATATACTATTGGTTAAATAAATAAACAAAAGGCAGGGATATGAAAGCCCAAAACAGAATGCTGAGGCCAGTTTGTCTGGAACAGTCAGAAAAGTGAGTCAGGAAAAAGATTTTCTCACCCAA
>OY735215.1:19480267-19497767 GCA_963457665.1 Thysanoteuthis rhombus | reverse complement strand
TGGTAATCAAGTGCCAGCAAGCCTCTTTCAATCTCAACTCCTCTTGTTTGCATCCTGAATGAACGGAACTTGGGTGTGCATTGACTCAACGGTCTTTGAATTCCCAACTGTTTCCAATCACTTCGTCTTCGGGATTTTCCCAGTGATCCAAAGATTATGAGCATTGGCCCAACGACCATCTATTTCATATTTCATTATTAGCACTGCTCCTAAGTGGAGTCCTGATACTCGTTCATTTTCGTTCTATTTTGATTTCAAAAAAATCCATTCTCTTCTCTGCTGATACAGCCAGCTATCAGATTTTCTTTTGATTGCACAATATTTTCTATAACATCTAAGCATTACCCTGACATAGATTGAGTGATTTGTCAATATTCCCGAGTCCCGAAGTTTGTTTCTTTTACTTTATTCATTGTATGGGATTGGTTTGGACAAAAAAAGAGGGATCGGTTGTTGTTTACAATGCCGAACAAAACAAATATGTAGCGATCGTACAAAGAAGGTCACTTTCGAAAGAAATAGGTACCTTGCGAATCTGACACAATAAAAGACAATCCCAATGCTTCATACTGCAACACCTCACTTGCAATTCAATTCTTTCTTTTGGTCAAATCATAATGGAGTTATATTCCCTGTTTCAGCCTCCAGTTCACACTCACAATATTTAACTAAAATGCAATGAATAATACTCAAGCTGCCTTCTCGATAAGTTTATGTTGTCGTCGTCATCTGATAATGGTTATATGAATGCTTGTGCATACATTAGCATATCAGGGTGAGGTACAGACAACCAAAATTTGTTACGCCCTCACTCTTTAGGAACTGATTAAATGGGACATAGTTTTGCTTTGGAAAAGTCATTTGGCTAATGGACATTAACATTTCATAATGATCTTCCTTTTACAATAGGATATGGGTATAAAAAAACACTTCGGGCAGACATAACATAGGAGACAACAAAATGTAGTGAGGAGGTTATTCCCCAACGAAAGAAAGAGAAAACTAACAAAGGGAGGGAGGGAGAATTTTAAGATGTTTTATACATGGCTAATTTCAATCAGGGATGAAGAAAAGGCAAAAGGAGGGAAGAAAGGGATTTATTTTCAGATATCTTATGCATATTTCATTTAAATCCCAATGGCGAGCATTATTAATTTAAAATTTATAAATCAAACATCTTTGATGCTGGCCTTTGAACAAAATGAAATTCAAGGAACTCAACGAGACTCTTTGCACACAGTTCTTTGATGGGATTCAGTTCGAAACTGATTAGAACAGATATGATACAAATATGAACTGAAAGCTTGGAGTCTCATTCTATATCAGGTAAAAAGCGTGTTCAAAACATGTACCTTTCGACCAGGTTTAGATTCAGACTTAAAACCTGCTAGTTTTTTAAAAATACAAGGCTTTCGGATGATTCCATTTTTCTCAGAAACGGATGAATGGCCCTTCAGGTAGCAGATTTCCAAGTGTATGTGAATCCTGACAGATCGAATGGAGGAAGAATAAGTAGCACAAACGTCTTGAAGCGTCCATATAGACAGAAGAATGAAAACAATTAACCTCTGATTCAATAACCAGTTTCCTTCAAAATTTCCAGAAAACTACAGAACACAACGGATACCCAACAAGGACGTAAGGTACAACAGCCAAAATGGTGCGGCAATAACAACCAAAATAAGGATAATTGTCTGAATAGACCAATGCATAATATCAATAACGATCATTCCTCATCTCAGACATTCAGGTTGAAACACATTTACCCAGTAAGGCTTATACTGACACGAAATCATCTTAGTCAAGCAACTATTTGAGATCAAACGTACTACTCTATAAATGCTCTCTCGGGCTAGCCGGCTAACCATTACTCAACAGCA
Source organism: Thysanoteuthis rhombus (assembly GCA_963457665.1). NCBI lineage: Eukaryota > Metazoa > Mollusca > Cephalopoda > Oegopsida > Thysanoteuthidae > Thysanoteuthis > Thysanoteuthis major. The sequence continues at coordinate 19,495,887 of OY735215.1, read as the reverse complement.
TACGCCCACAGAAATGGACATGAGCAGACAGGGAAATATATAATAAAGTAGATTAAAACAGAGAAAGCAAACAGGAAAGAGGCAGTAAGAGGGAAAGCCAGAAACAGAGAATGATATCGGGGGAAAATTGTTGAAATATTAATACGTTAATATCAGTTTTGACAAGATACAACAACATAGAAAAATGATAGTTAACGTTCAAAAGCATCTTTCCGTTTCGAATTGTTTTATTTCGTTGCAACAAGGCGGCATCAAGAGACTCACGAACGCAGCATCGATCAAGAGACAAAGACATTCAAGCAATCTGGTTTTGTTGGATCCCAAATTAAGTTGAACTGAAACACCTGAAGCAGAAGACGTACCTTCTCTCCATCTCCACCTATCCAACTAAGTGCAACAGCAGGTGATCAAAGACAGTCTTTGGCGAGAGCGGCATTAATATAACATTACATATGTGTGAGTAAGGCATTGGAGATTTTGCACGTCATTAACTATGTAGAACAAGTCGATTGGTTCGTAGGTAAGGATCTGTCAATATAGTTTTATAAGTGATCATGTATGCAAAAATGGGCGAGCTGCAGGTGTGTGCTTCTGTCTCCGTGCACGAAGTGATTTTTTTTTTTAGGTGCAAATTAAGGTTAGGGGTGGCAAATAAACATACAGGAAGTTTGGTTGCGGGTGGGGGGAGGAGGAAGAACCAAACAAAGAAACAAAAGCAGAAAGAAAAAGCGAAAAAAAGAAAAAGAGAAGAACAGAAATAAATGTGGAGGAAAAGAAACAAATGAACAAACATTAGGAAGACGAACGAATGAAACAAGTGACTCATTAAAAGAAAAACGATGAAAAGAAAGAAAGAAAGAAAGGAAGGAAGAATGAGAAAAACAATGAAAAGAAAGAAAGAAAGAATGAGAAAAACGATGAAAAGAAAGAAAGAATGAGAAAAACGATGAAAAGAAAGAAAGAATGAGAAAAACGATGAAAAGAAAGAAAGGAAGAATGAGAAAAACGATGAAAAGAAAGAAAGAAAGAATGAGAAAAACGATGAAAAGAATGAAAGAATGAATGAATGAATAGGCATAGCTACTGCAGATTCAAACTTCCCTCTTATTTCTATCCCGACTGGAGATGACTATTCTAGAACGTTGGAGCAGCTACCCTATCGGTGGCAGGTTTGATTGGGTGTTTGATAAATTAAATCATATATATATATATATATATATATATATATATATATATATATATATATATATATATATATATCAGACTTGTCAGTTTAGCTCAACTGGTAAGAGCTGCATTGCAACCACTTGGTCGTGATTTCAAAGTGAAGAATTTACATCCCCTGTTGTTACGGGAGAGAATAAAGTCAACTGCAACGTGGAATTGAGTTTGGCAAAAAAGATAAAATCATTAATGAAGTTAAAGGAAGTAATGCAAAGGAAGAATAATGAAATAATCAGGTATGGTTAGTCACTTAATAGAAACAGTCAAGCAACCAACATTTTTGGCAGCATATCCTGTTGGCAGTAATTATTTCTTTTGTAAATGGTAAAAGGGGTGATCAATGAAAAAGTTACTTTTCGGGTCTTTTGTTAGGCAGTAATCACTTAAAAGGTCTGAATTTTCGAGAGAAAACAAGCGAACAAGAGATTAAATAGCGTACATTTATATTGCAAACTGGACCCTCCACTAAAAAGGCATTTATGGGGGTTGAAATTTGCAAATAAATTAATTTCCCTCCCCATATAAGAATGATAACGGGTTGTGCGGCCAATACAAGTGGTACAGACACACATAGCGTACTAGACCACTTTAAAAACTGAAAGAAACCTTTTTACAGATTTAGTGACATTTCGGTGGAAGACTTCGAAAAATGGAAAGTAAGAGAAGATAAACCCTAAGGCTTACGTGAAAGTCAGAGAAATTTTTAAAAAAACCAACAAAAAACGGAAAAAACAAGAATGAAAAAAGCAAAGATACAATAAATATGAAAGGCAAAACGGTATAAAGCATCTGTCAATTTTACATATACTTCAGGAAATATAACCAACGAAGCAACAAAAATATAAAACTGAACAATGTTCTGACAGATTGACGTACACATGATTTTGCTTCATTACATTTCCAGGAGAGTGAACTGTGAAAAGAATAAAATGATTGGATTCTGTTGCAACGGAACCAAGCAACCCGAAAAGAGAAGACGCTTTGGGACTGGAGGATTCATCCTCTCTGTTGATATATCTGTCAAAACTGATATTAAAGTATTAATATTTTAACAATTTTCCCCCGATATCATTCTCTGTTACTTGCTTCCTCTCTTGCTGCGTTTTTCTGTTTTGCTTCCTGTGTTTCACTTTACTTCATTCTGTGTTTACCTGTTTACTTATATCTGTGGGCGTATGCTGTTGAGTAATGGTTAGCCGGCTAGCCCGAGAGAGCATTAATAGTGTAGTACGTTTGATCTCAAATAGTTGCTTGACTAGGATAATTTCGTGTCAGAATAAGCCTTACTGGGTAAATGTATTTCAACCTGAATGTCTAAGATGAGGAATAATCGTTATTGATATTATGCATTGGTCTATTCAGACAATTATCCTTATCTTGGTTGTTATTATCACACCATTTTGGCTGTTGTACCTTACGTCCTTGTTAGGTATCCGTCGTGTTCTGCAGTTTGCAGGAAATTTTGAAGGAAACTGGTTATTGAATCAGAGGTCAATTGTTTTCATTCTTCTGTCTATGTGAACTCTTCAAGAAGTTTGTGCTACTTATTTTTCCTCCAATTCGATCAGTCAGGATTCACGTAGACTTGAAAATCTGCTACGTCAAGGACCATTCATCCAACTTCGAGAAAACCAGAATTACTGGAAAACCTGGTATTTTTTTAAACTTTGATTGTAGTGGGCTCTGCAGAACTTTGCGCTCGACTTCACTTTGTTTTAATTTTCCTTGCGCGGTTGGATCGTATTTAGATGAAGATCGGGGGATTATTATTGAATTAACAGGCCTTGGGGGGGGGGGTTATTTGCATATGTTATGAACAGATTCGTTCCTTACCATTCTTTGCTTATTTTTTATCGCGTATTCTGTATTTCATATTAAAATTAATTCTTGCGTTTGCATTTCATTACTAAATTATATTGCATATCTGATTTGTATTGTGTGATATATATATATATATATATATATATATATATATATATATATTTTATATATATATGTGTGTGTGTTTGTGTTTGTGTGTGTGTGTGTGTGTGTGTGTGTGTCTCTGTGAGCGTCAGCGTGTGTGTGCCTGAAAGAGAGGGGGGATGGAGAAACTGAGAGAAATTGATATGAACAAAGTTATATAAATAAACATGAACCAAATTGGATAGATAGATAGATAGATAGATAGATAGATGGAGAAAGAAGAATAGATAGATAATGAACAAAGCAGGATAGATTGGTAGATAATAAACAAAGCGGGACAGATAGCTGGATAGATAATCATCAAAGCAGGATAGATAGATAAATAGATAGATAATGAACAGAGAAGGTTTGATAGATAATGTACAAAGTAAGATAGATAGATTGATAGATAATGAACAAAGAAGGATATATAGATAGATAGATAATGGACAAGGAAGGTTAGATAAATAGATAGATAGATAGATAGATAGATAATGATAAAAAAAGGATAGATAGATAGATGTGTATGTATGTCCTATTTTCCCGCCGTTTTGTCAGTCGTTCGCTTTCCACTCAGTCTCCCACCCCAGCCCCAATCTCCTTCTCTTTTTCGATTATTCCATCAACATCCCCCCCCTGTTCCCTGTTTTCCGAATTCTCTTTACAAAAACACTTTTGCTTGACCTCCAACCGCCCCTCGTCTCTTCCTGCCACTCCCTATTATACACATATCCCATCCCTTAAGCGTTTCCATTGTCTTTTGCAAAGAGCCTACTCTTAATTACTTCCATTCGATTCTTTTCAAGAGGTGCCAAATACAAACACTAAGAAGATGTGAATTCACACACATACGCACGAGTGCCGGCACACGCTAACACACACTCACACGCACAAATGTATATGAAAATATAAATAAAGAACGTTGCAACTTTTCCCATTTTTCTATCAGTAATCATGGATTCTTCCATTTAAAAGTTAAAATTCTACTGATAAAGATACCGCCTACGCACTTCATAAAACAATGGATTTTGACACTGGAACGAGTTCAGAAGTTTCCCTCTTTTAATGGAAATTCAACTTCATTAGTGATTTTTTCATGAGGATGAGCATATAGATATATATATATATATATATATATATAGTCTAGAAAACTTTATAGCTTTAAACATAATTCTTTCTTATACCTTCCCTTCAAATATTTTGTGTCATATATATCTGTTAGTTTGATGAATTTAATTTTCTTCGGTGTTTTTGTTTTTATAAATGCTTTGCACAGACTTTGATATTATGGCACTACTTGTAATATTTTCTTGTTGGGATCGTCAATTGTTTACCATATATCTGTTTTAGGGATAGGTATGTAGAAAAAATGTTGCAAGAAATCCATATATATATATATATATATATATATACGAGGTGCCAGTTAAAGATTTGGGGAATTCGAACTGAGGTTGCAAATGGAATGTTGAATGGACCCTTGCCGCTGTGCATTTTGAGCCATCTCATTTGTTGGATTACTGCATACACGACCATGACAGCACTTCGATTAAGACGGATGAAACTAGTATTTAATGAAAGTAATTCATATCCATGTGCAGATTTCTGGAACTTTGAATTTTTTTTAGGGTGCATATATAAGTTCGTCTCCCGACATAAAATTATTAGCAGATTCTGGTGTGAAATTTCTCATGTATAATGTTCGATCTGCAAAATGTTTGATCCATGTGATTACCATTCATTATAGAATCAAGTATATTGACATGTGCAACTATGTTGGAAAATGTTTCGAGTGAAATAAACTTTTTTTCAAATAATCAAACTACGGACAAATTGATGTTCATAAATATATGTGTGCGTGCGTGTGTGTGTGTGTGTACAATATATAAAGGACACGGATACGGGTACAAATTAATTTGTATATATATGTATGTATATTACTGAGTAGATAATACGAAAAAAAGTAGTATTCAAACCATGTTTATCATAATGACGTTTCATCTTTCGGCTTTATCGAAGTAGTATTTTTAAATGAAACAGAATGAAAAAATTGAACATGCTGAAAAACGCACTTTTCAATATTGCTTCATTTTAGATTAATACTTTGACGGTTTATGTGTGTGTGTGCTATAATCAGAAGTGTAATCTTTTTTGATATTTTAGCATTAATTTATATACTATATCCTACCTGAGTGCGGATGTAATGGGTGTAAAAGAACAACTCACCGTTGTAGTGAGTTGAGTACTAAATGGTTAGCCTTTCATTGTGGCAATGTTTCCGACTGAACTCAAAGAAATAACTAATTATGTGTTAGTATATTTCTGTACCACTGTGTGCAATGTGTGTGTATGTGTACTTTATCAACAATGTTTGAATTTTACATGCAAAGTTTAATTACAGTTATATGCATAAGTAGCATATACCCGTAAAAATGATGGGTTTATTTACGTATGGATCGGCACTACGAGGCCTAAACACATTTTATTTGGCAATTTATATCAAATCTTTCAAATGTCCAAATGGACATTCCTTTAAGACAAAGTCTCAAGAGTTTCTATTATGGGATATTCATTGATACGTCATGATACAGAGATGAATTAACCAATAAGATGCGATCATTCAATTCGTAACCATGTAAATATGTTTTTTCAGTTTATATGAATAAATGTTCGTGTGAACAGTCTTTAGAGGCTTTGAGAAAGTAATTGTTATAAGAGACTTGATTTTCCCTGTGTATACATACATACATACATGCATACATCCATACATAATGCACTAATCGTGTGTGTCGTCACCATTGCCAGAAAACGGTGACCAAGTTTTAAAAATTAAAAACTACAACAGTTTTTCTTTGATTGTGATACTGAACAGAAAATGAAGTCGAAGTTGCCTGATCGCAAGTTTTTGGACAACTTTTACACCCATTACATCCAGCCGTGTATTCGTTATGGTCAGCAAGAAAAAGGTTGTACTGAAGAAATATTTGTCTATCGTCGTCAATCTAACATGGAATAATGGTTAGATAAAAGTGCACACTACAAATATACACATATACCAACACACGCACACACACAAATATATATATATATATATATATACATTTGATGAGGACATGCATGAATAAAATGCATTGGTTTATTAAAGCTTACTTCCATGAATTGATATTGGATTAACACATGCACGCACTTCAAAATGATCAAAGGATGTATGCTGGATTATTCACATGAGAAAAATTAACAGAATAATTCATGAATGCAATTATACGCTATATTTACCAGCATTCACGCATAGATAGGTAACTACACAGATATACAGGCGAATTTTCAGGCTTATTGGGTGGTATATATTTAGATATTTAGTATAATGCTTGTTCACTCTATTAAGTAAAAACGATTCTTCGCTTGATTTCTTTTTCTTTTGAGGATTTCATGGATATTCGTTGTCCTACGTAGATGTATTGGCCTACAATCTTATGCTCTGCTTTTTCGTTTTGATCTTGCGTTTTGAATTTCTTTTACTGAAGTTCATGTGGGGACCGACTTATTTATTCAGTTTGTCAAGCATTGCTTGCAGATCGTGAGGGTTATTAGCTAAGAGAACGATGTTGTCAGCAAATCTGAGGTTACTTGAGTATTTGCTGTTTATTCTTGTATTGTCACAGTCCAGACAAGCTACCAAGAGTTTGGAATATATCACCATGACTCACTCCCTTTCGAGTCGAAAAAGGTAAAGGTTTTTTTTTTGCAGCCTGATGAAGGAACTGCTGTATCGATAGATGTGTTGCAATACTCTGACATATACGGACTCTACACATTCTTTCACGATAATATCAATGACTGTGAGGATCTCTACAGAGTCGAATGTCTTTTTTAAGTATCCAAATGCTACAGCAAGAGGCATTGGCAGGCTTTCGGTAGAGCTAACCTAATCTCCACGAATGAGAAAATCCCATCTGTGTGTGTTGGTATGTTAGTATACCCAAGAAGAGAGGTCTGTAACCAATGTATCCTCCCGATAGTAACCTATAGAGCTGAAAAATGAACCTAAGCAAGACTCAAACTGAGAGCCATGCAACGTACAGGGGAAAGAATTGTGCCCGACCCCACACAGTGAGATCTTGACAGCATAGTATATAAGAGGAAAGACGGGAATCAGAAATATCATAGAGTCAGATGACAATAGACTGGTCATATTGCAAGGATGTCACCCGAAAGTGGAACATGACAGCTCACAACGTGGATCCCGAAAGATCAAATACAGAACTGTGACCGACAGAAAATAAGATGGCGAGACGAATCCAGGAGTTACTGGCTCCGCAACGCCCACAATAGATAGGACTGGCGAATCTTGGGATGGTGTGTGTGTGTCCAACAACGACGGATACTGATGAGAAGGATGATGATGATGATGATGATGATGAAGTGAAATTAAAAGACTCGTATTTTTTACATTAACTTTATGGAATGGCATATTTATAGTTTTTTTTCATTTAGACAATTTCATGATTCCATCTCCTTAAAACTATTTTTTATTTTTTTTCATATTTTTCAACTTATGAGCCTTTTGCAATATCCCATGTAATTTATTTTGTAACATTTTGAAATTTCTGTAAAGACTTGAATGAATGATAACTCATCAAAGTACCCCCCTGTGAACATCACATACTCATCTCAGTGTCCCTCATACTTTTTCTTCACAAAAGAGTCTGCTAAGTCCTCCTTCTGGATCACCAACAGCTGACTTGTTACATTCTCTTTAATCTCAACCACAGTCTGAAGTTTCATTAGGAAAAACAAAAGGTCGTAGGGAGCCAAATCTCGACTGAAGGGCGATGGAGACAGACGTTTGTGAACCTCGTGTGTCTACTGTAATAGATTTTGGCATTCAAATACAAGCATAGATATTTCTGGAATAAACGACAATGTTGTTTAAAATTACCGATGCTAACAAAAAAAAAACACGACATATTCAATGCGACGGCTTAGCTGACTCCAAAATGTAGACCTCGGAATTATTTCTTTTTGCATCTGTCTTCATCGATGAAAATTAGGCTAAAAATCCAGTCTCATTTAACAGCATTAGTGTCCTCATTTCGATCTTTGCTGAGTTCTCTACTACGATGGTCTTGAGTCAGATTAGGATAAGATTAGTGAAGAACCATTGAGTCCCAATTCTATGCATACAAAGATACATTGTCAAACCCAAGTCCAAGTTTGAAGCTTGAGTCAAAATTGTTTTTCTCCCGTAACAATAATGACAAAAACAATCTTCACATGATTTTAGGAAGTGAACTCTTCATTGGTTCTTAGTCCCACCACGTTGAACTAAATGCATAGATTAGATTAACTTTGAAATCCCAACCAAGTGAGCGGTAGGTGACTCACTTACCGACTGAGATAAGTTGACCAGTTTTAAATATCTACGAATTTATTTTATATATATATAATACAAAAATTCCATCATGCATCTACACGTAGATAGATAGATAGATGGATAGATTGATAGATAGATACACCTATATCAAGTGTCTGAACCCTATTCTCTGCACCTGAGGTTTTCGCCATGCAACCATTTAGAACAAAAAAGCATTATCGTAATTATACAAAAGGTAAACACGAACACACGCATATATATATATATATATATATATATATATATATATATATATATATATGTGTGTATGTGTGTGTGTATATGTATATATATATATATATATATATATATATATATATATATATATATATATATATGTGTGTGTGTGTATATTTCAGCCATATATAGACCTGCATGCGTATTTTATACGAGTGTACAATATACTCACACAACACACTGATACATATCTAAACACGGGTACAATAGAGACAAAGTCAATACATATATGTATGCATACATAAACGCATACATATATATATATATATATATATATATATATATATATATATATATATATATACATATATATAACATCTATTCGGATATCGATAGAATCGCTTCCTTTAGTTACTTCTGATTCTGTCCTGTCTTTTTGTTTTGCTTTGTTGAATTTTTGCTTTGGTTTTTCTTTCTATTTAATTGCTTATTGCTTTTATTTCTTGTCTTTTTTTCCTTTTCCCGCCAGATGTCTTCCCACAATTCCTTGCTCGATATTAAACTTTTGACCTACATTTTTTCATGCATTTCTCCCCTTCTCCCGTTCAATGGATTTTCTCTTTGTTTGGCCCTCACGTGATTTTGGGATACGTACATGCGTATACATGTATGTATGTTGAACTATATCGATGTTTGAGTGTATAGAAGACTGTGAAACTCTACATTAACCCTTTTTTACCTAATGAACAGGATTTATGCGTTATAGCTTACGAGTTACCTTGATAGAAAGATATAGAGAGACTAAGACTTTAATAAATTCAAATACTTCATATTTTATTTCTACTGTAGATATTTACTACACTTACCTTAGTTTGAAACCTGAATTGAGAGAATTCTACGCGCTAACATGATATTTTGGATAGATTTCTCCGCTCCGTTCCCCCATAACATGATAAGGAGATCTGAAGGTTTTCATTAAGCTTAGCCTAATTATTATAAGGGTCACTCATTGGGGAACAAAATCACAACATTAGCAAATAATTTTACTGCAACAGACACTATAACGTGATATAACATAAAGTCACATGTGAATAAAGAGATTTGGTTAAATGATATTAAGTATTTTCATAAATTATTAGCACCAGTCAATCCATCTTTGTTGTTAAGATCTAAAATGTACTTGAGCAAGTTTCGGTCCGTATGTTGTGCATTAAAAATCAAGGTGGGATTGTCTGTGTTCATGAATTAATGAAAGTATCACTGACAGCATATAATTTCTCATGTGTAAATGTATGTTGTTAGTGATTTTGCCACCGAAAACTACTTCGAATAATGTTCTAAAAGAAATGAACAGTAAATGGCTTTGATGTTGGAAGAACATTGAAATCTAGAAGAAGGGATAGTTAGCGGTCATGAATTAATGCAAACCTCACTGATTGAATAGGGAGGTTATATGTGTAACGTAAAATGCTTTGGAGAAGATATTACAACAGAAATTCATTGAAAGATGAACATTTCAATAGGCAGGAATTTAAGCAAGATTTATTGACAGAATCAGTAGGTATACGTTTTTTTATCTAAAATAGGAAACCTGTTTCTTTAATGCTTTCGAATCATCTATTATTCTAACAGGGTGTTTTTTAGTCTCGTTGAAGACTTGACTTTTTTTCAAACCAAATAAATAACCCGAGTAGTATTCAAAGGGAAATTATGTATCACCGTCACCCGTACCTAGTGCTTTTTATTTCGTAAATGAAGCAGCGGCGGTAAAATTGAGTTACTCGAAGGAAATACTAACTGAATGGTTTTTGATCGCTTGATACATACCATCTAGTGACTAATGTTTTTAAGCAGCATGCCGAGTTGGGGGTGATCAATTACAAAATTTGAAAATGGAATGACGAATGTATATTACTTACCTCGGGGGATGGCTGTGATCATTTTTTTCACTTTTGTAGTTATCGTCTGATATCAAATGGTTACCGCTAAACTGTGTCTTATCGATTGTCTCTACGAAACAGCGCGTCAAGTCGGAGTCCATCACATAGATATATTTGTGTAGTTATTATCTGTCTGTGTTAAAAACTTTGGTTTTATTTTTTAGTATTCACGATCGTTGAACATTTTCTCACATCAAAGGAAGACTTGATCAAAATGATAAGAGATTCAAAAAGACGTCCAGGTGACAAATTAACCCTTTACTAGTGTGACATGTTAGGGCTTGATTATGATACCAACCAATATTCCACTGATTATTTGAACAGAACTAACGTTAGAGGCTTGTCAACACATTTCCTTATCATCAAAATTGGAGCAATATTTACGCTTTTATGAAAGGGATCTCCAGAAGACGGGGCAAATACTCGAATGATTATAAGCTCATTCACAAACAGGGTAATAGATACTGAAAATTGGGGTCTGGAGAGCTCTACATTGCAACAAAAAAAGTGTTTTTAACAACACATTATTACAAGCCCGCTCAGCGAATAGAGATCTTTTTTTTTTAGACGTTAATTGTATGACTGTCAGCAAAAGCCCATACCATTGACTCAAAAATATTTAGCCTCACCTGGATCAGCCACTTTTCGCCCATGGTCAGTTGTATGCAGTTCTCTCTCGTGTCGGAAGATTAGAACATATTAACGTTTTAGCTGACTACGTGGGCGTCACTATTGGGTGGTCTGGTTCAGTGCACGTGATAACAGATAATGTAGGTTTTTTTTCCCCTGGGGCATTAAGATAAATTAGAGAAGTTGTGGGAAATATTTAGCTTTCTTCATTTTTTACATCTAGTTGTTTATTTTTATATGAATTTTTTGAAAAATTCATTTCCATTAAAAACACCTGTGTTCTCTCTCATTTTTTAGGGATTTAAGATCCCGTGGAGTTTTATATACGTCTGAGTGCAATTCATACAGAATAAATTGAAATTAATCATTTTAGCAGATTCTTAGATCAATAACAATCATTAGTTAATTAAATTCCATTTCAAATAGTGATTTTTATGCGAATGGCACTTCTTCGCAATACAGTATAGCCCCACCCATACGGAATAGTGCATACGTCTGTGGACATCGAATGACAAATCTTAAATCTCGGTGCTATAAAAAAAAAAGAGATATAAACTTGGTTACATTCTTACAAATGTTATGTTTATGAAAATCACTATTCGAAACATTTTAGAACCTCAACCCCGGTACTTGGGGACCATTGTTGGGAATGCAGTTTTGTTTGACAATACCGTGCGTAATGAGAATTTTGTACGATTTTAAAATTTCATCAAATCAAATGCATGTGAGTGTCGGCATGCAAAGTGTTCATATGGCCCCGAATTTCATCTTTTAGAGCGTTTTTGTGAAACAATGTATTGGGTCCTTTAGAAGAAATATCGACCCAGTTGAAATGAGCTCAAAACAAATTAGAAATAGAAATAACAGAATGCCTAAGTATGTTGAAATTTTCAAAAAATGTCGTTAAGTTCATACCAAATGTAATGGAAAACAACTGCAGGAGGATAATCCCAAGCTAAGCTCAACATGGGAAAAACATTTTTCTGGGAAATCCTCTCTCAGCGATCCATTTTGCTTAATTACAATGGCAGATATGAATTTACAAAAGCACAGGGACTAAAACTTGAAATGTATATGGATGACTTCAACAACAAATCATGGAAGACTTCAATATAAATTGTCAGAATCTTCAGTCAAAAACCGGAATAGAGTTCGAATCGAAATCGGGAAATGTGCACGAAAGCAGAGGATATATATATATATATATATATATATATATATATATATATATATATATATATATATGTGTGTGTGTGTGTGTGTGTGTGTGTGTGTGTGTGTGTGTGTGTGTGTGTGTAGCTTCATTGTTTTTCGTGGGGTTCTGAAGGATATTTCCGAGTGTTTCTGTCAGTTTCCATCACACACAGAGCAATGTTGGGAATAAAACATGGAAAAATCAGCATGGATTCGAAAGCAGAACGAAATAAAAGATAATCATGGAAGTAATTAGGCGACAAAAATGGAGATGAGTTGGACGCATAGGAAGGATGGACAATAGAGAATTGTTCAAAAGGTTAACAGATTGGTGCTCAAAGGGTAGCAAAGGCAGTTGGAAAAGACCAGACATAAAATGGAGAGACAAAATAGAAAGGTGTGCCGATAAGGAGCGGTAGGGTTAAGCACAGCCACAGTTTACAAGTGAGAAGCTGGGAAAAGGCCTTTGTTAAACATTGGACTCATCAGATATGATGATGATAATGATATAAGTATGATGTAAATGTTTCCTGTATTTCTGATAAAATCTTATGGTCCTATGCATTTTATTCATCCTTATTCAGTAATCAATGTATTTTCTTGGTATTTCGATGGCTTTGAGCCACCTTTTGGGTAAAGTGTGTACCCCATCATAAAAAAAAACGATTCCACTCTTGATTCAGTTAATTTTTCTGGCAAATCCCAATGCTTGCGAATTATTCGAGCCTCCAAGCTGACGAGAAGCTTAATAAATGTTAAACTGGATTCATCCTACGGTCGTTCCACCAATATTTATATATATATATATATATATATATATATATATATATATATATATATATATATATCCATCGATTTATCTATCTATCGATATAGCCCTCTATCTATGTATCTATCTTCTTTTTCTATCTTTTCTCTCCGTATAAATATACATTTGATATATACCAGCACATATGAGTTAAATTTTGAGGCGATTATTTTTCACTCTATAATGTTCAATCAATTAATATTCTTCAGAGAATTAAATCTATTTAGAAATATCTTCTACGTAAAATAAATGTTTTTGTTTTGTTTTTTTTTACTTTGATCACTTGGCGACGGACTATCTACAGATAATCTTGATCCTATTTTGAGTAGTATCTTTCTTTCTCTTCTCGCAAAAAGAACACATTGAATCGCATTATAAGATTACGCTGGGATAATTTCAAGAAAGTCAAATCAAAGTTTTCAGTTTGCTAATGAACAGCGTTTCAAATAAATAGTTTTATTTCCGATCAAGATCCAATTACTACAAGGCGTCTCGTGGTGAGATTTCCCTATCTGAATGAACATCTTCCAAACGGCAAATAATGAATAACCTATTTCCTAAGTAGAAATATTGCACGTTGGCCTTTGTCTTAGAAAGTGAAGACAGAAAGAGATATTTTTTTCACGACATTTTGAGCATTCCCAGAACAAACTATTTAAATTTTTATCCAATTTTCTTCGCACCTCTGAATCATTATCTTATAATTGATCGGTAAAAAACATACGAGGTGTCTTAAGAAGTGGGAAGAAATTGATTCGGATCATACCAGTCCTCGAGTAATTAACAAAGACATTTTTTGGCTGTAGAAGAAAACGAGAACTGTTCAAGGAAACCAAGAAAATAATATGCAAGTTTAATCACCCAACAATGGCAACTTATTTCAAATTAAGATTATTGAATTATGCGGAACTTATGGTATTCAAGGCCCTGGTGTGAGTGTTTTCTGTTCTTTCTTCTGTTGGTTTTTTGGTATACTCATGTCTGCTGAAAAATATTGTATTGGTCAAAATATTGGTTCCGTGTTTGCCAATGAGTGGCATTGTGAGTGTTTAGTTTTAATTCTGTTCAAAAATATTACTTTTGGTTATATTGAGACAGCTATCATATCAGATTTCATTTGTTTCTAATGAAGTCATCAAATTAGCCTAAAGAGACGGACCCGTAAATTGAGAACCATGCAACGTGCACATGAAAGAATAATACTGGGCCTCACATGGAGAGACCACAAGACAGCACAGTACATCCAAGAAAAGACAAGAGTCAGGGACATCATAGTATCCATTAGAATTCTCAAATTGCGGTGGGCTGGCCATGTTGCAAGAATGGCAGACGACCGATGGACATCACGACTCACGACATGGATCCCCCGAGATCACATGCGCAACCTAGGCCGGCAGAATATTAGATGGAGAGACGAGCGAGACAAGTTCAGGAAGTACTGGCTCCGTGACGCCCATGATAGGGAAGTGTGACAAATCCTGGGGAAGATCTATGTCCAACGACGGGCGTTAAAAGACTGATGATGATGATGATGATGATGATGATACTTATCCGCTGGATATTGAGCTGAATTTTTCACTCTATGATGTTCTATCTATGACATTAATGGAGAAGCAATGGGAGAATGCGTTGATGAAGAACATTATAATGAAAAATAAATATTTCTTGTTCAAAACAAATGCTTTTTACCTTCAGATGACTGACTCATCGACGTACCTACAAACTTACTGTAAATTTTATGTCATCCTATCAAAGTACTGTACCAAGCTAAGCTAAGTAAATATTGACTTTTAACTCAGATGGAGTGTGGTATTATGTCCAACTGGGGCAGTGCCTGTCCCAAAGGCTCATATTTGGAAAGGGCCAGACTTTTTTATATGTGGAGCAACTGCCATAGTGGTCATGTAAAATGATTTCATTTCTGTCGTATGAAACTAGAGTTTCTAAATATCTCGGTTATTTCTGTTCCGTTTTTATTTATAATTGAATTTAGATCTTTTACCAGTCTAAATTTCATATAAAAATCCATTACCTGTCATATTTTATTTATTTTCATCAGATTTATCGAGAACCGTAGATCAAAATAACTTCAAAATCGGTACTTGTGAGATAACTAATATATCTTACGAATGTCAACTTTGTACAGCGGCCAGTTGTCGAGTGATCGCAGTACACGCGTAGATTTCTTCAATTGTAATAAGATAGTCTGAATTCCAAGAAATACTTCTTTTGCTGAATGGATCATGATTCGGTGACTAGACCATGAATGATCAGAAATGTCAGTGTATGACCA
>OY735215.1:19450267-19475267 GCA_963457665.1 Thysanoteuthis rhombus | reverse complement strand
TGTATTTCGAATAAAAATTTCCGAAAGTGTGTAAGATATGTTAGCCGGTAAAAAAGTCGACTAACAATAAATGGTCGTGATTCCATGTGACGGTCACGGAGGGCTAAATCTATTTATCGGTGTTGTTGAAGTTACTGGAACAAACACAGAAGGGTTTACTCCCCTGAATTAGGCGAGGATTGTTACCCCGTTGGAAAGAGAAAATCAAATCCAGACTTACAACGAAATTTGACAAAATCTTGATTTATATTATAAAGCATTCAATAAGCTATATCAAACTATTTTGGGATCCTTAAACTGAAATTATTATCGTACAGACCGATGTTTAATACAATGCAGAACATTTCATTCTAACGTTGATTATTTTCTGCGTCTTTTGACATCTTATCATCACATATTGCTTTTTCTCCTAGGCTAATCGTAAAAACGTAATATAAAATAATGGCTTTGGTTTAATACCATAAGGGACACATTCTTTTCTCAATTTCGATATTAGCTATTTGTTATTGGATTGGATGTGAAAATAAAACTTCTGATCATTATCTATTTTCTATGATAAGGACACTCCATCGTTTCTATTAAGATTCTGAAGCCGTACAACACCGGAAGAACCAAATATGAAATACATTGTGTTTCCATCACACAGAAATCACATGCTCCAAAAATGTTGGTGAGTATTTTATGATGCCACTGATGAATAAAAGAGATGAGAGAGAAATGAAAAGGAGCCAATATATAGTTACTGAAATGAATTTCAAAGCAAGAATCAATCAATAATAATAATGTATCTATAATGACACGTCTTGAGTATTTATTTATTTATCTATTTATTTATTTATTTGCCGTCTGTCAAGCTACCATATTATCTCCAAGTACTTTTCTTTTCTACGTCTAAAAATAGAATTCAATATTCTGGTGACGTACTAAAAAAAAAACTCCATATTTGTTCAATCATGAATAGGAAGTTTTTTGTCAAATTGAGTGGGAGGAGAAAAATTCTCTGTATTTGAGAAAATGACATATGTGTATCCATAAATGTATATATAGGGGGTTGCATACATGTATGCGTGCGTGTGTATGGCACTTTTCAATATTTATACAAAAAAAAAACGTCACGATAGACAGTTCGCCAAGATCTATTTTCCAATATTTATCTTTCTTGATTTCATCTTTAGTTTAATTTTCAGAAGATACATATACAAGAAAATTCTGCGAAGCATACCATTTTTGATGTGTTATATATACATCCAAGTGTATATTTTTTCTAAATACTGCCATGATTTTCGACACTAGTAAAAATTAAAATAGCGAATTTCGTCTGTGGGAACAAAGTACAAAGACTATAATTCATGATGAGTGGATGTCAAAAATGAACTTAAAAGGAATATAAAAATCGACATGATTTGGTAGGAATGATGATCAGATAGTAATTGGGCAAATCTATTTGATTTAAAAGCACAAATCATAAACCTTTCAAGAGAGAAGCAAATGTAAAATTCTAACAAACTCCAAGGTGAAATAATCATCGACAAAAGAACAAAAACTTGTCAGATAGTAGATATCGCTGTGCCAGAAACTCATCAAGTGGAATTAAAAAAGTGTGAGAAGTTAAAAAAATATGTGGACCTTGTCAGAGAATAAAAAATAGTATAACATTAAGGCGAATATTGTTGCTGGACTACTTGGGATGATCCCAAAGAGCCCTGCAAAGTAATCTAAAGATTATGCGAGGAAGAAAAGCCCATCCTTTTAAACAATTAGTGCAAATTGAAACAGATATTACAAATGTTAAGGTCAAATCGATAATTATTGGAATACTAGTAACGGTCCTAAAATCCTTTCAAAGAGATGGGGAAAATAGGAGATCAGTAAAATAATTGAAACTATTAATACTCAAGAAGAGCACAGAGTTGGCGTTTTTAAATCCTATGTTTTTAGGGGTTTTTTTTCTTTCAATTTTGTTGTTTCTTATGTCTTAACACAGTGGTCTGTGTCACAGTCACGTTCACAATCTGACATATCCCTTTGCCTCAGTTTACGTCCATCAAATTCGGTTTCCTCGCTTACTTAGAGGTGGCCTGTCTGAATGTCAAAGTCCCAGAGTAATGTTTCTAGAATACCTACTGGTTTAGGCTGCTGCCGTTCGTTCACACTATCGAACCCAAATCTTTTGCAAAGTTCTTAGTGTATCAGTGTACCTACTCTGTTATGTTTTGTTATTATTTTTTTTGTATTCTTTTGTGTGTCAGTTCGTTGAATTCTCTCTCGGTGTAGTTTATCGACTCGTTTTTTTTTTCTCTTTAGAGACAGAATTTGAAACTGTCATCAAAACGGTCAACATACGATCTTATCAGGGTGGCTGGCTAGCTGACTGACTGCTCGGTGATCTATGTGGTGGATTCAATTTACTATGTAGGTTTATGCTAAATGGATATATTAGTTTTTGTCTGGCAGCATCCACGCTTGGTTTTTGGAAAATTCAGACTTTTTTTATTGATCCCTGCCCAAAAGATGTTGAGAAAAGTAAACTGTTCATTAATCATCCCTCTTTCGAAAAAAATTAATTGCTTACACCCAGTACAGCATGCTGTGAAAAGATATGACTAACTACACCTATTATCATTATCATTAGTAGTTGTAGTAGTATCAATAATAATAATAATAATAATAATAATAATAATAATAATAATCATTTATACTGAGGAAGGTGCTGGAGATATAAGTACTGCAACGAATTGTAGCTCTGTCATGATATGCGAAAGAGAGAGGAGACGTTAGCTGAAAACCTGAGGAGACTTATTGCCACTCAGCCTTCAGCGATAACCACTGGGCAACCGGTGTGAAACTGTAAATCGCAGAATTACTGCGACCTACGAGTACTAGGAGAGGAGGGCTGGAGACTTGGGGAGACTTGCTGTCACTCAAACTCCAGCGGTTACCACCAGGCAACTGGTGTGAGATTCCAAATAATAATAATAATAATAATAATAATAATAATAATAATAATGATAATAATAATAATAATGATGATGATGATGATAATAATAATAATAATAATAATAATAATAATGATGATGATGATGATGATGATAATAATAATAATAATAATAATAATAATAATGTTGTTGTTGTTGTTGTTGTTGTTGTTTACTATCTATTGCCGGGTCTCTACAAATAACCCAAGGCAAAGGAAGGTTGGAGTTGTGTACTAGTTCATTGTTTTTTTTTCTTCAGTTTACTTTTGTGTGTTGCAGTTTTTTCTGTGTTGAAGTTTTTTTTCAATTCGTTTTTTTTTTTTATTCTGCTGACTTTGAGAAGTTACAGAAATTGCCGTTCAGACGTGCGTGCAGAAATCCCAAACATGGCACCATGTTTGTACACAACAGATGACAGTACTCTTCTCAATACACTAGCAGCACCTGTAAGCACTATTTTCTGTACATCACGTAGAGAAGGGTCACCTGGGATTTTAACACGATGTTTCTCAAGGGGCCTTTCTTAAGCATTCCCAGCGCCCCAACAATAACAGATCATTGTTATTGTTATTTTTTTTCCTGTACACGGAGCAAATACCTATGAGCCATTGCTACATATCGAGTGACTACAAATCTCATTTATCCAATAAGACGTGAGAGAGATGGCGATTTTGAAGAGATCAGGCTATTCACTTCTTAATAGTGACTCCAAGTTATAAAAGTATTACAAAAGCACAAAATCAGACACATGAAAACTGGGACACTATTTCAGAATCTAGATTCGACCATACAAAAAAAGTAAGGTACAATCTTTATCTGATCGGGAGCATCGTAAATCAAAATAATCTAAAGGGAAGACACCGTCCAAACAAGGATACATTAAAATCCACAGAACAAAACATCGGATTGTAGAGTTGGCCGCTCTGGATGTTAGTTCCCAAATCATTGGAGCTCTACGTCATTGTCAACTGAAGACGATAGCCCAACAGCTTCTGTGATGCCTTCTACAAGTCTCATCCAGCTTCACTTGTCCTCTGCTGGTGAGATTTTCTTAGATGATTTGCTTTGTTAATCTTCAAATGGCAAAGATAGTCGTTTTTCTGAAGGTAAATCTTGGTTTTAGTGTTGTCTAGGACTTCATTTAATACTACTCGTATAGTTGTTGTAAGATTCCCTCTGAATCCCTTTTCGCCGTAAAAGAGCTTCATTGCGACATTTTCTGGTATAGTCGGATCTCTTCCTAATATCTAGCCAAAGACCCTCCATCTTGCATCTTTGATGGTGTCGGATATCGGTGTTCTAGGCACTGTCTTATAGTGTGACTCGTTTGATATCCACGTGGGGTTTTGTGAATGACTCGGACGTTAATCAGTTGTTTTTTTATGAATGCATCAAAGTTTTCCTCTTGATCATTTATCACTCCCCATGAGATGCAGTTATATAGTATTACGGGTTTTGACCAGGGTTTCATATGTTTTCATCCTTAAATCTATCTGAGTTCCGTCTTTTCTTTAGACTGATGTTGTGGAGATGGATGAGGGCTATTGTAGACAGATATTTTGTCCCAGCGACGTCTTCCTTACTCCTAATCCCGCATCAAGGATCCTGGCGATATTTTCCTCGTCGCAAATCACAGATCCCACCCTTTTCATGTGTGTCCATTTTTCATCATATCTTCCGTTTGTCGGTTTTTACAAATAGTTTGTTTTTGGAGAGTCTCGTTTTAATTTCGCCTACGTCTCTGTTATCTTCTTGAGGTATAAAAATCGACGTCGTTTACTTATGCGATTTTGTGTTAATATTTGTTTATATACGTCGTTGATTTACACTCTGTACGTAAGCTGCTCCGGGAAACAAAAGTTTGAGACGGATTTTTCAGGTGCGATGCTTCTTACCCTCTCCCCCTCAAAAAACAGCTCAAGGCTAAAAAAAATGACTTGCTTGGTCATTGTGAATGCAACGGTCGCACCGTACGAAAGTTCGGTGAATGACATCTTGGGAGAGTGTCTATTCACGCACGTGCAGCAAGGTCCCTCAGGAATGTCAAGTTACATCAAAGTCACGCAACCAGTTCTCGAGATAATAAACAAAGGCTGCGTACCCTCTTGACAGGCCTTGTATTGACTAAGATTAGCTTAATCATGCATATAACCGTAATGGAATCGGGCGAGTATCAACATCACTGTGCTAGAAAGTGACCTGCAACACTGGCTCGAGTGAGTCGATTGAGTTACGGGAAGCGCTTTGAGTAACTAGATTGAGTTACGGGAGGCGCCTTCATCTTTATTGGATTACATGTCTGACCGTCTGCCCGTCTGTCCACACGATCTCACCGAAAGTACTGAATGGACTTCAGTGGAATTTCGTGGCTCTGGGATAAGAACAAAATGTACTATAAACTATTACACCTCCACAGGAAATGGCGTTGACAAAGTTATGCACTTTCTGAGAGCTCTCTATTTCACAATATTCATGTACGTACTAAGCTTTACTTAATCTGGAGCAACACCTAAGTTGTACGTCACTCAGTAATGATCAATCTCACTACCCATCGGTCTTCGAGGAGAGCTTCCTTGCACTCACACTACGGTAGACACCTATATCCCTGTTAATGCCATGTGCATTTTCTATTTGACCTTCAGATTCATTTTTCTGTTAGATGAAGCGTTTTCGAATTGGACCTTTTGAAAGAGGAATGGTTTTCCGTTTTACAGTGAATTACTGTTGAACTGCATTGATTATCTTCTTGAAAATTGCTTCAAAGTTCTAACAGAAACGATAGCAATGACCTTCTGAACTAATTTTAGAAATAGTTATAATAAAAAATTTTAAAAAAGATTTTAAAAAAACAGTCAAAACAAATTTCTTCAAATTATTTCATTTACTCAGTTGGAAAACTGGAGGGTGAGTACTGTAATTATAATGCTACTGTTAGGTGGCTAGATGGGCGAGTGATTCATCTAATTAAGACCGAATTTTTAACGAGTTCTTCTGTTATAATCTTGAGACCAAATCTCCGTGTAATTATGTTAAATGAGAAAAAGGGGCCATGACCTGTACAATATAAAGTGATACAGAGGCAAGTGTTTGCATCCGATACATTTCTTACTGCATACTAGCGGGCCTTAACAATTTAAAACTATTATTACTTGGGAATAAATCCCTACGGGTATCAAATGCTGAACTACTGTAATTAAATCATGAAATTCTTAGTTAAGTGAATGTATATTAGTTACATCTGTATGCCTTTGAAATTCATGACTCGTAAAGCTTCAATTAAGTTATAATCAAGCCATTAATAAATCTGATAAATTATATCCTACTGTATTTGTTTTCAAAAAGAAACTATGAGAATACTATTTTGCTTCTAATACTTGATGATTACTCGGGATCCATCAATCGAAGTTCGATATGGTCGGTTATAGTGCTTAAATGAGTTGCAGAGGGCGATAGTTTTCCAAATATCCCGGCACAACATGCATCTTATAGTCCGGAATATACGATAATTATATTTCATAATTTTAAAATTCATTTTATAATCTTATTTTTCATATTAATTGCTGGAAATTATTTACCCCCCGCCCCGTCAAAGGCAAGTACAATGTTGGGCCCCCCACACATCTGTGGATGGAGTGGCAAAAATCGTCCAAACTTACCGTCTTTTGCACATTAACATGAAAAAGCTGTTTTGGGGATAAATCTAGTAGGACAAGGTAAGTTAATTTTTCGCTTGTATGAGAAAAAGGTAAAAACGAAAATAGCGTATAGCTTTTTTCCTTTTTTGCCGCAAACCATCAAAGAAGCAGCATGCACCTGCTTTCTTTGTGCCCGAATCTCCTGGGCCTGCGACCAATCTTAGCTTCGGACGACTCAGCCTAACAAACCATTATCACCGGTTGGGAGGTCTGACTACGTTCAAGAATTTCACATCCATATAAATAATTGCTAATTACTTATTTGCCTTTCAACGTTCCGGTTACCGAAAGGTTCTTTTGTTTTTTGCTTTTTTTTTTTCATGGATAAAGTAATGCAAAGAAACATTTACGATTACTTTATATGAGGAAAATCTCCGAACATTCGCTGACCCCTGAAACAATCTTCAATATCTGCCAGTCTTACGCTTAATGTAATACCCTTCCAATCTCTTTTATGCCTTCCTGATACCTTACGTCACATCTAACTAACGGATGCAAAAAATAGATCGGGCTAAAGCACCGATGTTCACAGACACAGTTTAAAGCTATGGCGACTTGAATATTTCTGTAAAAGTGATGCATCATCAAGTAAACTTTCGTAAAGCTGAGGAGACCAGTATTTTACAACAAGGGATGCCTAGAAGTACATTTTTATACATCCCTTCTTACCAGTTTTTCGCGGTTTATAAGCAATATTATTGTACGACTAAGTTGAATAGAATATAGGATAGGCAAAATAAGCAAGGGCTCCTTACAAGTGTCCCTTCCTAACTCTGTAAAATGATAACAAACCAACTTTCGGGCAACACCTAATCCTACTAGGCTTAACGTTACTTGGGGATCAATGAATTAAAAGTTATACTCAGAATTCCAAATGCAGAGAGAAAATAATAAATTCAGTTACAAACCACCAGCTTTCTTCCAAAATCCACAATATCCACTTAGTACGTATACCTTCAGCCGGAGTAGACGTTTTGATATGTTTTTATTTAATATTAAACTTAAAGCGACTTTGAACATTTTTTTCCTCTTTGAATTTTATGGCGATCGATCTCGAAGGCTTCGAAAACTGTAAACATCTTTTCTTCTCGCGCTCCGTTGCGATCATGTTTGTCAATTTTTTTTTTCTTTATTAAAATAATTGGTTTTCTCCTCCAGGGACATTCTTTTCGTTACTTCAACGCCCTTCCCATCCGACCCAGCAGACAAAAATGGCATTTTAATATCACGTGATCATTGGAGATTCCTTGTTCATTCGCTCGTAAACCAATTTCCGAAATAACAAGTTCTGACATTAACAAATGCACACACAATCACGCACACATCCACACACATAAATACACACACACACATATATATATATACATATACACACATCCACGCACACAAATACACACACACATATATATATATATATACATATACACACACACGCAAACACACACACATATATATATATATATATATATATATATATATATATATATATACATACACACACATTCACACACACACATATCTTTATATATATATGGTTTTATGTTTGTTTATGTATTTGAGTGCATGCGTGCGTATGTGTGTGCGTGTATCGACCATCCTTGAAAGTTTTTTGGCATTATCATTCCTTGATTTATAGCGGCCTTCCGTTTACAACAGTCGTCTATTTTAATGCCTCTCACTATAGTTAAAAGTGGGAAAAAATCTGTCAACAAATATTTAAATGGTTCTTGGACATCCATGTTTTCGTGATGGCGTATACTTTTCTTAGACATCACTTTTTCCTTTGTTATTGAGCACCTACGTTTTTTTTTTTCAAATTCGTTTTTTGGCTTTTATCTACTACTACTACTACTACTACTACTACTACTGCTGCTACTACTACTACTATTTTCATTTGCTGAATTTTTACACCAGTTGTAAGTGGCAGCTTCTACTAGAGATGAACCAATAGCAACTTTCTTTAATACTCTAGGATTCTGCTCAGTATTCTAGCTGATTTTAGTAGTGCTATCATCTGAATGGTCCCGTTTTTTTCCCATGATTTCCATTTCTGCCAACCTTTTTCTTTTGACTGTATTGTTGCTATGCACCATTGGCACAACCGTCAACTTATCCATGGATCTTTTCTCCGACAAGGCCATGATACTCACCGAGCTTTTCACTTTCTTCAATATTTAATTTGTGGCCTGTCTCGACAGCCATGTCCACGATATGACGCTTTATTCTTTTCTTGTTCAATATAATTGATCTGGATTGGTTGATCCATTTCAATGTCAGTCCTAAAGGATTTTACGTTTCATTCTCTACTATATATTCTTGTCTGAACATATAGCATTGTTCTGCATGATCAAAATGCAATCGCTTACACAGATCCCATTGGATTATCATCTGCACTCGGCCATGACTGTTCATGTACTCCTTCTAGGGCTAATTTCCTGTATTCAACCATCATCATTATCATCATCATCATCATCATCATCATTGTCTTCTCAAGTCTCTAGACCGCTTCCGAAATTTCTGCAGTCCTCATGAGTGCTGCTTGAGTCGGCACTCTCTCACCGGATATCCGGTGATCATCGCTGAAGACAATGTCCCCTCAACTCTCCCCTTTCACGCACTTTTTTTTTATTTCTTGTTGTTGGGCCATCGCTGACATCTGGATGTCGTAAGTCTCATGCTTCGAAACACGTTCCTCAATATGTGTGCAGAACCCAGTGGTGCTGCGGTTTCTATGACCTCAATCTTTCTTTTTATCTACAGCTTTCCCATTTTTTATTTCAATGTCTTTGGAATCTTTCCCAGTGTGCTTACTATTACTGACACTACCCTGACCTTCATATTCTACAACTTTCTCAGTTCCGGGGTCATATTCTGGCGTTTTCCAACTTTTCACTCTTTTTCATGTTTACTCAGTGGTTCCCATGTGCAGCTATGTCTATGAATTGGCAGATTCTATTTCCCTTGCCTGCGATTACATCCGGAAGATCGGTTCAGATGTTGAAGTCCACGAATAACTTGTGGTTTCTACATTCCAGGACAGTTTTTTGGTTTTCGCTGGTATTATTTTTCTACATGGTCGAATACTAGCCGTTTTGTGTATAACCCTGTTTTTGTACTCTTTCTGGGTTGGTTTGCAACATTCACTGGTTTACAGTCTCGCCTCTTTCTCTTCATAGTCGACATGTTGCTTTTCTTGGTTCTCTCGACCTTTGCATTGATATGATTTTTCTCTGATGCATTTCTTCAGAACTGTTAAGATAAAGGATTTTGTCTCTTTCTTCAGGTGTCCATTGCGTAGCCATGTCCATGATCTTCCGTCTGCGATTTTCTCCGTCTGTCCTTTGAATTCGCCGTGTAGCTTTTTTTTTCTGTTCACCTTTTTCCTTCTTTGTTGTCTTCTGTGCTATTTCATCATCAGCTGTCTTTATTATACTCACACAAGATGTTTGGCAGGTTTTGCTGGGGATTGAGGAGAACCAAGTAGCCTCAATGCCCCAGCAACTTTCTCAGTATCTTTGCAGGCCCCAGCACTGCCGTGGTCTGTATAGTTTCAATCATTTCTCGATCTATTACCCCATCTTCTACCTCAGCCTTGATTCTACTGTTTTAGCCTAGCTGTCACTATGATGGAAAACCCTAACTTTATACTCAGTTGGATTCTTCTCCAATTTCTCGGCAAGGTGCAGTCGTAAGAAACCATCAAACAGAGCTGTCAACAAAACTGTCAACACAGTCAACACAGGTTCCTTTAGTTTTCAAGTTGATCTGGCTGGCTGGCTGGCGGGTCGGCTGGCCGGCTGGCTAGTCGGCTGGCTATGGAGGCAAACGTGTATGTATGACTTGTACAGGTCATGCAAATGTAATTGAAGGGTTGAAACTTTAAACATTTACTCTTCATTAGATGTAGAAGAAATTTTTTTTTTGTTTTTTTAATTCCTGCCCCTAATGGGTTTTAGTGGAGGTACAGTGTACAATGTGATATCATGTTACTTTGATCCCGAATTTGTGCCCGCTACATTCATGCATTTTTTTCTTTTAATTCGGACTTTTTAGTGATCCTAACAAAAAGGGTGAGAAATATCATATTCATTGATCGCCCTTTTTTCCAATTCGTTTTATTGATCACCCAATACGACATGCCTCCAAGAGATGTTGGTCATCTGACTGTTACTTTTTAGTGACTAAACTGACACAGGTTGTTTTTTGTTGTTTTGTTTTGTTTTTTTTTGTTTTTTGTTTTGTTTTGTTTTTTGTGTTTTTTCAATTTTTCGTTTATAACTCATCATCAAAGGGACGGTGGCAGGTCTTCATTTCCATGGTTACTATTGCTATATCTAGTCCCATGACATAAATAGAGGTGATTGGTCGGGATATCAAAATCCCAGAGTATCGTATTCTTTCCAGTTTTTCTAGGACAGTCTCCGGTTTATGCTAATATTGATTGTTCACATGTCTGAACCAAAGTCCTTTGAACAATACCCAGTTTATAATTATTTATACTTCATTGTGTCTAATTCTACCCCCATTAATGATGTTTTCTTGGAGCTTTAGTTTGAATTTCCTTTTTTTATGTTAGCTGTTGTAGTGGAAAATGTAAAATCTTATACTTGTCACCCCTACAGAGTACTGAATACACACGTACTCCTTCTCTCTGTCTCTGTCTCTGTCTGTCTGTCTGTCTCTCTCTCTCTCTCTCCTTGGAATAGAAACACAAGATGTAAGATCCTAATCCTTACAGTACACAGCCTGGTCGATATGGACGCTGGTTCCTGCTACTAAGTCTTTCTAATCTCCTGAATTCGTGAATTTAATTCCTCCGTTATGCAGTGCGGGATTATACAGGCTTGGTGAATGAATGAGCTGTGCGGTGCCATGAGTTTAAAATATTTTGCGAAGGACACTAGACCTGACAAAAAGCAGAGGATGGTAGCAACAAAATCCTCGAACGATATAGACCGTTCTGTTCAAAACTGGCGGGGGATCATCGGATACTACATCCACATGAGGGAGGCTTGAGAGTAAGTCAGGCGAAACGTTGCGATAATGTCAAGTGTAAGATAAGCCCTTCTTTTTATATCAGTCGTAATTTCGAGCATTGCTATTTTGTTACTGACTTTTATTTTTCTTCTTTTGGGACTAAAAAAACGATGTCTCTCTATACTATACTATACTATACTTACGGAAATTATACATCATGACTTATAAAGTTTCCTCTAACTAGATTCACGAACGAGATGTAGCATAAGAGTGGACTTCTCCATGTCTCTTAACATTGGACAAATTACAATTTGTACGAAGTAGGCATAGTTATCAATGGTCGAATTGCTAGCCATACAGATAAAAAGTATATAAACTTAAATGGCTGCCCCCACCCACAGACGGGCTATAGCTAGCAAACTGTTATCGCGAAACCATTTCCACTTTGGTGAGCTCAATCCGCACTGGGTAACCGAAAATCGTGGCCTTGTGCCGTAAAATGCAATGCTTAGATTAGAGAGTAAAAGAAGTAATAGGTTTACTGTTCGGGAAGCGATACCTACCCTTCGTTCGCCTAATAGAGACTTGATTAAAGGCTAATAATTCCTGAGTGAATTTGACTTGGCGAAAAAACATGTGTGAGTTAGGTCTGCCTAGGTATGTGAATGTAATGGCGTGATAATTTCGCATTTGCTTCCATCCGTGCTACAATCAATGACTGTGGATAATTGTGATAAAACGATATCAGAAGTAAATGAAGAACCGGTGCACAGATGAAAGCAGACGAGATGATATCAAGGCAGAAGTTGCAGGCTGTGGCTCAGTTGGCACAGATGTTCGTATAGGTTTCCAAGTCAACACGTTGTTGAAATCGGGATGGCTTTCATCAGAAATCAGGCTAAGTATTTCAGTACACCGAACGTGAAGATACGAAAAGCAAACGCGTCTCACAGACCTTTCTCTTGTGTAGTGAGTTTCATTCTCCCTGGGTGCCTCTCTATTTGCACCAGACGAAAGAAAGAAAGGTGAATACCTATTTCAGTCAATCTTCATTAATTGATGTTCAGTAATGGTTATATATATATATATATATATATATATACATATATATATATATATATATATATATATATATATATATACATATATATATATATATATATATATATATATCGGTGTTTCATAACTCGAGATTCGTACTGATGTACAAAACAGATTTGCTCCAGGAAAACATCATATAAATATATATTGAGAGAAAGAGAGAGAGAGAGAGAGAGAAAGAGAGTGAGAGAATGAAAGAGCAAATTTGTCCGACAGACCATTGTCTTGAGTAAGGAGTTTGATACTCCCTGGGAGCCTCTCTATTTGCACCAGACAAAGCCAAGTGTAGTAAATGCCTACTCCAGGCCATCTACATCAGTTGATGAACCTGTCTTGCAAGACATTGCTTAAGAAATACATCCTCATCTGGTGATCTTCTGTGGCACCCATGTACAGGATTAAAGTAAGCTTAGTAAAATAAACAACTTTTCCAGTGCATCTTCTACGGTGATTAGTAAGTTTTGACGGCAAATACATTATTGAAGCGAGATCCATCTTCTCTAGGTCCTTTAACTTTTTATGCACGTCAGATCAAGCTTGACTTTTATATATATATATATATATATATATATATATATATATATATATATATGTATGTATGTATATATATATATATATATATATATATATATATATATATATATATATATATATAAAATTTGTTGATATTACTTAACCTAACAACTTCTTCCCACTGTCACCTTTGAAGTAGATTCCTTGAGCGAGTATACAGCGATATCACACTGATACTACTCACAAAGGTGGCAAACGTTCGTATTTTATTCGGAATGTTTATGTACATATATGTTAAATGTTAAATATATGAGAAAAATATTCATACACACTCACACACACACACACACACACACACGTGTATATATATATATATATATATATATATATATATGTTTCATGACTTGAGTTTTGCACTGATGTACGAAACAGATTCGCTTGGGAAAAACATCACACACACACATATATAGAGAGAGAGAAGAGAGAGAGGGGGAAGTGGGTGAGCGAAAAAAAATGTATATATTCTGCATGAATGATAAGTGCACCGCTACGTTAAGCTGATACATTATCAGTCCAGTTTCGATTCCTGCAGCAATCCCATTTCCTTCCATTGTTTATTCTATTTACACTGTCTAGACCAAATGATACATCCACCGTATAATAACAGGAGATCATTTCAAATATAATGCATTTACAAATATAATACATATATATATATGTTATCCAAGATACGATGTGCAGTGGGTTTATTTCGTTATAAATTGCATGAAACTCGAGTCATGGAGTACTGATTTGTATATATTTATATACATGTCTGTCTATGTGTGTGTGTGTGTGTGTGTGTGTGTGTGCAGTGATTCACCAAGTTTATTTTAGCATGTGTAGCAAACCTATTATGTAATCATATATACATATATAGGCAGTTATTCATCAAGCTTCACTTAGTTCACCATAAGACCACAATATGGAACATCCGTCAAAGATTGAACTCACTTCTCATAATTAATCATATGCAAGACCACTTGGCATCGTGCCTATCATCACAAAGGCCACACCGAATGGGCTACAGATTCATTTTCCCTCAGGGGTCTGTGTCTATATGGATGTCCATGTGGGTGTCTCCGGATGCTCACGTTACTGGGGCTACAACCTTTACAGTGTGCATGGAGATACAAAAAAAAATAGTTTTCAGTTTTTTTGTTTTTTTTTCAACTTGCTTTTTTTTTTTTGAAACCAACGATGCCAACATTTTGTGCTGGTAATTTTTATTTAGATAATTTTAGGTAAGAGATCAATACATTTTTTTAAAGATAGTTTTAAATGAGAGATTTTTTATGAAATAGTTTTAGATCACTTTTTTTCTTTAGACAATTAGTTCTGGTCCAAGCGCAGCCTATAATGATTAACTTATGCACAATACGGATCTCTCTCTCTCCCTTTCTCTCTCTCTCTCCCTGTTTTTCTCTCTCTCTCTCTCTCCATATATATATATATATATATATATATATATATATATATATATATATATATCATCTTATAATGAAAGCACACTCTTTAAAAAATCAATGGCGCGTTCATTGAACCAAATAGTACATAGATATTGAAATGGAAATTGGAAAGTTCATACCGTACTGAAATATTGATTCGTAAGACTTTGTAATATTATACTATAGATGTTTGGTATCAAAATGGGTAATTCTCAACATATACGTAAATAAATAAAAAATTCTATGGCCTAATGATATAAAACATTAATTTGCAAATTTATTTATTTTTCAACACAATAAGCTACTTTGTTAAAGTACTTGACGCAACGGTTCTCAATTCATCACATAGATCAAAATTCTGTTAATGAGTATAACTATATATATATATATATATATATATATATATATATGTGTGTGTGTGTGTGTGTGTGTGTAGATAGATAGATAGATGGATAGATAGATATGTGTGTGTGTGTATATATATATATATATATATATATATGTGTGTGTGTGTGTGTGTGTGTGTATTTACTAAATCATAATGATCATGATTGGCACATCTCCATAGAAATAGAGTATTTGCGCACAATACCAAGACGGGAATAGTCACTCGCCTGCCCTCTGCCTTGGATCAAAGTCTAGTAAGTGTGCACTCTATCGGGACTTACGGAAAAATAATCGAAGGAAGTCACTCTGTTCATAATATCTACTCTAATATTAAATATCGTAATTTTTCTTGGCTCACCGGGCGTAGCGCAGAGAGCACATACCTTTGCCATTGTCAGGGGAAGTAATTGCGCAAGAATCTGCACCAAAATTTAATCAGTTCTTCCCCAGCTTATTTTCAGACTGACCCTGAAATGTCACAGAAATTCACGGAGAAGTCTTGGGGATATCATTTGAAGAGTCACGGAATTTTAGCTATATTCAGTTTAGACATGATTACAACGTAGTCGGGGGTAGATAATATGCATGGATCCGTCTGTAAAATCAATCAGCTCTTCTATAATCTATTTTCCCTGCATCCAAAGAATTTTAGAGAAATTCCCTAAAAAATTTTGGAGATATCATTTGATAATCAGGAGTATATCCATAAATATAGGCGTAAAAAATCTGGAAAGATATCTTTTAATCAAAATGAATTCTCATATTCGTATTATGAATAGCGTGATTTTCTTGGTCTGATCTCTATAATGTTGGACTCGGTGATGAATGTATTGCTGATAAAGTGCCCCCTTCCCGCAATTTGGAACAATGGACTCTTCTCGTGAAATAAATTTGCTATTTTTTTTCTCAGAAAATTATATCAATACATAGATGAAACAGTTGGACTCTAAAACAGTTAGAATAACTGTGATAGATTTGTTCATCAGAAAACCTTGTATGAGACGAAAAGAAAAATTCCAAAGATAAAACGTAACACAAAACATCAAAAATAGAATTTTAAATCCGAAATACCTAAAACAGAAAACATCACAAAAATATCAACAACAAATTGAAATAACTAGAAATAAACAAACGAAAAACGACATGAAAAATAAAACTAACGAAAATGCAGTAAAAATTGAAATACAAAAACAATAACAATTGTAAGGATGGTCACTAAAAATAAACCAACGAGAGTGAAGCTAGTACATTTCTTAGTAATCGTTCTGTCACGGTACCACTTAAAAATCGAATTCGTAAAACAAATTTGTTAATCATAAGTACAACAATATATCGGAAGTTCCTGGGACCGGAAGTGTTTCAGATTTTGGAGTTTTTCGGATTTTGGGATATATTTTTAACCTCTGTATACTTCCACCAATAGCCTAACCTCCTGTCGTATAATACCCATGGTAGTTTCTTTTTCTTATCAGCGTCACTCATAATTGTGCCTGATGACTCTTTGACAAAGCAAGAAATTGGTGAAAGGAACAAAAAAAAAACATTTTCGATTCATATATTGCAAATCTCTTCAGAGAAAAGTTCATGGGTTACAAGTTTCGACGGTTCAGTATTGTTCTATTTTCCTTACTAAAATCTAAGGTAAACTCCCTGAGCAGGCTTGATTGCCTGCTCAAAACCGATTACGGTTTATTTAGTTGCACCGATTTTTGAGGAATAATAATCATTTATATTCATAGGGATGCCTGTACATAATTATACCTATCAATGAATCATATTGGAGGATAAGAAAAAAATAATTGTTTTCAATAAAACCACATTTTGTTTAGTTATCATTATCACGATTTGTGTACATAAGCCTCTCGGAAATGAGCTGATGCCATTTTTAGAATCCCAGAAACTATCAACCAAAACTGTCAACGTAGGTTTCTTCAGTTTTTAGGCTGGTTTGGCCTATCTGGCTGATGGGCTACGTATGTATGAAATTATGTATCACGTATACAGGCTGCACCAATGGAGCTAGATTGCTACATATTCCAGCAGTTACTCCTTATCATGACTACAAAAACAGTTGTATTAATCCCCCAAACCCTAAAATTGTATCTTTTTTCAATTTTTTGATTGATCATCCCAACATGGTATGCACCAAAAGATGTTGGTCACGTTACAGTTTCTATCGCATAGACTACATTTATAATGAGACAATGTATCTACTATCATTTTTACTTATAAAATTATTTATATTCTCAGATAAGTCCATAAAACAAGCCGTGGATTTTCCACGCTTGAAGTATCAAAGATCCATAGCTATAGTACTCCATGATATATTTGTACTTTCGAGTACAAAAAAAAAAATAAGTAGACCAGAGTTGACATCAAAAGGTATTCCGATTCACGTTCGTATTCTTAAAATGAACACCACCTAGAAGTCCCCGGCTTTCGTTCCACCAGGGCTTGAAGTCAATTATAACTCTCTAAACCTGGTGCACGAAGACCCAACGCCCCAGAAAAAAGCATCCCCCCCCCCCTGTTTCACCGAGTAGTAGCAGGTAAAAGCTTTAGAGTAACAATGACAAAAGGGAGCAAGCGATTCCTGGGTGACCAAACACGTGACCTCGAGTCGTGTGTAAGTGTCCCACCCTAAGAAGAATATGAGTCACAACGCCCCCCCCCGTATGCTTATAAACGCCAAAGCATCAGGCAATATCTCCCTAAGCTGCTTTTGCTATTCACCGGCATTGGGAAGAGTAAAAAGAGAGGAAGAGGGCGATACTGTGAACCCCACTATTTGACAAGGGTCTTACGTTACATGCTTTTTATCATTACCCGGTAACAGCAACTTGTGAATCTCAAAATTAGAATCGCGAGGCTCGTTATCAAGCGCTCTCGTGGGGGTTGATTAATGAGTCAGTAGCCTGATACAGTTATTGTGTTGACCTCAAGCCTTCACTCGATAATGTTCAAGGTATTTGATCTACAGAGAAGTGTTGTAACAAGAGCGGTGACGTGGAAGTACGAGGGTGCTGATAGATATTTGGAAAACTTCACCACGTACGACACAGGGCCACGATCATGTATTGAACTCTTCACATACATTCGTGAATAAGCGCGAGCCCCACACATTTGTACGTGCATTGATCTACGTCTTACAACGCACTAAAACGTATTTGTGAGCATCTGCACACGTGCAAAGACGTATTTGCATACACACACAGATATACACACACGCATAGATATACACACACGCATACGTGTATATATATATATATATATATAGAGAGAGAGAGAGAGAGAGAGAGAGAGAATGAGAGGAAGGGAGAGGGTATATATATGTCTATGCATGTAGCTGTGCAATATATCTATTTGCATAGGAACAGGATTTTCCTTGCGATGTCTCCTCACCAACCCCCATGCCCAAATTATATTAATGGCGTCCTCGTAATTAATTGGCCAATGTGGAAATGGTTAGATTGGACCAACCCCGGAAATGACCCGAGTTTCTGACCTGTGACCCTGTGGCAAACTGAAGTGGTCCGGCTATTTAGAAAGCAATGAATTCTTACCGCCAAATGTCCAAATCCCTCTCCCATAATAAGATTTTATTCCCCCATATCCTTTCATTTAAACTGAGCACACACTCAAGGATTATAAATTAGTTTATTTGACACGGATTTAATGCTCGAGGAGCAGTTAATTGTTTAGGGATAAAACCGATGGACTGGAATAGAAAATCGCGTAGTTCAGTTCAATACCAATTCGATCCTACACGTTGAAAATATATAAGTTCTAGGTCAAAGGAGAGTGCGGCATATACGAAGAGGAGTAATTCGCTTACTGGTCGTAATGACAAAAATATAATATTCCCTTCCTTTTACAATTCATCAGCATATCCAAATATTTTCATGCAAAGTCAAATTTTGAATACGATATTTCTCAAGATTTCTAGGAATGTTCCATGTTTACCAATAATGATGGGCAAACTGTCGAAAAAATGATTTCAACGCAGGCAGACCATCCTCATTTGTTGGATAAAACCATTATCATCTTTTTACTCTCCTCACCGAATGAGGCTCTGTGTAAGACTAAACCAAACTTGGCAGATATCTGTCTCCTTCTCTCTATTTAGATAAATAGACCTCTACTAAACAGGACAGGGTATGCAATTCACTTTAGTATATTAATATAGTGATTAACATGAGAAAAATATATTACGAAAGGAATATCCATTGAGCAATCAAAATAGAGTCACTTCCCGGATTCGAACAACGAGAGCTATTCTGCAATGATAGATAGATAGATAGATAGATAGATAGATAGATAGATAGATAGATAGATGGATATAAATATGACAACTAATGAAAATGATCAGATAGATATGGACATGCATATGAAAAATAAGCATATAGAGATAACTTCATAATAGATAGATAGATAGATAGATAGATAGATATAAATATGACAACAAATGAAATTGAACAGATAGATATGGACATGTATATGAAAGATGAGCATAAAGAGATAACTTCATAAGGTAGAGATAGATAGATAGATAGATAGATATGACAACAAATGAAATTGAACAGATAGATATGGACATGTATATGAAAGATGAGCATAAAGAGATAACTTCATAAGATAGATAGATAGATAGATAGATAGATAGATAGATAGATAGATGCTTTTTCTCCTCACCAATTCTTTTGGTACTCTTCAGCAAATCTTCAGATAACCGGACACAACCTATTCCCAGTGCTTCACCATTCCATCGTCTTTGACATTTACCTACACACAAGCTTAAATGCTCGTACATCTAAATGTCAGGAATTAGTACTGCGAGGTTTTCGCCCACATATCCATTAAATCCTGCAGACCAAGATTCAGGATTTCTTATTTCTCATGAACGTTCGTAGATCTTGAAGAAGTTCATGAAGTATACTTCCAAGATTTTCTGTTGGTCAACTCTTTTTAAACAATCTTAGCCACCAATGCTTACCATATCATATTTGGACACAGTGATAAAAAAGGTCCATTCCAGTATTTGGTCCCTTATAAGACAATGCACATAACTAATTACTGTAAAATAGCATGTTTTGAGAAGATGTATTATATTATTATGCAGAGGAAATCAAGGCCAGTAAATAGTTTGAATTTAATCTTAACATAATGGCCTTATAATAAGTAGTTCCTGCTTTTGGGTATAGTTGAGGGTAATAAAACCAAAAGCAGCTTGGAGCCCGAGGGTGAAACCCCAAAAACTTCTAAGGACCCGAATCCCGTGTATTGTAGCAGTCTAGAAATATATATTTTTTGCTCAATTTTAGGAGTCGGAGAAAGACACCCCTGCTCCCTCTCCCCACCCGTCACGGCACCATTGATAAGTAATGCCAAACAAGTCAGAATAATATCAATTCATTGTTTTAATGATCCCTACAAGAGAAAACTTACACATCGTACCAAAATAGTAAAGTATTTGTAATACAGGGAAACATTGAAGAAAATGATGAATTGCATTGACATATATTGGGAAATGAGTGACTTAATGTTTAGTGTGTGAATCTCTAAGGCTTTCTAGACTATATATATATATATATATATATATATATATATATATATATATATATATATATATATATATATATATATATATATATATATATATGTGTGTGTGTGTGTGTGTGTGTGTGTGTGTGTGTGTGGTGAATTCAATAGACAAAATGGGGACTCAAAATGAAAAAAAAATTGATTGTATCTATTTCTATTACATGTTTCCGGAAGTTATTTATCCCGTCGTCAAACGTCAAATGGGAAAAAATAGGCAAAGCTAGATGCAATGCTCCAAGTGGGGAGAATGGGGAGATGTTGCGTCGTTCTTCTTCTGAATACTATTATTAATCCTTATCTGTTATTGGCAACATTGTTATATCGGTGTCAGAGTTGTATATGGGAGTGAAAAAGGCGAATAGTTTCGTGCGTGCGTGTGTGTGTGTTTAGGTAATATCGTGACTATGTTGTCAAAAACTGAACATACTTGAGCAGTTCAACTAGAAACAATTAGTACGGAGTATGTTCGTGATATCATAGAAACTATTAAAAAAACTCAAATGGCAATGGGCAGGCCATGTTGCAAGAATGA
This sequence comes from Thysanoteuthis rhombus, assembly GCA_963457665.1. Lineage (NCBI taxonomy): Eukaryota > Metazoa > Mollusca > Cephalopoda > Oegopsida > Thysanoteuthidae > Thysanoteuthis > Thysanoteuthis major. Next base: position 19,453,999 of record OY735215.1, on the reverse strand, counting down.
AAGACAACCGATGGACATCATGTCTCGCAACATGGATCCCCAGAGATCACGTTAGAAACCGAGGCCGACAGAACACAAGATTGACAGATGAACTTGACAAATTCAGGAAATACTGGCCCCGCGATGCCCATGATAGGGAATTGTGGCGAATCCTGGGGACGGTCTATGTCCAACAACGGACGTTAAAAGACTGATGATGATGATGATGATGATGATGATGATGATGATGATGATGATGATATAGACCTTTATTAGCTATAACTTATGCACGCCCATACTTAAAGGACGTGACCAGTGTCATGGACAGATCTGACATTATTTTTCAATCCCTCTTCCAGTTTTCTTCATTAATCGGTCACAGAACTTCGGTTTTGTTCCCTAACCTTGTGCTTTATTATTTTCCATAAGTTCTCGATAGTATTTCAGTTGAGATTCGTTACAGACAATTTCATGACCTCAATGGTTTCTTCTTTAAAAAAAAGATCTTCCACTCGTTTAGCAATATGACAAGGCATAAAAATGCCTGGCTGGTTAGAATATGCTTGTACAGAAGGAGTGTCATGTTAATTCACTTAGTTTATGATATAAATTAGCATTTACAATCCATCAATACTCACAATAGGTCCACCGTATTCAGAGGAGAATATTCACCATACTGTGAAACTTCCTTCTCCTAGCAGAGTTATTTAAACAAAGTTATTGATTGTATAAAGCCTAACAAACTGACTACCGTCAGATCTAACTAAATTGATTTTACTTTCATCACTGAAATGAATTTTGGATCGATTCCCATCCTTCCGAACAACGTGATCATCTGTGTACTGAAATCAACCCTTCTTATATTTTAGAATCAATGTTAAGTGTAGTAGCTGAGGAACAAGCTTTCAATCCAAATTCATTCCATTGTTGGATTCGAAATTCTTGCTGCAATGCTGAAGCAATATTTCATGACATGTCGTTTAATTACTCTGTCCTTTCTAGATATTGTCTTCTGCAGTCGTACGGCTTCTTTTTTTTGGAGAAAGATTTCGTTTTATTAAGCGAGTTAAAGACTCTTGAAATCACACACTTGAAAAAGCCAAGCTCTCTTGAAACTGCACTGAGAGAGAGGAAGAGTAATGCCATTTTTTTGACAATCTGTGATCGTAGGACTGCAGTCACTTCGATGTCTTCAGGCATGACTGGCAGCTGCTGCAACACTGGGAACATTATTTCTTATCGGTCAGTGAGGTCAATATTGTCATATGCATATGAGAAATTTCTAGACCCTGACGACAAAACTTAACCTTTTTTGTTCACTGTACTTTTTACATAAAGTTTTCTTTTTAGATATCATTTCCCGTAACCTCTTTCGATAAAAACTTTTCTGTACATGAAATTTATGCAAAGAACTTCGATTTTTTTTAATTCTAAGATTCCCAGGCAATTTCTATCCCGAAAAAAAATGTTTTGACAAACTTTAGATAAAATATATATATACCTAATAATATATATATTACGGTGAGATAAATTGAAAAATGTACGTGTAACGGATTTTTTTTATCTGCGTATATATCACGGCTTATAAGCTAAAGAGTACGATGGATTCAATCAAAAACTTCTCAGATGCATGAAAATTTTATAAAAGTAACGTACATTACAAATCAATCATGCTCCAGTGTTCAAGTTATCATCATTCAGAACAGCAGGGACCTTGGTCATATTAGTATCCAGAAAAGCCATTCTATGCTTACCAACGGCAGGTGGATTAACCGCCGGTACTTGCACCTCATGCTTCTCAATGTTCTTTATTTTTGACCACAGTATTTCGACAGGATTAGGCTGAAGTATATAAAATCTGAGTCGAGGAACGATAAACCCACGTTAATGGAGAGCACATTCATGTAACTTACAGTGACAAGAAGAATTATCGCTCACAATGAAAATGGACGCCGCTGTATATCCAGGAAGACAATTAAATTTTAAACACCTTTTCGTTCGCAGTTTCAGAATTGAAGCCGTTCCTTCGACGGGTGGCATAAATCACTCTTTAGGATGACATGGCCAATAGCACTTGTACATTTGGACCTTACCTCCCAGGCAATAACATCAGCGCCTGTTGGCCTTTCACGTGCCTGACTTTGGGTTCTTCTACCTTCGTCCATCCAAATTACATGCTCTCGTTGTTGAATGTATTGGGAAACTCGTTCTATATAGTGACGTCACGTCAATATTTGTTCTCATCAAAATTTGTTGCAGAAATTTGAACATGGGTCTTTTTTTAATGTAATGAATTGCGCTTGTAGATAATTGTAGACTGTTACCTCTGACACCTATGATTTGAGCTAATCGTTGAGCTCATCTGCAAGTTTATTCAGTGTTAACTGGGGATCCTTTTCGATTCATGAACACAATAGTTCCTCTGATATCATTTGTTTTGTCACGTCTCTATGAATCCTTCTCGTTGTCTCATAACCACGCAACAACGTGTTTGCAGTTTTATATCTGATACCTAACTGTTAGCTGGGCATCTTCCAGTCTCCTCCTTCTTCTGAACACATCACAATACGTTCTCTCGAGAGAGCGCTAGTTGGATTCATCGATGTCATTCTGTCAAAAATTTGGTGATTCAACTGACTATTATATGACAGACGTCTTATCGCCCTTACGTGTAGACATTCATTTTCTTCTTCAAATCCTCTTAAAACTCGTTTTAATATTGGAATTTCTATATATGGTGCAAGGTCAATCCTGTTGCGAGATTTAGCTGTTGTGCAAAAATATTTCGAAAAGCCCGATTCACACTTCCCGACACCTAATCATTATTTTGAAAATGGTTGATACTAATTACTTTGTAAAGTAATTTTCTCAAATAATTGTTTCATTAAATTTTATTACATTCACCTAGTCTCTCAGAACCCATAATGAGAAACATTGGTCAAGGTACACTGATTCATTACTTATTATGTAAATCTAAACAATATTCAATCAAATTCTAGAGGAACATTTACTTACGTATTTCTTGGTTCGAATCGACTTATAACTTTGCTAAATATTTCTGTTAAGTCAAAATTTAAAGTTCTGATACCAAACCTAAAAATTCTGAAGTAAAACTTAAAGGTTCTGAAGTCAGTTTAAAAGGTGTAGTGCCCGTCATAAGCCGTTGTTTTGATCTTGGGAATATACTTTTGCCATTGTGGATAATATCAGATTTCGTCATTTTTGGTCATCACTATTCCAGCTGAATCATTAGACGCTCGTGCATTTGGGCAGGATTTCATCTGATATGGATTAGGAACGCTGACTCAATATCCACTGGGCTTTCGATCTGAGTTAGCGAAAAACTGACACCTGCTGTAGAATTGAAGTTTCGGCCATATTTTTCCCGAGAAAATAAGCAATGTTTATTATTTTTAATGTTTAATCTTTTTCAATTCAGTTGGGCGATCATTGATAAAAAAACAACTTTTCATCGAATCTTATATTTCTATAATGGCTATTTTCTTCGGAAGATTCCGGAAGCAAAGTTTGAACAATACTGTCTGCAATCAACAACCATGGCGTAACTGAAGACAATTTTCGAGGATAGAAATTGGCATCAAAAACAGTCTAGAAGCTACCTTGAATATTAGAAAGTAAGATTCACTTTTAGAACCAACTCCATGCTGTTCTCTTGCAAATAAAACCAAAATAAAATCTTCAAGGAAAATATTTGAATTATTGAAATACGTTGAACAATTCGTCTTCTTCTGG
>OY735215.1:19437767-19445267 GCA_963457665.1 Thysanoteuthis rhombus | reverse complement strand
CAGAGCTTGACCTTTACTCGAAAAAATTTGGTTTTCATCTCGATTCGAACTCTGATCGCTAAATTGAAAGGCATATCCACTATTTACGTACACCTACGTGGGCACCAAAGTATTTGCGTATATAGGCATATGAGATTTTAATGACATTACCTTAAAGGACGTATCTGTTTTTGTTCTGCAAATTACGAACACATTGGTATTTATTACTTTTAATACAAGATCTCGGTCTCTCTTAGCCAGTTCTGGCGTTGATATTAGAAACATGAGATCTTAACTCCCTGCCCAGTGATTCTGTTGAATTGCTTTGTTTTGGTAGAGGAAGAAGGGAAAGCAAAAAGAAATTACACGCTTTAGGAAGACCAAAGAATGCATCGTCCAAAATAAAAATAAAGATTCAAAAACAGAATATAAGGAAACAATACTCTGAAAAATGCATACATATTAACTCCTCAGCTTAAATTGCAAAATTTCTAAAGAGTTGAATATAAGACGTACTACAGTTTACTGATTGCACAGAGCTGAATTAATTCTAAAGATGTTTTTAAGGTTTCTATAAAAAAAATTCGGGAGGATATTGGGAATCTTAGCATCAATCTTATATACAAAGTCACACACACATATATATATATATATATATATATATATATATATATATATATATACATATGTGTGTGTGTGTTTAAGAAATAAACATTTTGGTGAGACATATTGAATTATAAACTACGTTATATCATATAGAAACTTATCTGAAATGATTTCCCGTCGTTACGCGGTAAGTATATCATTTAAATCAGACAACGTAAATAGAAAAAAACAATTTCAGAAAATGGGACCACCACAGGAATCGAACCGGCTACCGATATGTTTGTGCAACAAGGTAGTGATGCACCAACTATTGAGCTGAACAGCCTGCTGAAGATGTAAATATATTGGTATATATCAAACGTGTAACGACGGGGATTCATTTCAGATAAATTCTATATAATATAATGCAATTTATATTTCATATATATATATATATATATATATATATATATATATATATATATATATATATATATATATATATATATATATATATATATGATTACTATTGATGAAAACAATTCCGAAAAAAGTTTGATACGTATGGAGCCATCAAATGTAGGTCATACGTAAGCTTCACAAAATCTGAGATCTTATAACTTAAAGTTTCATTCATGCTGGAATATACACAACATAATTATTTAAAACCCCCTAATTCATATGCAACTATCTCGGAAGAATCAATTCGAAGTGGAATGAGGATGAAGAATGAAAGAGAATGAACGAGCACAACAATCATTTACTCGACGAAATGACATTGAAGGCTAAGTATGGCAAGATTAGTCGAATAATACAGAAGAAAATCAATATTATTAGCGGACATAACTTCCATATCTGCTGATGTCTCCGAGCAGCAAACTGCCCATGCAAGAAGTTATATCAGGAATTTCTTCAGGCAGGATGGATTAACAAGCAGTTATTATTGCTACACAAAGTTTATTCATGGATGGCAGTTACTTGCATATATATATATATATATATATATATATATATATATATATATATATGTATAAGCAAGAGGGGTTTGCAGGATGAAAAAGAGATAGTGTTAGCTCTAACATCCTATATTTTATACCCAACTGAACCCACTCTTCCTCGTCTGAGAGGTACTGCTCAGAAAATATTTAACTTTTCACTAACTTTTGAAATCGTATTTTTGCAAATAGAATTACTAATTTCAGAAACATAATTTTATAAGCACTGTATATTTCATATTTTGAACCATTGAAAGAAAAAATTGGGGCTTCTATTTCTTCAAACGTAGAGGAGGCCTATCGTAATTCTTTTAAGAGGTGAGAAAGTCACAACAATATAAAAACGAGAATACCTCAAATAAAAGCCAGCTACCACCCCCAACTGAAAAAATTTCCTGTAAAAGATTAACTAGATAAGCAGGGGGTATCAGGGGGTGAAAAAAATGAAGTGTTAGATCGAACCTCTCATTGCAAGCAACAACTGAGTACCGCTTCGAAAAATATTTTTACTTTTCATTGAATGACTAGACAAGCTGGAGAGGGTGTTTATATGAAGAAGAAGTCTGTACTAAATTGCAATTTAATAAGCATCCTTCCTACCCACCATTTTTGCGGAGAGGTATGACTCAGACCTGGGCTTCAGGCAGCTATATCGTCAGGTCAGTACCCCGAAGAGAAACACACCTCTATAGTCAGCTCACATCTGCCATGTTGGAGCGTGCGAAATCTCTCATAAAGTCACAGTCAGTCGTACTATCAAGGGTATCTGTACCTATAAATACAGAACTGCACTATCCAGAAGTTTTGTGTTCAAAGCAGGTGACAGCTCCAATCCTCCTCCAGAGGGACGGCAAAATTCTATAGCCAGCCCGGGATTGACCAACCGTGCACTGTTCACGTACTGTGGTACAACCATAGCTAGCTCGCCTCTGTCAGGAGAGGGACACTCTTGTCAAACCTATGACTTTGAAATCCAGCAACTATCCATGCTACCTCAGTGGACCATAGGAAGCTGACCATTTGTTTAAAAAGTGGGATCGGCCTTTGGTAAACTTGCCTCGCCTTAAAAATCCATTGCTCTTGCTGGAGGAATAGTATGCTCCCAGGCCCCTCCGTCTAATGTCCTACTGCTGTGGATATCACCTTCAAACAATCCATCTTCGTTTGTGAAGCCAAATCAGTGTATTTGGGGAATTTATACACGTTTTATTTTTATAAGAACAACCTAATTTTGAAGTAAGGTTAATATATATATATATATATATATATATATATATATATATATATATGTATATATATATATGTGTGTGTGTGTGTGTGTGTGTGTGTGTGTGTGTGGATGTGCGTGTGTGTGTGTGCGTGTGTGTATGTGTGTGTAAAATCTTATATAGAGAAGTAGACAGATACAGAGAGAGGGGGAGGGGAAAGATACAAACGGTCCAAATGGTAGTATTTATACATTGTGATCTATTATAGATTTAATCTTATTGATAGGAAATGGAAATGTCTCTTAATGGCGTATGGGGTCAAGCTGATGAGCGTTCCTAACTCACGGGTGACTTCAATCGCGTGTGTCCAAGAACCTCTATGCATTTTTAATGCCAAATTTATGTGTGATGATGAGTCCTTAATGGCATTACTCAGGCCAATTGGGCTTACTTAGCAGTGTCAAACTCCGCACGAATTAATATACTTGGTCATTCTGGTTCATTTTTATCCTTTCACTTTAAATTGATTCATCTGGAATCAGCAGCAGCAGTCTTTTACCGTCCGTTTCTGGATATAGACCAATCCAGTATTCGTCACACCTCTCTATCGTGGGCGTCACGGAGCCAGCCCTCTCTGAACCCACATAATTTGTCATGCCATCTTATATTGTGTCGTTCCCGTTTTTGGATGTGATCTCTTGAGATCCACGTTGTGAGTCGTGATGTCTAGCAGTTGTTTGACATACTTGCAACATGGCCAGCCCGTTGCCATTTAAGATTTCTCATGGATTCTATGATATGTCGAACTTCTCCTTTTCTTCTGATAAATTGTGATGTCTTGTGATCTCTGCATGTGCGATTGAGCACTTTTCTTTCCTGTGCACGTTGAATGGTTGTCAGTTTAGGGCCAGTCTTTTGGCTAGGTTCCATGTTTCTGTCTAACAGGTGACTATTGAGGGGATGCATTGATTAACATTCCACATATTCGCCCGACGATTCCATCTCGGGCGTCGCAGAGCCAGTATTTTCTAGACTTGTCTCGCTGGTTCAGTCATCTTACTTTTTACTTACCACTATCGGTGATCCACGTTGTGAGTCAAAATGTCCTGTAGTTGTCGGCTATTCTTGCAACATGACCAGCCCTTCACCATTTGAGGGTTTTTTTTCTCATGATTTCTGTGATATTTCTGACACCTTATTGTTTCTTGATATGCTGTGTTGTCTTATAATCTCTCCACGTGGTTCACCTTGATCTTCAGCCGTACGCGTTGCATAGTTCTTCGTGTGAGGACCATTCTTCTGGTCAGGATCCATTGTTGCGTGGAACGTTAGAAAGTTTTAAAGAACCATATTTTGTACTGAGTTATATAGTAACAGTAACAGGAATTAGTCGTTCATCTTACTTACTGGAAGGAGCGGATTCATGACCAAGGGATATTCGTACGAAGGGAACACAAACAGCCTCGAACAGAATTCGAACTCAATCCATCGATTCTAGTTTTTGCTGTTTATATTTAGACGAAAATTACATTTCAATTTTATCAAAATTTCATATTTATAAGCATATTCAAATGACTAAATAATTCTGAAAAGCCGGAGGTTTTTTGTAGAAGGATATCTACTTCATGTGTGTGTATCTGTTTTGTATACAATTCATATCATGTATTATTTGTATACAGATATATATGTGTATGCGAGTGTGTGTTCTATCTCCGAATTTTCATTTTTATCAATTTATATATATATATTCAAATGGTTGCCGCTTCAGTGTTGCGTTGCTCTTATTATTGAGCTATAAAGACGCCGGTAATACAAAAGCCCAAATAACTGGTTTAAATCCAATCTCTCATTTTTGTTCCTTAATTCTCTATATCTGTGGTAATCGTTTCACGAGGCAGATGATTATATTATTGAGAAATGGATGTATAATCCGACAGAATTTACTGCGTTGTATAACTTTACAGCACCATTTGAAATGATCGCCCGATATTACACGGTAAATGTATAATTTTGCCAAGACAGCGTACAATTTAAAAGAATTTTACAGCGGAAACAGTTTAGAAAATTGGACAGTGACAGGATTCGAACCTGCATCCAATAAGATAGCTGCTTCAACGAAGCATTGCTTTTACTATTTAGCTAAACAGCTGCCGGTAATGCAAAGGCCCAAATAATTGTCCCAACTCAAGATTCTCATTTTTTCATTCACCGTCTATGTTCATTTTATTTGTTTCATAACGCAGACAATTATATTAAGATTTCTAACAGAAATAAGTATAAATGCTTTATTGGATAATAAATTAATTTCTTAACATAATTGTCTGCGTCGTGAAACAAATAGAGTATATAAAGACAGTGAATGGACGAAAATCAGAATTTGGAGTTGGAGCAGTTATTTGGGCTTTTGCATTACCGATAGCTGTATGGTAAGAACAACGCTACGCTGAAGCGGCTGCCACATATATCATAGATTGATGAGAGGTGATGCATGATCAACGATAGGAAGCCATGTTGTAATTGCTTTGTTTTTAAATTCATGAAACCGTTACATAGTAACCGACTGATGATCCCAACAAAGAAGATCCACACATAGTATTGAATTCTGTGTAAAACATGAAAAACACTGGAAAAGTTGTGGAAATCACATTAACAGATATTGAGAAATAATTGACTGAAATTTTAAAAAAGAGGAAAAATATTCCATTTACATCGACTGTTTGAAGCTGTAAAGCTTTGTAGACGATATATATGGATAATCATATACAAACATATATATATATATATATATATATATATATATATATAAGAAAGGTATGCTTGTACAAATACGTATGTATAATATATATATATATATATATATATATGTATATATGTATATATATATATATGTATATATATATATATATATATATATATGTATATTGATTAACAAATATACATGTATATTTATATATGTACATGTACACATATGTTTCTGAATGGATACAAACAATGGCGTAAGCATTCTTCAGGTACATCATTAGATAGACAGATAGACAGACAGATAGATAGATACGTACTTAACTTGTTAATCGTGATTCACACATCAAGGTGTCTAATAAAGAAAGTGTCAAGTCGACATCCATTCTCACCCATCCTTGCTCCCAGCTCCACAAGCAGATTCTCGTTTCAAATCTAATGACTGCATTGATATGGCACATTGGAGAGAAATTTGCGAAGTCGAGTCACACACTTAGAAATGGATTCCTTTCGTAAACCAAAATTTCACCATGAAATACTCCCGAGCAAACTGTCTTCCCAAATAGTTCCCGAGCAAACCCACAGTCTTCAATTTCAATTATTTGTTTTTCTTTTCCTTCTTGTGTGTCGACTGTTTCCTTCTTTTCCAGTAAAGTTCAAGATTAGAGTCTAATATTAAACGGGATAACTCTAACTTAAGCGTCGAATGAATAACAAAATAAATATTAAGAATAGCTCATTCTAGAGGAGAAAATTCAATAATTTGATATCATTCAATTCTGACTTAAATATACAAAATTTGTGCGATTGTCAACATTTTTGTCTTCATTTCAAAACGATTCCGCCTTTGATTTCGTTATACAATCTTTGGAACGGAACCTCATATTTTTCACAATTTTTGAATTTTTTTGCTTCACAACTGATTTATATGACCTTAACCCCAACAGTAAGCTTAAACCAGCCTAAATGCTTAAAGCCTAAATGCTCATCTAAATACTAAACCTAAATTTTGTGAAGAAAAAAGTCGTTCCCACATCCCAAGACAAATATAGAGAACTCTAACTTAGAAATGTTCGAATTCAATTACTTAGCTCTAAGACGCTAATCTTGAATTTTACTCTTTCTTTTTTGTTTATCGTCTTTTTCTTTTTTCTTTTTTTTTTTTGTCTTATTATTTCCAGTTGTCCTCTACATCTTTTTTCTCTTCTCTTTTCTTTTTTTCTCTTTTGGTTCTCTTTGTTTTTTCCTTAGTAAATTTGGTATTGATGACCTTGAATAATCTGATGACCTATAAATAGAAAAAACATTGTTTCCTTCCACTTATTATGCCCTAATTGACAAATTATAAGTCAGTGACAAAATATTTTCCTGCCGACAGTCAACTCCAACAGTCTTTGACAAAGCTGTGCAAGATGAATAGAGAAAACAGAACGCGTCAAATAGTAATTTCGCACTCACGGCAGACCCAAGGGTGAATCTCGAAGTGAGTTAAAAGTTGGATAAATATATAGTCTTTGTCAGAGTGCTTGAGAACTTGTAGAACATGGATGTAGCCGTAATGCCATTAATGGTCAGAGCACCGGGAACAGTTCCCAAGAACTTAACAAAACGGTTGGAGGAACTGGGAATTCGGGAAAGAACTGAGACTTTCCAGACGATATCACAGAATATCGAGGAGAGAGCTCAAGTATTGAGAAGACCTGCTACCCATAAGTACAGCGTTCCTTCATAAAAAAAAAAACCTTCGGTTGGCGGAAATTGCGAAAAGTGAGAAAGCAAATACCATCAATTTATATAGGGAAAACTTTGACTGTTCCCAATTCCGTAAAATGATGATGATGGTATGTTAGGCTGATTCATTGACGATTCGAATGGGAGGGAGAGAGAGAGAGAAAAAAGAAATGTTATCTCTATCACAGTTCGCTGCGAAACAAACGCTGCTCGCTGTTTTCTCTTTTCGTCTTTTTTCGTAAAAGCAGAGAGGAGGACCTTTG
>OY735215.1:19337767-19432767 GCA_963457665.1 Thysanoteuthis rhombus | reverse complement strand
CTTCGTGATGAGTTTCTCAGGTGCAAGAAATGTGTTGCTTCCACTACAAAGGCTGATATGGATCTTACTTGGTAGGTAAAAGTCATAAATGAATTAGGCATTCAACACTTCAGTTCCAACTTGTTGTGATAGTATCGAAACTTGTCTAATTAGTAAGCAAGCCATAGCCTTTAACGAAAATCAGGTTTTATTTGCAACAGATTAACTAAAAACGACCGTACACTTTATCATCTAGTCACAATTCCATTTGAATCAAAGAGGTGGGCTCAACTGATTTACATAAATTTATTTTTTAGCACTGATAATAAATTTTAAAGGGAATATATTCTTATTATCTTTATCCACGTAATTCTTTTAGCGTACTCATAGCAGGTTTTGACTAATTTATAGTCCCTGCACTTGTGGGGGTCATTTTACTTAACAGGGACGGCAGAAGCTATAGCGAGCATAAAGACGCTTGTTATAGTTAATTGTATACAAACATTGTGCGTTTTACCAAAAATGAATCCCAAAATAGTCAGAGCAGGGTGTCAAAACCAACTTTGACCAAGAGATGACCTCCCAAAAAGGAAAATAATCCAGACTCAGTCATTTCTTATCTCATAAATCGACACAACGGCAGATCAAGACCATAAAGTACTAATACCCAGGCTAAAGTTGGAAATGAGTAAAGAGATTCCTTGTCACCCAGATATTGCTAGATGTGGAGTATCAAAGAACCTTAACTCTTCTCGTTAACATGCCTTCAGCAAGATCTGTCATCAATTTTAAAAATCAAGAAACCGTCTGATGGAACTGGGCAGCTACTCGCAATATTCACATTTGATCGGAAACTCCATTACTAGGCTATAAAGCTGCATCGGGTATTGCCTAAAACCTTTCATATAAAAAGAAAAATCTTTGTCTGCTTTGTAGACATGCACGCACTCATCAACCTGATAAAATGAAAGGTTTACAAAGGATGTATATCTTAATGTATAGATATATACAAGCATATACCATTTATAGACATGTGCAAATAATTGTTCATATACATATATGATAAGTAAAGGATAATGTTTCAGCTACCAAATTCCGCTTAAGCCGAATTATTAACGGTAGTGAGCCAAGCAGCGGCTATGACTGGAAAATGAAGAAATGCACCCCGGGTAGGATCTGTACACAAACCATTCACCATGGGAGCATCTATGTTACCTACTCACGTGCAAAGCGATTGTGCCACTGGGACTGATCCCTTCCCACAATCCGTCTCTTCTCTGATCGCTGTCCGATTTTGTATATGCGTTCTACCAATCTCAGAACTACGGGTATATATGTATTTATTTTTATTGTTCTGGTGTTGACAGTATTATAAGTGATGGATATTAGTATCCGACGATGTGGATAAGGGAAGACAGTTTTAGGATCTGAATTCCGATAGAACCGAATTATACACGGTAGTGAGCAACACAATGACAATGATCGGAAAAATCATCATCGTTGTGGGTTCAAATCTGACCCAGGGCTGTTGTTTTTCTCATTACTGTGAATAATCTGATTCCTAAAATTGTCTTTCTTCCTTTCTTTATATATATATATATATATATATATATATATATATATATATAAGAGCATTCTATGCAATTATGTAAATCGATTATATTAGTATTTATTATGTTATTATCGAATCATTATGGTATACATTTGCTGAAAACTTTTGCCCCGTTTCATTCTTCCAAATTCCGTCGGGGTGAAACAGGGTAAATGTACCCTGTAACGAGTCGAAAAACATACCATATATGTGTGTGTGTGAGTCTCTTTCTCACTCTCACTCTGTCTCTGTCTCTCTCTGTCTCTGTCTCTGTCTCTGTCTCTCTATCTATCTATATATATATATATATATATATATATATAAATATTGGTTGTCTCAATAATTGTTTCCACTCTTCTATAACCAACAACTGATTGAATATTTTTTCTTATTTCAGGTGTAACTGATTATAAATGAGGGCTGAAGCGAGACTAACTGTTTGGGGGAAAGATCCATCCTAAAGAGCTACTAATAATGCAAGTACAAAGACGATTTTGGAAATGAGTTCACGAACGTGGCTCCCCTAGTTAGAAGTAGGGGTGACTATTCAAGATATCCCTGAGCATCGTCTCGGAACACTGCTAACGTCCACGAGGGTAATGCAAACTTACTGTCGATCTCCAAGATAATCTGATCGACAAATGGTTTGTGAAAAAGGCCTTTCAAAAGATAACATCAATCGCACTCTGATGCGTAGCCATTGGAAATAGTTTGGTTTTTTTTCTAAGCATTGGTTCATGCCTTCCGTGAAGAGGATCCTTAGTAGAGTTGGATTTTGTGACGACGCAGTTTTCAAAAAGGATCGTTTAGAGCGATGCGGGTACAATGAGGTTAAGTGGTCCAATCAATTACAATAATTGCTGCTACTGGTCAACAGAGAAACTGCGGAGATAAATGTTTTGAACTTAACAGGGGTTACAGAGTTCTCTGGATTGTCAGTATTGAGCTTAATTAAACCAATTTTTCTGAACAACACCGTAACTGGTACTATTTGAACTTGCTGCAGGAATCCATCATGCCATGCATTTGTAGACTGTTTAGGGAAGAGGAAAACTTTTATTTCCAGCAAAATTAAGCACTTCTCCATTCTCATAACAATGTAAGGACTTGATCTTGATGGAGATTATCCGAACAGATGAACGGGGTGAGGAGGTAGCAAATCATACCTATCACTAAACCTCACGCTGACAGACTCTTTCGATAGTGACACCTGAACGATGATGTTTATCGAGCAACGATCAAGGGGATAAAAGCAGCCATTGAAAGAGAATGCACCTACATCATTTTATTTATGATTTATGATGTTTACAACTCTATGGAACTGCGTTGTCATCAGTGTATAGGACAGAACAGCTAAGAGTTGGAAAACGAACAATAGTTCAAAATTATTACATATCTGTGCTCTTTGATTTGCTTTATAAACCTTGGATGTGTCCTCATTGACATTGTACTAATAAATATTCGAAGCGGGTGTACATTTGTTGAAACATCATATATATATATATATATATATATATATATATATATATATATATATATATATATATCAGTTTTCTTGGTCTTTTCGTTCTTAGTTATTTACGATCTATGGATCTTGCTTCAATCGTTCCCCTTCGGTTGTTCATTCTATGTAAACCCTTAAATCTTCATCATGTTGAAGGCTTTAGGGCGATTCAAATACGGGCTAAATTGACATATGGAGACCTGAGGTATTTGTGGAAAATCTTCAAAGATAGAGGTCTGACCATAACATACACACATACACAAACACACACACACACACACACACACACACACATATACATGTATATATATATGTATATATATATATATATATATATATATATATATATATATATATATATATATATTGAAAAATGTGTTTGATCTGCACCAGACTCATTGTCACACGCCTTCTCTTGTAAATGTTGGTTGCGTGGATTCTAGAATATTCTACTTGATACAAGTGGGCGTGCACTGTAGCCCATATCCTCTGCAATTACACCGGCAGAAATGTGCAATTGCAATCTGCAGCAGGCGCTCTGAGGTAGCAGTATATATATATATATATATATATATATATATATATGTGTGTGTGTGTGTGTGTGTGTGTGTGTGTGTATATATATATATATATATATATATATATATATATATATATATTTATATATATATATATATATATGTGTGTGTGTGTCAGGTATGACCAAGAAAAAAAAAACAAAAAAACTGATATATATATATTGGAGAGAAAAAGAGAGCAAGAGAGAGAGGGGGAGGGAGTTGAATTCTGTGCCTTACATATCATATTAAAACAGTTAAATTGATTCCCCCTCTCTCTGTGTCTCTCGCTCTCTCACACACACAAACACTCTCATACATATTTTTTCTGAGACAAAGATAGATAGGAGAGTCAATTAAGCTCTCCTAATCAATAATTTTAATTAGCTGCATCAATTCAATCTCATTAATGTGGCAACCTTTGAATAAATTGTGCATCAAAAGAGTCTACGAAAGTGTTCATGACAAAAAATCCTAAGCAGTTATATTAATTCGTTTATATCTATTTTCACACCCCATTCATGCGTCTGTAAAGATATCATTAATTTAGGGGGGTATTTATCGATATATGCATTCAAATCTAATTGATTTATCACTCAGCGCGTCCACGTGCTTTATGCTCTAGTCTATTTATCTCATTGTAAAGGAAATATGAATTTACATAGTATCATCTTTTGGTAAATACAATCAGGCATATTAATTTTGAGGTGATAACGGTAATGATAACAAAAAGCAAGGACTATCAACACTATTTTTGTCAAACTCCTATTATTGAATTTTGACTCTATTTCTGTATGTAATAACAACATCGAATGACAATGACCAGACCAAAAAACAGCGACGTCAAGCACAAATAACAGTGACAAGAGTCAAACTCCTTTCTTTCATAACAATCTAAAGGGTAAACAGAACATAGTTAATTTCTCCATGCAGTACTATTCAAAAGGTATGTGTTCCATTTAAACTCCTTTATCAGCTGTTCTTGTAAATGGGGTATGCAATCTTTAGTGAAGCAAGTCGAACTGAGTTGGCCTTTAGAAGCGGAAGTGAATTTTTCATCAGTTTTTGATTACGTCATTGTGTCACATGACACCAGTGTGCTAGATCGAGAAGGATGTGTATGCTTTCTTTAAAACAACTCGTTGCAAAACTCAGGTGACTTAAATACTGGTTTTGTTTTGCAGCTTAAAATTACCATTCATTCTGGTCCTTACTGGATCATTTTAGTAAAAAAAAAATGTTATTTCCATTGAAGACTGTCATAGGTACCTATAGCACTTCTTCGCTTACAAAAGTAAACGTTTTGAGAGGACAGACTTATGAAGTTGCCTAAATAATGACAGAAGATAATGGAACGAAACAGTAAATATATTGTTAACTAAATTTGATGTCGAAAATAAAATATTTATCGTTTATATTTACTCAACAGAGAAAAGGGATTAGGTTGAGAGTTACAGAAGAATTTTTTTCTGAAATAACGTTTCCTTAAACAGGAGTACACGAAATTCCCAAAAAGGTAAAATTGAAAATTACTAAATGGTTCTCTTTGCAGGATTTGAGTTCGATCTATGATAGGACACAACAATCAAAAGTATTGATGACAGCGTTGAAGATATTTATGAGAATGATGATGATAATAATGATGATGTTGATGACGATGTTGTTTATAATGGTGACGAAAATGCTTTGTTATTACCGCATGACAATTTATTCACTATCATTCTGGCTTTCAACATAAATTTAGCCTCCACACTTTGGACTTGAACGAAATGAAAAAAATGTTTCAGCATTTCCTTTCTTTACCTTTTCTCCTTTGTATCAATTCCTTTCTTTTCATTTCTGAACATATTTATTGAATGATTATTCCGTTCCCTTTTCTTTCCGTCCTTCGTTAAAAACAAAAGAAACTAAGAGAATTATTCTCCGCTTCTTGCTTCTTCACACCCTTCGGCGGAAGTATTTTTCCTAACAAGCTGAATGAACAAAATTTCTCGGGTCCGATAATTGTATTCCTCCGAGCATTGATATCGGAAGCATTCATTCAGATTAATGTTGCCTCCCACAATGCACTTTCCATGAGGAAAAATTGGCGTCATTTTTACCATCTCATAATTTTCAACTCATACTACCACCATTTTCCTCTTCCTCCTTTCCTCCTTCCCATATTGTGTTCTCTGCGGTTACCAAAACACTCTAATTAAATCAACTGCATCTCTTTTCGTTTTCTTCTTCTCTGTCCCTCTGTCTTCTCGTTGTCTTTCTCGTCTGTCTACTCACACTTCTTCTTCTTCTTCTTCTTCTTCTTCTTCTTCTTCTTCTTCTTCTTCTTCTTCTTCTTCTTCTTCTTCTTCTTCTTCTCCTTCTTCTTCTTCTTCGTCCTATTATTTCCTTTTTGTCCTTTCAATTTTCATTTTTCCTTCTTTATCGCCATTTTAAACCCCAAACCTTTCTTTTTTTTGCTTTTCCTCTCCTAATAAATTCCTCTACATTTCTGGATACTTTTTACCCTTCCCTCTCAATTCTTACTTCATCCTTTTTTTTTATTTAAATTAACAGATCTCGCTTCACACCTCTCTTATTTTCTTTCCTATCACGCTCTTATTGGAAAACCTTCGAGCATTTCCAGACCCATAAAACGAGGAAGATGGTATGCTTTGTCGATTCTCCGGAAGGCTTGGGTGTTTGAAGGTACAAGAGACCTGTATAGAGGAAGAGGGTGTGTGTTGCCTTGTGAAGTTTATCATAACTCCCCTTATTTTCTTATAATCGCTATCACCATCCTCATCATCTTTACCTTCTCAGTGAATCAATTTATTTCACTACTAAACCAAGTGTCTCTTTGCACTTATATTTTACTTATTTTTCTATTAACCCATTAGTTTTCCTGTCTCTGTTTCTTCAATACAACTAATCGCTCCTTCTG
The DNA here is from genome assembly GCA_963457665.1 of Thysanoteuthis rhombus. NCBI lineage: Eukaryota > Metazoa > Mollusca > Cephalopoda > Oegopsida > Thysanoteuthidae > Thysanoteuthis > Thysanoteuthis major. The sequence goes on along the minus strand of OY735215.1, from coordinate 19,426,213 downwards.
TTTTTGTCTTTCAAATATTATATGATTAAAATTCATTGTAATCTTCCAATGGGATGGAATAAATAGGAGAGCGCCATCAACCAGAAGAATTAGATTAGTGAACAATAAAATGATGAAAGAGAAATAACTCGACTGTAACACTGCATTGAAACCGTGAGCTTTGATGAGATCAAACAGCAAGCGAAAAGATCGATGGTTTTAAAATCGGGAATATATTCCTTGAATGGTATTCAGAAGGAAAGTCTTCAGTTCAGTTAGGACGATATGTTTATATTTCTTTTTTTAAAAAGATGCACCATTGCAGTTTTTCACGTGTTCGTTATAAAAATGAATCAGTTCCGAGCTTGATTCATCATTGCAGTCTATTTAAACGTTCGTTATAAAAATGAATCAGTTCCCAAGTGTTTCTCAAGTGTTCGTTATAAAAATGAATCAGTTCCGAGCTCGATTCAACATTGCAGTTTATTCAGACGTTCGTTATAAAAATGAATCAGTTCCGAGCTTGATTCATCATTGCAGTTTATTTAAACGTTCGTTATAAAAATGAATCAGTTCCCAAGTGTTTCTCAAGTGTTCGTTATAAAAATGAATCAGTTCCGAGCTCGATTCAACATTGCAGTTTATTCAGACGTTCGTTATAAAAATGAATCAGTTCCGAGCTTGATTCATCATTGCAGTTTATTTAAACGTTCGTTATAAAAATGAATCAGTTCCCAAGTGTTTCTCAAGTGTTTGTTATAAAAATGGATTAGTTCCGAGCTCGATTCAACATTGCAGTTTATTCAGACGTTCGTTATAAAAGTGAATCAGTTCCGAGTTTGATTCTTCATTGCAGTTTTTCCCAAATGTTTCTTATAAAAATGGATTAGTTTTGAGCCTGATTCATCATTGTGGTTTTTCTCTGTCGTTTGTTATAAAATGAATTGTTAAAAAAATGAATCAATAGCAAGCAGTCTTTGAGCTTGTTTTATCGAAAGCTTGTCATCCTAGACCTTTTAGCGTTTGTCCTTGGACTCAAACCTTCCCAAAGATTCGCTAGACTTCTCTATCAAAGGCGTCGCAGAGCCAGTGCTTTCTAAATTTAGCTTGTCAAGCCATATTATATTTTGTCGTCCAAGATTCTGCATGTGATCTTTGGGGATCTACGTTGTGAATTGTGATGTCCAGCCCTTATATACCATTTTTGCAACATGACCAGCCAATTTTCAAATGAGTATATGCCATTTTTGCAACGTGACCAGCCAATTTTCAAATGAGTTTTCTAATGGATTCTATCATATCATCGAATCCTGTTTTTCCTTCAACATGTTATGCTGCCTTGTGATCTTTCCATGTTATGATTCTCTCATGAGCACGTCGCAGCAATTTGAGAGTCGATCTCTTGGTTATTCTCAATGTTTCAGCACCATAGGTGACTATCAGGGTGATACATCGGATGTACACTCTCCATTTTAGCACTAGCAGTATTTTCTTGTACTTGAAGTTTGAACCTGCTCTACCGAAAACTAACCCTCTTAGAGCGATTTTTTGCTTTATTTGATCGGACAGTAATTTGAAACCGCTAACTGAAACAGTCAATATAGGTCTCTTCAGTTTTCAATTGAGTCTGTCTGTCTAATTGACTGATTATCTGTACATGTATTTGTTGGGATTATAAGCTGCCCCGATGGGATAAGAGGTCTCAAATTGTGAACATTTATTCATTATCAGGTTTGGAAGAAAACTTTTTCAAGTCCCCATCTCTGTATCGAAATCTTTTGATCCAGTGATGAGCTGTACGTTTGTTGACGTCCACTTTTGTTGATATTGCGATCAGTTTTTGCTGTTTTCCGTCTCATTCCGAATGCATACGACTGAATTGCTCGAATTTGCTTCATTTTAATCTTTGATTTGAAAGGAGACAAAATGTCAAGCCGAAATATACAGGGTGAAATTCATGCTTTCAAATGTTATATTCTATTAACATAGTTGAATTATAGTTTATTCCAAAGGAGCAACAAATTTTGAAATAACAGAAACTCCAATTATTATAGATAGATAAATAGATACATACATACACACATAGGCAGATAGAAATGAACTGAAATATGGATACATAGAAAGATAAAAGTTCTCAGCAAAGATACAAGAAGTAGTTTTCTAAAAAGAAAAACAGAAATGGAAGATTTTTAAATTGTAAAAGTCAAAGGTTGGAAAGGAAGAATATAAAAATGGAGCGAATGAGACTGAAGTAAAGCTAGTCTGAAGGAAAACAAAGCATTAAACTTTCCAGACATCTTTCAAACAAAATCAACAGAAAAAAATCAATAGCATTAACAACAGTTACAAGCACAAGAGGAGCAGACGAAAATAAAATGCAGAAGTTTTTCTTTTTTTTATGAAAAGATAAGAGAGAAAAATAGAGTTAAACAATCTTTCAAAAATGGCGGCTGTAAATAGAGAAGACACTATGTAAGCTGTTGGCAGCAGGCAATTCAAACCCCTTTTTTTATCGTATTTGGATTGGATTTCTGCAATTTCCCAGACTCCAGCACTATACATCATGTCAGGGAGAGTAGAACCGACTGTTTATGAGTGTAAGTATCATAGTTCTAAAGTTAGAAACACTTTAAATAGATAGATAGATACATACATGGATATAAACGGACTGAGAAAGATAGATAGAAGTAAACTAAGATAGATGGATATGAACCGGAAGATTTATATTTGTGTACGTACGTGCACGAGTGTGTGCATACATCAGTACTTATGTTTGTTGACCGTTGCACCAAATGATAAATCTATCGAGGCCATTTTCAATGTTTATAGTTATGGAAATGCCAGTCGTAAATGTGTCTGAATCTACTGACAAAGCATTTCTGACATTGTAGTTCTGTTCGTTCAATTCTTCTAGAGTGGTGGTAGTAGAAGTAGTAATGGTTATTGTTGTTGTTGTTGTTGTTGTTGTTGTTGTTGTTGGAATATTAAGAAGATATCAGAAGAAGGACGTTGCTTACGAGTCATTTTTGCGATTTGAATTCAATAATGTAAGAAATCAGGGATAACGGAACCCTTACGCATATAATGGAGTTGTCTTGTAAGAATGGTCAAAAGATTTCTACCATCAAGGGATCTTAGATTAAGGTATACGGACGAACAGCCTTGTAATCGAAACAGGAAGATTATGTTGCGCCAGTATCCTAAGATATGTATGCTGAAGTTCCCTGATTTCAATCACTGACTATAGGCGTTGAAAGAAACATACAATCATCTCGACCATTGACTAGATCATGTATATATAAAGATATGTAGATATCGCATATTTTACACAGTACACAAATGTACGGACTATCTCTCCCATCAAGCAGACTGTTGATAAACAAGCTTGGCTGCGCAAGTGTCAAACTCCCTTGCTCCATTAAAATCTAAAAGGTAAACAAAACTGAATTCATTCATCTGTATTATGTTAATGCAAAACTACGCGTCCCATTTCAACCCTTTATTAGTTGTCCCTGTAATGAAACTAGACAACTTAAATTGAGACAGGGGATTCGTCATCTGTTTTTTGGTACTTTTTCGAGCCGTCATGACGTCACTGGGTTTTTTTATAAGGTAGTTATCATTGTTGTGACAAGCAAAGATAAAGTTAAAGCTCAATAGTGAGATTTTAACAATAATATTTTCCGTAATAGAAATTCAATGTTCACAAGAAAAAATACCGGGAACTCGCGAACGTGAATTGTTGTGACATGACTTCATCGCGTCATTCCATCTCACTCTCTCTATATATCCATCTTTCTATCTCTATCTCTCTCTTCCCCTCTCTCTCTCTCTCTCTCTCTCTCTCTATATATATATATATATATATATATATATATATATATATATATATATATATATATCATCCATGTATTGATTCCAACAGTTTTTAATTCAAATATCCGACGATTTCACGATAATAAAGTCTACTCTAGGAGTTTGATGATGGATTGTAAATATCATGTATTTTAAAAGTACACAGCTGTATTGACTTCTTGGATGGTTGGATTATTTGCTGCACGAATCTTTTTAAATGATGGGGGCTGACCTGTCCTGAAAATAAGCAAGGTATAAAATGGATTCTCACTCATTCCAAACATTGACTATGGGAATCGGAAGAAAATGTCTTCTATCTCAACTAGCAAACAAAACATTGACCGTGTAGATGTCGGAGATTTCAAAAGTACATGAAGGCACTGAATGGTAGATTGGCCGGAAGATTGTATTGCTCCAATCTTTCAAATGAAGAGGGTTTGTTTACCTTTTAAAAACGAACTCAAATACAGACACCGGAGGGAAGACGAATTTCTTTCAGCCACCGATCCTAAAATTGATAGAACGCTATTCGAACGTAGAGAGTTCCTATGAAAACATTTTGTACGTTGAAATGGCGTAAAACGAAGAAGTGATTACTCTTAATTTACATGGGAAATATTTTTCGACGTTCCCAGATCAAAAAATATTTTTTTCATAAAAGTGGTATAAAGCGAACTTTCTATAAAAAAGGAGTGTATGGGTATAATCATTATCACCTGTGATGGTCTCTGTTCGACAATCACTATTCGAATCTAGATATCTGGGATAGAGACGCGATCTATGGTATTGAAAAAATAAATACTTTCGTAATTTTGAGATTACAGAGTTACAAGTAATCAATCCAAGGATTGTTGACGCTAAGAAGATTGCGCCTAAACCGAGTTTTCACATTAGTAACTTCCCCCGGGGATCAAGTGACAACAAGTCTCCTCAATTCTGAAGTTCTCTGTTCATTCTAACTGATTTTAGAAATACTAACTTCTTGATTGTTTAAATTTCTGTGTGATATCAATTCTTCTGCCTTTTAGTTCCAACAATATTGTAGCAATGCTCTTCAAGACTGTCCCAAGCGCACTAATAATTATAGAAGCCATCGTCAACATGATGATCCACAAATTTTTAGTTCTCTCACAAGGTCAACATACTTGTGAAGATTTCCACCTTTCAAATCCACCCCGTGGTCTACTTGAACAGCAACATTGGATGAACCTGAACTAAAAAAGCAGATAAACGCTTACCATTCAAATGTATTCAAATGTATTCAGCAAAAATTTTCGTTTGATGGTATCAAATTTAGATCTATTTACAAAATATTTGATATTCTGCTTTAATCTTTGGGTAATGCTCCATATTTTGCAATTATATAAATTTTTGAGTACTCATATTTGTCCTTAGCTGGACATGTAATATTTTTATTCAGGGTTCCCGTTACATATGAGATTAATTTCAAGGGTTCATCTGGTCTATATGTTTGAGACACTGGTGGGCTTTGTCTGACCCTCCTCAAAGGGGCTGCTCACTATTTCCATATCAGCTATGTTGGTTTCGGTGTGTGCACAGTCTTCTTAGGCCGACCCTGTGCGCATACGTCGACGCAATTCTTCGATGTAGAAAGCCAGTTGTGATTTCAAACCTGGTCGCTGGGAAAATGGTGACAAACCTGCAAAGAAAAACACTCAGTCTATAGAGAAACACAACTCACTTTATATAAAAACGATAGTACATTAATAAAAAATCTTTTAAAAAAATAATCCATGCTTTTCATTCTTGTTGTGTCTCTGTCTTCGTGATGATGTAACTGTTCCAAAACCGGATGTTGTTGTCAAATTGATTCTTGCAGAATGAGAAAGCAGTTGGATTTTGATTTTTTTTTACTTTTGGATGAGAACAAACGGTTGCCTTTTCGTCAGGTCTCGTGGATTTATAGCAAATGGTAAACATTTTTGCAATGATTTCAAAAGTACATCTTTGAATAGACTTGAAAAACAACTTTATTGCTGTCGATAGTATTTTTTCAAAAAGACACCATCAAGTCCCTCAGCTACCGATCTCCAATAATGAATTTTTTTTCTATATTATTCGTATTTAAATGGCTAGACTCCGATGTGTTCCTCTGGCCGTCTCAGCAAAAGCAGATTAATAGAAATGAATAAGTGGATTTGGGGACCCCATCGAGTGAAAGGAAATAGAATGGCAACGTCATTTCCCTCTCTAAACGGTCTTGAAATCTTTTTTGTATCCATCAAGTCATTTCATACACAATTCATTGGTGTCTTCGAAATGTGTTTTCCCCCTCTATTTACCTCTGCCATTCTCCTTTCCTCCTTTTCTCATTCTTATTCCTCTCTTTTCTCTCCACTTTCTATCAATTCTTTTGCCTCTAATGTTTTGATTCTATGTCTCTTCAATGTTCCTGCTCCCTTGTTTGAATTTTGTTTGACTGAATATTTTAATCATTGTATTTGGTTCATTTGGACTTATTTCCTCTTTGTGTCAGTTTGTTTTTCACAATGGGGGTCACGAGGCCAAAAAACCGGGGTCAGGAGGAGACAATCTCGACGTGCGAAAAACAGACGTGGTTTACTATTTGATGAGATACGTAAGTTTCCCCGTGACTAGGGGGGCCGGAGGGTTCACGACCAAAAGGTTGAGAAAAAGCAAAGATCGAAGTCGAGATAATTAGTCTGAATATACTGTATACAATGGGTTCTTTTATATCTCTCGATTGGTGATTATTCTCACAACATAGTTGCCCTGGCGATATACTTCGCTCAGCTTAATCTGGAACAAGACCCCTAGTGCTGGGCTCCCAAAAAGGATCGAACTCAATAAGCAATAATAACGGTCTGCTATAATAGCACGCTAACCATCGCCCTGGGGGCGGGGGCACCTTTGACACTTTGTATATTCCTATTTCCACTATTATTAGAAACATTCAACCAAAACCTTCATCATAGATATCTTCAGTTTTATTTGGACTGCCTATGTATGTATGTATGTATGTATGTATGTATGTATGTATGTATGTATGTATCATACGCACAGACTGCACTGATAGAAAAAGAGAACTGAACATTTAAATGTTTACTCCTTATTATATCTTGTATTTTGAAAATCTTCCCCAAAATGGATTTTCAGTCGGAGTTCCAATTAGCAATTGCAATTTATGCTAAGTTGGTCCCTTAGTTTTTGTCCAGCAGCATTCACGCTGGTTTTTTGAAAATTCAGAGTTTTTAATGATCACTGCCCAAGAAAAGGCGAGGGAAGTAACTTATTCGTTATTCATCTGTTTTTCCAAATTTTTGACTGATCATCTTTAAAATGGCGTGATGCCTAAAGAATTTTGCCTCATGACGGTTTCTTTTGAGTGACTAACCAGACCTGACGTGTCCTACTAATTGTGATATTCCTCTTGTGTGTTGATATACATGTTCCATTTCTTCTTTCTCGCATTATTTTTTTTTAATTCATTCCTTCTCTTTTCCGTTTAATTTTCATTGTCTCTTTTTTTTCTTTCTCAATGCTATTCATATTCTTTTGTTTCTTGAATTACGTCCTGTTTTCAATGGTTTATTCCACTTGCTTTACTATCTTTTAGGCTTCAGATTGTTGTAAGATATCCATTCATGTCTCAATTTGTTTCAAAACAGATTATTTAAAAACGATCCAAATTTGTTCCGTACATCAAATCAACTAATATAACAACCTGGTGCAAATAATTTCCAATGCTTTATTTGGATATTTTGGATAATCTGGCTATCTTTTGCGTTGTATAAAATTGATTTGTTTTCAACAAGGTCTTTATTTCATTGCTATCAGTTCCATCCGACCGTGGAGCATTGTTGCATAGCTCAGGAAGAAATCTCCTACATCAATTTTGTCACACCTGATCATTCATAGTACATTCTACATAAATTTAGACATCCAGACATGTGTTCTTGACAAGTTTAGCAAATGTATGGAACAGCCTATGTGCAAAGATAGCCACATCCAAAAATATCAACATTTTCCAAAATAGTCTTTGTTTTGATACCGGTCATACAAAATGTAACCATCAATTTTCTTAATAGTTTCATCACCATAATTATTATCGGCTTTTTAGCGTCTGCAGTTAGACGTAGACCGGACCAAGGATTCGCCAGACTTCTCTATCATGGGCGTTGCAGTACTTTCTACTTTATCACTCCATCTTACATTTTGCCGGGCAATATCTTGCATATGATCCACGTTGTGATATGTGATATCCAGCAACCGTCTGACATTCTCGCAACCTGATCTGCCTATTGATATTTGAGTTTTTTCTAATGTATTCTATGATATCCCTGACTCCTGTTTTTACTCTAATATACAGCGCTGTTTTGTGATCTCTCTATATATTTTGTCGGCTCCGTTGTCGAATGTGATCTCTGGGGATCCACTCATTTGTTCAGCGGTTGTCTCTCATTCGTGCAACATGTTTTCTTTACGGATTCTATATCTCAGACTATGCTGAATATGATTCCCTCATGTGCACGTTGTATGATTCTCAATTTTAGGTTCAATCTCTTGGTTAAGCTCCATGTTTCAGCTCTATAGGTGACAATCAGAAGGATGCGTTGGTTGTAGACCCTTCTTTTAAAAACTGATGGGGTTCTCTTCTTCTTATATATTGAGCTTGCCATCCAAAATGACGCAATTAATTTTTGTCAAAAATACCATTTTATGTATATATATTGAAATACATACCAAAACGGCATAAAACTCTTTCTATTTTTGAGTGATATTCTTACGTTGCTCGAGATGGATAAAACCCTTATTTTCCAAAACAATGTTGCTTATTTCCATCCATTTTCAATGATAAAACCAATAAAACAACATGGGAAAATTTTGAAAAAAGTTCTTAAATCTTTCCATTTCATGCTTTCATACATCAAAAGTATGCACGTTAGCTTTTGGTGTGGATGAACAAAAAAAAATTGAAAACCTTATCAAGACGAAGTTGGATATCGTGAGGAATTAATTAGTGTTCACAAGAGTTATATACTTTGACTTAATAACGAAGTACCTTAGTTCACGCTCGAAGAAGCCAGTTTCTCATATTTAATGTCTTGTGCATTTACGAAAATAAATTTATTTTAAGTCTGCCGAATTTTCAACGAAGCCTGTTATTGGTAAGGATATCCACTTCTGCGAGTTCAACAAGTTTGTTACGTAAAAAGATTTAATGCTACATTTAATTGGCGTGGCAAATTAATGTCACAATGAAACACTCTGCAGGATTTGCGCTTAAGATATATCCTTGGAAAATTAATTGCTACTTGACTTGTACATTATGTTTAGACCGTGGTGTACACGGAGCATGGTTGTGTATTCAGCGAGAGACGGGGTCTGTTGTAGACAGAGCGTAAGGGGAACGTTGCTATTTGCCTCCCCACGAGGCCAAATGTGACACAGGTCGGGTTTAATGCGATCTTGCTGACAGGATAAGGCTGTTATATGTTTACTGTATATGCAGTGCTCATTAATACCAAAGCATCGTAAATCATCTTGCTGCATTGTAAATTATTTCACTATAGACATGCACTGAAAATCAAGAAGGAAGATATTTTCTGTGTTTATGAATTAATAGAAGCGTTATTGACAGATCTTGTAATTTCTTAACTTTTTTCACACCCATAGACTTCAATGTGTTGGTATCTCTTCACCCCCTATCGAGGTCTGTTATGATAGTAAGTCGGTTTAATGAGGGACTCGTACTTATGTCCTAGCAGTCTTTGCATAAAGTGTGAGTAAGATCCACGACCCTTTTTTTAACGCAATGGGGAGGATTTGGCACGTCTGCATTAATTTTCTGCCCGGTCCGGTCCAAAGACAAGAACAAGACTGATCTTATCCCGAATGGCCAAGATATGAGTAATGTTGACTACGCATTCGTAATATCTCCGGATAATGATAGTGTTTATATCGAGATAAATGAGAATTAGAACCCTATAATTTGCATTATATATCAATATGTGACTGTGTATGTGCGTTTGTGAGCACATGGGCGCGTGTGTATGCGCGTATGGGGATGTGTTCCTATCTGGTTGAAATTGTTACATAATTCCGAATGACACCAGATTACGATATTGGATCTCAGTTAGAAGTTAAGAATCATAATGCTAACCTTTTAGTCAAGCAGGCCTTCTTTATTTAGAAGATTCGCTCTCAAAAATCAAGTATTTGCACTATTTTTTTTTTGATAACAGTGACAAAAGTTGACAGTTTTTTAAAATGTGTATATATATATATATATATATATATATATATATATACATATATATATATACATATATATATATATATATATATATATATATACATATATATATATACATATATATATATATATATATGTATATATATATATATATATGTATATATATATATATATGTATATATATATATATATATATATGTATATATATATATATATATATATATATATATATATATATATATATATATATATATATATATATATATATATATATATATATATATATATGCATTTCGTTTTGTAATTTATTATATTTCATTTGGGTCGATATTTTTTCTTTTATTCTTGATAAAATTATATTTTTGTTTCGAACTTTTACTGGGATTAACTTGAAAAATTAAATCAGAATAGTTTCAGTACAAGAACTAATGTTGCTAAATGTAGCTAAAAATTGCAAATACAGTGTTGCGAAATTTGGACAGAGTCTGTTTTTTCCTCTTTTATTAGATTAAGGCAATCTTAGAGTTGAGAGGTTGAATTTCAGTATCCATGTCGTTTTCAATTTTTTCTAATGGGCGTTTACTTTTGAAGGGAGCAATCCTTTTTTTACTAATGAGAACAAAAAAGTCAAGGAAAAAAAAAGAATAGTTATGAACGTGATTAAAGGTGAAGTTATCCCCGGTCCGTGTCAAGGAGAAACATTTTCTCAGTAATGAGTCGTTAAATATATTGCAAATGTTCCAAAAGCCGATTGTCATTAATGTCTATTCCTTCAGATGGCAGCAAACATTAGGGAAAAAGGGGGGAAGGGGGTGCGTTCTTCTTGCTGATGTCTTTGTTCTTGAACCTGCACCCGATTCAAAGACGGTTAAATTAGTGCCTGCATCTCCATCAAATACTGGTTTTCTTGAATAATTACGGGTACATTGGGTACTTTGACGTGGTAATCACACACATATACACACACACTATATTTAATTTTTCTTTTGTTTATCAATATATTCCGCTGTATGTATTTTTGGTTCATTTACCTTTTCTAAGAACCATTTTATGATCTATAAAAAAAAAAAACGAAAGATAAGAGAAAACTGAGAATCGCGTTGCTCTTGGTCGACCTTGCAAGTTAACAACATTCTCTGGGATGAGGAAGCGGAATCAGGGAATAAAACAGAAGAAATAATAGTGTAAAAGAAAGAAAAGATAACGTTTGAACAAGAGATAATCACGCATTTAGTACACACACCTGGGTAAATTATTTGCAAAGGCATGCAGGAAATTACAAATAATGCCTGATAGATTATTTCGGTAAAAAAAAAGGGAGATAAAAAAACAAGAAGTTAATTCATTGATGGATAGATTGGCCATTGCTAAAGTGATTACCCTGTATGCGTGCGCTTTTTTTTTGTTTTTTATATCAACTTAACATTTATTTTGCACAATATATCTAAAGAAACTTTTTACACATAAAGCCGGACGGAGGCCTGTGTGATCCTTGGGTAAAACGCGATAAGAATCAACAAAGTGCTAGAACAGACCTTCTCTATGCAATTTTTTTTTCAAATATAATGGTGCTAAAGTTTAAACATTATCAAGATATCTTCTTTCTTTTCATTTTTTTTTTTTGTCTTTTTTTCTTTCATCCTACTGAGCCCCCTCCTTTCATTATATTCTAAGTATTTGCATATTCAAACCAGAGGTCTATTGCTTGTCCCGGGGGAATGAATAACAACAAGTCCCTTCGAAACCCCAAGAAACTTTCTCAGCCGTATTGCTGACCTAATAGTGATAACGATTGACAAATAGCAATGTTAATATTTGATATTATGAAGATATTTCAACAACTATTGTATCTGATGGCTCTCTATGATGATCAAGTCTCTTCAATATACAATATTTATCTATATTTTTTGCCGATTTCAATCATGATGTTGTCTGAATTCTTATGTCTTTCTTCAAGAATGTTTCATATCACTTCCTGTGCCCAAATAATAATATGTTGTCATGTAAGAAAAGCATTCTAATCTCCACCATGTTTCTGAGTATACTCACAGACCCAGCAACGATGTGGTTTCAAATATCCCAATCTCTTCTTGAATCACAATCTCCCCCAAAATGATATAATGCATAGAAAGTAAGGGTCCAGGTTAGCATTATAGCAACATTGTAAATAGACCCCCCACCCTAAAAAAAATTGGATCTTTTTTTCTTTGCAAAACTGACAAATTTCCAGAAAGGTTTGATGGTCAAATAGATTTAAAACATAGCAGGCATTTGCATCTCCTCCTGAAACCTTTGAAATCAATTTATTCTCAAAACTAAGAATTGTTTACTTTTGGTGTTAGTAGTTTAGACGTCAATGTGGACTATCGGATTCTAATTGTGTCTATGTTTTATTGTTGGGTTTAGGCTAGCTTTGAGATAGGCTTTGGGTTTTGAATCTACGGAGAAAACATTTTACTGCCAGGTTAGAGTTAGATTCTTTTTAAAAAAATACTGCTACACTGGCATAAACACCAAGAGAGTGATTAGCTATGAAGAATGGAAAGTAAGGGTTTAAATTAGCATTCAGGCTATATTGTAAATAGAACCTTCTCTTATAAAAACCTTCAAATGTTTTTCTCTCTCAAAACTGACAAACCTCTGAAAGTAAATAGAATCTTGAATTTGGTCCACTTTTGTATTTACTTAGTTCCTGAGCCCAGATAAACTGTTGCATTCACTGACTTATTTAGGAATGAGAGTATTATGTTTTTTCCTGTAAGTGCAAATGCAGACCCCATTGAAATCAGCGTTTTTTCTATTAGTATTCGACCTAAAGACTTGTGCTGTGGTTGATTTGAGACCTATCGATTTCAAATATGCCATGGTTTTCTTCTTTGATGCGTACTTCTCGGCTTTTGGGACAACAAACATATAGACACTTTACAACTTTATAATTTAGATATTGCGAAAAACTATCAAATGACGTAAGCACTGATAAAATGTGAAATTTCCAATGATGAATGGGAGATAGAGGTGTAGATCATTGTTATAGCTACGTTGTAAATACAACCCCTCTCTAACATAATCGACGAATTTCCAGAAAGTTCAATGCTCAAACAGATTGAAAGCATACAAATATGAAAGAAAAATCTTCCTCCATCAATATTTGAACCCTGGCTATCAGCTATTGAGCTACCAAGATTTTAAATGAATGAGTTATCTCTTAAATAGAACCTTACGAATTAATGTGTGAAAAGATATTTTCAGGGAACATGGACCCCCTCAAATGTGTGTAAGTTCAAAAAAATTATACAAAAACCTGCCAAGGGTGATGCTGATTCAATATATGTATATACATAGTTTTACAGATCCAATTCTAAATTTTTAGAAAATCCTGAATAAAAAAAATACGTTTTAGACATTTTTAGAAAGTGCGAAGGCACATCCCATTGGAACTGACGAATTCTCTGTACAAAATATGCTTATGGTTTTCTTGTATGACACGTAGCCCTCGACTATTAACAGTACAAGCATACACATACACTCGCTATTTATGATATAGATATGTTAGGGTATGAAGTGTCCCTGCCCAACCATCGTCATCCTAATTTTCACACACACTCTCTCTCTCTCTCTCTCTCTCTCTCTCTCTCTCTCTCTCTCTCTCTCTCTCTCTCTCTCTCTCTCTTTGCCTCTTTTTTTACTATTTAATCTCAAATCCTTATTCGACTCTCAATTTCTTTCTTCTACTTCGGTGCCGGTTTTTCTCAACGTTTGAGATATTCTAAAAATAAAATCCTATTATTTTCACCGCTTTCTTAATTCTACGAAAACAGAAAACATTTTTCCAACAAATTAATCCACTTTCTGGACTTTTAGGTCTCTGTTGTCTTCCGCTATTTTTCCGAATTTTTATCCTTGCTTTTTTTTTCTCGATCTTTTATTTTATTCAACTTTTTATGCCGTTTGCTGTTGAACCTTTTCAATTTCTTCTCTCTACTCTAATATTGGACTACCGTAGCTATCAAAGTAAGCAAAGCGTTTTGAGCGTTTTTTTTATGTCGATGTGTTTATTCGTGCGTTTGTTTGTGCGTAACCAGCACTATTGGTCATGCCATTGGTATCAGTACTCCACTAGACGCTTTCTATAAATTAGGGGTCTGAAAAAAAAGCCTTTCTTGACATTTTTGTCCCGTATTTTTTATTCTCCCGAATCTAGATTTTTCAAGATGTTTTTTTTACTCTGATTGAGATGTTTTCCAATGAAAAATGCCAGTCATGAATAGAGTTTATTCTTGTCATATTTATTCTTCGATGGTATTCAAATTTTGACGCTACGGTCGTTCAATTATTGACAGTGATGGTAAGTTTCCATTGATTTTTTCTTTCCTTTTCTTAGCATTCTTTCTAACTTCTACATCTTTTACTTCACTTTTAGATTTCCTCATTTCGTTCCAGTTTTCTTTCTCTTTTCCTTCACCTTCTTTTTCATTTTCCCATTCTTTACCATCACTTCCTTATCTCCTTTTTTTTTTTAAATTTTTCTTTTTTTTTTTCTTTCATCTTCTTTTTCATATTTTCTCTCATTATCTATTGTCCGCTTTCTTTTTTATATTTCTTATTCTTTTTTTGTTTTTTTCACCTTTTTTGTTTTCTCATTCTTTACTATTACTTCTCGAATTCTTTCTTTTTTTTTACATTCTGTTTTCTCTTTTCTTTCACTTTCTTTTGCAATCCCTCATTCTATACCCTTACATCTCGATATCCTTCTTTTTTTATATCTTTCTCTCATTTTTTCCATTCACATTCTTTTTCATTTCCTCATTCTTTTTATTTTTGCTATGGATTTCTTTTTTTCGTTCAATTTTTCTATTTTCTTCCATTTTCTTCATTTTCTCATTCTTTATTTATATCTCTTCTTTGCTTCCCTTCTTTCCCTTTTTCCTTCGTCTCATTCTGCACTTTCTTTCTTACTTTCCGTTGTTCTTTTTTTGTTTTTTTTGTTGCCACTTTGTCATTTTTGATAACTTTCTTTCTTTTCCCATTTCGTTGGTCATTGCTATCCACGACAGACCGGTTTAATCACTGTTGGTGGGTTCAGGTTATTCACGTGTTCTGATATTTATATCTATGTATGTATCTAACTATCTATCAGGACTCAAGCCAGGCCTAAACGGTCACAGTAGAGACTTGAAATTTTGCACACACACACACACAAGCACACACACTTCAGTGAGTGGGAAAAAATAATTTTTGTTTTTTGAAAATGCTCCTATAATTCTTTTTCCTGTGGAGAAGGGGTCAATTTGCAATTAAAGTTTATAAGAAATTGGTCCCTTAGGTTGTATACATGTTTTTGTTGGGGCTCTTTATCATAAATTTATGATTCACATCATAATGGTAGAACATGTTCATCAAAGTAACTTCATTTAACTCCCGTCACAGTTTAATTTACGCGGTAAAAAGCAGCATATATTGGTGTTGGTGATTCATAATTACCCTTGGAATGCTACTTTTCTCTCATTCTTCACCTTCTTTCCCACTTTTGTCTTTTTCTATTTTTACTTCTTGACCGACATCTTTCTTTCTAATTTCCTTCCTGTTATTCTTCATCCCATTCATTTTCTCATTCTCTACTTTTACTCCCGGGCATCTCCTTTTTTGCTTCCTTCTTCTTCAGTAGTTCATTTTGTTATCCTCCACCTTCACTTATGGCTCTTCTTATTTCTATACATATTTCCCTCACTGTTTCTTCAACTTTTTTAGGGAGCATCAACAAAAACTGCTAACATAGGTTTCTTCAGTTTTTAAGTTGTTCAAGAGGCCTGGCTATATATGCATGTATGCATCACGTGTAAAGGTTATGAGGTCATTTTGCAATATAAATTCATGCTTATTTGGTTCCTCAGTTTTCCGCCCGGCAGCTTTCACGCTCATATTTTGGAAAATTTGGACAGTTTTAATAATCACTGCCCAACAAAAGACGGGAGGGGTAACTTCTTCATTGATCACTTATCCCATTTTTTTTTAAATCGATCACATTCGACGCGACTTGCTACCGGGAGCCTTTAGTCACGTGACGTTTTTTTTATTGAACGTCTAAGCAGACATGTTTCTTCTTTCTGTTTGCACTTCCTTTCCCTCTCGAATAGTTCCACTCATTTCTCTGCTTTGAATTACTTCTCCTCGGCAATGAATTTGAGGGCTTTCTAATTAATACATTTTTCTCCAAGACGATATCAAATCCAATTTAACAGACAACAGCCCCCTTCTCTCTCTCTCCCTCTCTCTCCCTCTCTCTCTCTCCCTCTCTCTCTCTCTCTCTCTCTCTCTCTCGCTTACGAGTTGTCATTTTACAGGAATACTTCCCAGAATTTTTTCAATGGTGCATTGTAAAAACTCTTTTACTCTAAGTAGAAAATAAAAATCGCTAAAAATATAAAATAAACTTTTCTTTAAATCTTGAGTCATTGAACGTCGTATTTCAAATTCAGGATGATTATATTCAAAACTTTTTAATGAATTGGAAAGTACTTGATAACCTTGCGAGAGCATAATGTAATCGTTTGTGACATTGAGAGCTTTACAGGCGGACAAATTTATAAATGTGCATGGACAGCGGTGTATTAAGTCGATGTAAAAGTTTTCAGGATTTCTTTTGACAAAATATATTTTAATGCATACTTCATTTAAAGTTTCAAACTTTGAACGAAAATATTTCAATATTGTTCCAATATTAATGACACTGCTTCATTCAAACTGACTCATAAAAAAAACTTATCCTCCATTTAAATCAAGTAACTCAAGAATTTACGATGTAGTAACGTTACTGAACATCATTACTTTCTAGGCAAAAAAATTAAGCTTAATAAACGTCGCCACTGAATAAAAGATATTATCATTCCATCTGAAGATAATGGCTGCAACTGTAACAATCATTATATAAATAATATATTTTTATAATTTATTTTAGTCTAAATGCATTTATGTAAAATAATGAAATAGACTCTTGCTTATCTGTAAGATAGATTTTGCAGGTGTGTACATGACTTGTCAGTCCAGCTTAGTTGGTAAGAGATCTGGCAACCAGTCACTTGGTCATTAATCACCGCCGAGAGATATTAATCTTATAGATTACTCTTTTTTCTTAATTAGAATGAAATAAACTTTGGTGCATTTCTAACATACGTGTTTGTAGATATTCGGACAAGAGACCTGATTACCAATCTGCCAGTCGTGGGTTAAAATCCCATTGTGAGAATGTTCATTTTTACTTGCCTTAATTTGGTGAGGGTCGTTCTTGTTCTTGTTGTGATAGAAAATCAAAATCAGTCACTGACATCAACTGGAGTTTGACAAACTGTGTCATACTCATTGCTACGATTTGGCGAGCAATAAGATGCACAACAGATGTACATGTTGATAGAGGCTCAGATGTTGGTTTAAATTGACTCAAGCGTTGAAACATGATATAAGAACTGCTTTTCTAGATTATATAATGACAACGAAGGTCTTCTAAAAAGATATATTTTTTAATCGACGTCTGGCAGAAGACCATATATGTGAGGAGTAGAATTAAACTTGCTAAAGCAGCATAGATTGCGAGACCAGCTTATTAATCATTGTTCCACAGCGAGGCATAGAGCTGTTATTAACTATGCTTCGATTGGTGTGATTCAGGCAACGGCTACTGTAGTGAAACATCTTTAAGCAACAAACTCACTCTAGTAGAAACAGCCTCCGATACTAGGTTAGTAACCATTGTTCTCCAGCGAGGCACCCAAGCCGAGCATAATTACTCCACAACGAGACACCCAATTATTCTTAACTAAAAACTCATTCTAGCAAAATGGCATTCTAGCGGAGCACCAGAGGGGATCATACTCACTGCACTGGAGAATCGGTCTGCCGTGTGAGCTCATTAACTATTGAGCTACGGTAGACGTCTTGTACTTCTTATAAGTAAGTAACAAGGTCTGTCTGGAATAGATCCAGTCATTCTTAATACGTTGTGTTAACGGAATGCGTGACCTTGGCAATCAATCAGAAGGGAACCTTACTGAGCATCGGTAAACAAACCCTTGTACCGTGGGCTTACTCAGTCGGCAATGAGATGCCTGAGTAATGGTCGGATTCACAATGACTGAGTCAGGCGTTCACATCTCGCACCGGGTCTTTTGACAAAGAATCGCATCACCCAGGTCGGCCAATCCCCGTACCGTGCCTATTTGGCTACATTCAATTGATGGATTCTCGTCGTTGAAAAGAAGAATATCGTAGACTGTAGACCAGATCAAGAGGAAAAATGGCGATTTAGCTGATGGCTATAACTTTGCAGGCTATTTTGAAAAGTTTAAACGACACTGGAATAAGAGCATGGGGTCCTAAAAGGGAGGACTTTGAAGGGGACAAAGATACCATTATCCAATATAGGCTTTCTGTTTTGTTGATATTTAACCGTAAGACACTTTCTGTACAGTCATCGGATGATGCAACAATTTCTAGTTTCTCGACTTGTTCATTGAATCACGAACGATATAGAACATTTTCACATATTTTTCGGGATCTTACGGCTCTTCAAATATGTTTCAATCTTTCCATCGTCTGTTTCTCCCCAGATGGCAAAATATTTGCACATGTTTGATTCTGACGTCCCCTATTTCCAGCTCAAACATAGGGTTTCCTTTTGGCTCTCAATCATACATTCCGTCTTTGCACAATTGAAAAGAAGAATTGGAGCAACGTAATGTGATTATATCGACTTATGCTACGAATATCATGGGCAGAGTATGTAACAAAAGAAAAATTTTCGAGGAGACCAAAATCTACAAAGAAACTATTGCTAACAATAAAAAAAGAAACACTTGAAATATTTTGAACGCAAAATAGGCGAGGTGCGGAGAATTTAACCCTCAAAGGTCGCATAGAAAGCAACAGGGGCAAAAATAAGTTGCAAGTAACCTATTTGAAGAGTTTGAGCCAATTGATGGTTGAAACAATATTGATGGGCGTAGATCAGTGGGGTTGCTGAGAGTTTGAGGTATTCAATATAAAGTCTGTGCTTTTTTAACACGTCTTGTATTTGATGACATTTCAACTGGGATTATTGGATATTTAATGTTATTGAAATGTCTTGCTGCAGTGTAATAAAAAAAACATTTGAACAAAACATGCGACAAAGAGAACAAGAAAATACTTTTTAATAATGAGTGGCCTCTGCTCTGTCCATACTGTCTATGGAATATCCCTTTCAGGGGTAATGGTTGGGTGAATCGTGGAGAAATTGTTCAGATCCCTGGTCGTCAGAATCTTACTCTCGGCGTTGCACATGTAATCCAGCGGAAAGCAGGGAGTGATGAGTCTGTCATCAGTTAACGGAAGGGCGCCGAATCGCATCAAGGGGTCTCAACTTGGGATCAGAGTTATCCTCCTCCAGACTGGTTGCTTGAGACTTTAATCAGCTATTGTGATCCATAAATAGAGGGGGGATTCCCGCTCTTCCAAAAGGGCATTAGTGCAGAGTGAACATAAACAACCCCATGTTTGAACTCGGGTAACATTGTCTGCACCGTTACCTCTACACCAATACGCTGATTACAACAGCATTTTTAATAATAATAACCATATACTACGCTTTGTTTGTTTGTTTGTTTGTTTGCACCCAAGTGGGATTATCTCATTGGTTGATTCACCTCCGTATTATGACGTAATAAAATTACGTCATGGAAACTTCATATGTCATCAAACACTGAAGCAGCTTGAGATGGGTTGAGACTTAAAAAGACCTGAAGTTTGGATATTTGAATTATCAAAAATAAATTACCCAATAAAATAGCTTTATGCTTCATAGTGCAGATCTATACATAAATAACCTCGACATTTCTGACAGGTATATTCTAGTATTTTGATGATAATGTTGCTGAAATTTCCAACAGAAAGTAAGAGACAGCCAGAAGTCTCAACAACGTACATAAATCCCAAGGGATATTTTTTAGATATTTTTGGAGGGAAAATTGGTTTTATTTGCTATTAAATACGTTTTTTTACTTATAACCAGACTTTTTATCCTCATTTTTTTCTGCTACTTAGTCTTTCCCGTCTTCATCTTTTCTCTCCTTATCTTATTTTTATTTCTATTTGTTCTCCTTCACTTCTTTTTTTCTTTTTCTCTTTCTTCTTACTCCTCCTCTGTCTCTGCCTATTTTCTTCTCTTTTGTTACTGTTTTTTCATTCTCTTTTTCCACCCTCCGTCTCCCTTCTTCTTTTCATTATTTTTCTTCCTTTCTCTCTCATTTACCCCCAATTTTTTCTCTTATTTTTCTCCATCACCCTCTGTCCCTTTCTTCTCTCTCTATCCATTTTTCTCTCTTTTGCCTCCTTCATTACATTCTTTTTTTCAACTGCCTCTTTCCTTCCTCTATTTGTCCGTCCCTTCTTTTTCTCCGTTTTCCTTCCTCAATTCTTGCCCTTCCTTCTCCACCCGTTACTTCCTCTTTTTCCTATTCTTCTTTCCTTCTTGGTTGATGCTGTTTTCTATTCCAATAAAAAAAAGCCATAAAACCTCGGAGCCTCTCCGCCCGAGACTCTCACCATTTGGAGTTCCAACTTTTAGTCTTTCGTTCTATTTATCATCATCACCGTCAAGGGCGACGTGTATTAACTCTGGCGATAATTTTGTCCTCCTGTCAGCAAACGTATTAATGGATATGACAAATGACTCCCGCAAAAAGGAAGAGAAAAAACGAAAAAAAAAATCGACACAGCCGCTTGTGCTTAGCGGATCGTATTACAGAATGGAAATTGACAGAAGCATTTTGACAATTCCCTAATGGAGTCTTAGGAGAAAATGGCAAAGACGAGATTTGGCACCATTCTTTTGATTCTTCCATTTCTCGATGGCTTTTTATATTAATATATTAATTTTGTTTACTCTTCAAGTTTTTATATCTTTAACTGTTCAATAGCTAATTTAAATACTCGATAGAAACTGTCACATGACCAAAGCCGTATTGCATTATGTTGTGTTGGGGGTGATCAATTAAAAAATTAGAATAAGGGGTGATTAATGAATAATTTACTCCTCTTGCATTTTGGGTTGGGGGGCAGTGATCTCTAAAAAATTTCAAACTTTAAAGAACAAAAAAAAAGCCAGACGTAAACTGAGGGACTAATTTAGAATAAAGTTACAATGAAAATCGGACCCCCACTACAACATGCATACATAGCTAGCTAGTTAGCTGGACCGACTTGAAAACTGAAGACCCCTATTTTGAGAGTTTTGGTGACAGTTGTGTGTAATGGTTTTTAGTAAAGATCTGCACCTGCAGACGTAAAACTTTTGTTTTAAATATTTGAGTAATTTGAACTATAGAAGAAAAGAACTATAATAAGAACAAAAAGCTGCCTTTATTTAAGAAAATAAAATGCACTAAGAGAACAGTAGCACTATAAGTAAATCTTATCTTAAAGGTGTACTTCCTCCCAACTCCGCCAAAAATATTGAGTAAGGGAAACTTTTTTCAATTTGATACTTTCTATAATAAGAAAATCCTCCTAGTGCTAAGACGAAGGGTATGCAACCAATGCATCCTCCCGATAGTCACCTATGGAGCTGAAACATGAAATCTTGCAAAAAATATTGCCCCTTAAACTGAGAACCATGTAACGTGCACCAGAAAGAATCATTCTCAACACAACATGGAGAGATCACAAGGCAGTACAATATATTAAAGGAAAAAGACGAGTTCGACATTTCATAGAATCTGTAAAAAAAAACTCAAATGGTAATGGGCTGGTCAGGTTGTGAGAATTGTAAAATAACTAAAGGATACCACAAATCAAAATGTTGATCTCTAGAGATCATATTCAAAACCACAGCAAACAAAATATAAGATGGTGTGACGAATTAGACAAGTCCAGAAAGCTCTGGTTCCGTGACACCCACGATAGAGAGGTCAGGTGAATCTTGGGAAAGGTTTATGCCCAACGACAGACACCAAAAGGCTGCTGCTGTTGCTGCTGCTGCTGCTGATGATGATGATGATGATGATGATGATGATGATGATATATCTATACAAATAGTTTCAAAACAAAAGGAAAAACTAAAATTATAGGTCTTAAGCAAAAGGCAGTTAGCTCTCCTGTGATACAAAGTCACTCTATAAAAACATTAATTCACGAATAACTTTATAAATGATCCACTAAATCAGATAAGAAGAAACTCAACCAGGAATATTTAGGAATATTTACAGAGTTTTCAACGCATTAGGCGCTCACTCGATGAGCATTTATTTAGATTGGTATGGTACAAGCTAAGAAGGTTTGGATACCCAGATATGAATTAACTCGCTGCTGTGGCAATGGTCCCCCATAAAACCTCGATAATCATTCTTGTGTAGCGAAGGGCCAAGGTACTCAATACATATTTACAGCCAGGTTGCTGGGGCTATTGCTGACGACTGGGGGTTGTATATCTCTTATTTACTGTACTCTCCTCAGTATTCGTGCAGATCCAAGTAGTGCTGTGGTTTGCGTGGTCTCAGTCTTTTCTCTTGTTTCCAGCCTCTCTAATCTCGTTTCAAGTGCTTTTGGCATGGTTCTAAAACTGGTACTACCCTGGCCTTCATGTTTAATACTTTGTTCAATACCCTTGGTTTTTTTTTTTTTTGTTGTTTTTTTTTCCTTGGTTTTTAACTCTTTCATATTCACTCTGAGATCCGCTGGCACAGCCACGTCTATTATTGGTCAGTTTTTTTCTTTTATCATCATCATCATCATCATCATCATCATCATAGTTATTACTGTTTAGGGTTTTTACTAATACAGTGTATTCAAATGTCCCCTTTTAAAGAAAAAAAGCTTAAAGTAGCCTGACACAAGCCTTCGTAGTGGGTCAACTAGCGAATGTCAATCAAATTCAAACATAAAGTTGCATTCATTTCTCGATTTTCACTCCGTTACGGCAAAACTACGTTGGTTATCCAACAATAACAGAAGTTAAGCAACGTCAATCCTGGTCGCTAACTAGGAGCTTGTCCCTCGGGGAATACCAGGTGCCGTAAGTGGCTTGGAATCATTTAGAGAGCCTCCTGTGGGAGCCCCCATAATCATCCTATCTCAACACTACGCCTAATAACGCAAGCCAAAAACCCCTCCCCTATCTCTTGAACTCTCTGACTGGCGCGGCTGTGAGAGACAAGAAATGAATGAAACTTAATGCCATGTTGTTATATATGAAAATGTATAACATTACTCTTTCCGACACTTCTAAGTGCTTTGATGGTATTCTTCGAAAATTCAGTGACGTAAAGTAAAAAATAGTTCATAAATCACAAATAAATGACATTCGTTTGGAATTTTTTTTTTCAAATTCCTTAATTGCTTCTTTGAATTCTCCTACTCGCATGTTGTCCCAGCTTCTGAACGGAATCAGTAAAATGCTGACTACAAGAATATTTCCTAATAAAAAGTATTTACTGCACTAAGAAAAAAAAAACTCAGCTGTTTTTTTTTTCATGTGATTACTGCAAAATTCAGCATTGTATTTTTGTTTGTTTGTTGTTTTT
Source organism: Thysanoteuthis rhombus (assembly GCA_963457665.1). Classification (NCBI taxonomy): domain Eukaryota; kingdom Metazoa; phylum Mollusca; class Cephalopoda; order Oegopsida; family Thysanoteuthidae; genus Thysanoteuthis; species Thysanoteuthis major. The sequence continues at coordinate 19,402,594 of OY735215.1, read as the reverse complement.
TTTTTAAGTTTCTTCTGCATCATTCAACTCTCCTCCATTTTTTTCGTCTTTCTCGCGCGTACTTCGGGAAATCGAAGAGGCTTTTTTTCAACTTTTTTTTTTTTTACACTTTCATTTTTTCTAATTTTTAGCCTCCACCATTTTTTTCGTAGCTGAGTCATTTTATATTGCGACTTTAGAATTAAATCATTTCTAATTTGGCAACATTTAAAAGTGGCAACATTTGTTGTACATAATTTTGTTTGAGTTCGTTCCATTTTCTGTTTCATTTCACGTTTTATGTTTTCATTTTGTTTTTATCTCTTTTTTTTTTTTGCTTTACATTCCTTACCTAATTTTGTGCCTGTTTTCATATCCTAATTTTATTACTGATTTTATTTTGTCTCGCGTCTGTTTTCTACATAATTTATTCTTCGACCTTTTCTTTTTTTTTTCTTATTTGCCATTTTCTTTGTTGACTTTTCTTCTCCCTGTTTATCAAGTCTCCTTTCGTTGTTTCTTGAAATTCTATTCCGTTTTCCTTTTCCGTTTGAGTTTTTGTTTGTATTCAATCACCATCTTCGTTTTCCGGCTTTTTGTGAATTTGGGTTGTCCTTTTTTTTTTTTTTTTTACTTTTTTCTCCTTTTAGTTGTTTGACTTTTTCACTTCATACCAAGATTATTATTTTAATCATCTTTTTTCTTGTTTCTTTTGATTTCTATTCTATTCTATTCATTCCTCTTCATTTTCCATTTCTGCTTTTTATTCTCTGTCATTTCATCACTTTGAAACCGTAGACCAAAACTGTCAACATAAGTTTTTTTTTAAATTTTTAAACTGGTTTGGCTGGCTGACTTAGTGGCTGGCTAGATATGTGTGTGTGTGTGTATATATGTATGTATCACGCATGAAGGCCAAACCTAAGGAGCTAGATAACTGAAAATTTAAACATTTACTCCTTCTCAGATCTAGAATTTTTTCATTGATAGGGTTTTATAAGAAAAAGTCAGTTTGCGATGTAAACTTGATCTAAATCGGTTTCTTAATTTGTGTTTTCACGCTTACAGACTTTTAGTTTTCCCCTGCCCAACAAAGAGAATCAACTCTTTGTTGATTTTTTCAGTTTTTTGATTGATCAGCCCCAACTTGACCTGCCGCCAAAGGGCATGGGTCACGTGACGGTTCCTAATCAGTGACTAACCGGACCAGCTTAAAATAGTTTTCGTTTACTTCCTTATTTTTCTTATTTTTCTTGGGAATACAAGTATCCCTCACTTTTCGAAAATTCACTTTACGCTAAAATTTGCGAAAAATAGGCAAAAAGCACTATAAGAGTTCGGCGTTTGTGTTTCAGCGAGCTGTTACAGAGGCAGCGTGCGCCCTGTACCTCTTATTCACAGACTTCAGTTTTTTGTACATCCCACTTCCTAAACTTCCGATGGCTCCGTCTAAGATACCATCATCACCATTTTGGGAGCCTCTGGTCTTTTAAAATCTTTTACCGTATAAATCAATAATAAGGTAACAATCGCCAACTCTATGTCAGAAGGTGGCTGACTTAACGCACCACTGCACTTCGTCCTGTCCTACTGGAGCTCAGCATAAGCTTAAATCAAACTCTCGAACTCATTCCCAATCCAAATCTTATCTGCGCCATGTTTGTTAATAACTGGCACTTCAGTATCGATGATCCGATTCTATTTTCTCGTTTAAATCATTATCATCAATAATACATTCAAAGTTCCGTGTAGAAGGCAACAATCAAGATGTAGGTAAAATAGTTTTCGCTTCTAATTTACCAACATATTGATTATTGCCTTCGACAAGGATTTTTGAATGTAAGCTTCCTTTCGGGTTTTCTCGATGTCGTTCCATGTCAAAGACAAGCATACCAGTTGTGTACCAAATCGATATTCACTGCAAAGGTGAAGTGCAATAGGTCGGTGCATCCTCCATTGCATTGGTAATAAAGGCACCACACACCGACAGAACCGGATAAAAAAAAATAAAGAATAAAGAGCAGAATATCTTTTTTGTAAGACGAGGGGGCGAATGAAGACAGAAATAATGATGGCTGACGTTCATCAATAAATATTTGTTTATTGTGCAGAAATACATTTCAAGTTGTCCATGGTGAAAGGATTGTGGATGGGGGTTCTGTTTGTTTGTTTTTTTTGTTTTTATTTTTTTTTTGTTTTGTTTTGTTTTTTTTTTCGTCTCGACTTGACTTTTTTTGTATTTCGTTTTCCATTTCTTGGGATTTTGTATCTGCTGTTCATGTTGATCATAAAGTGTTTTTACTTGAGGTTCATACGCAGTTTCTTTTGAATTTCTTCTCTTTTCTGCAGGTGAGATAGAGACGTAGGGGAAAGCCGAGCAATAATTGAGAAAGTCAGCAGAAAGACTCAGTAAATAAAGAAGTTTCGCACAAAAAAAAAAAAAATGAATGAATAAAAGGGAGGATGTCAGTAAAAGAAATTAATGAAGTAGATTGCAAAACGATATGAGGGACAGCAACGTTTTTCTTCATCGACAAAATTCGTTGAGAAATGGAATGAGAAAAACGGAGAAATTAACGGTGCTTGAAAAAAAATATTGAGATTGATTTTTAAAAAAATAAGCAAGATAGGCCTGGTTAATCAATCAATAAAAACTGTCACACGACCAATGTCTATTGGCAGCAGGTTGTGTAAGGATGATCAATTAAAAGATTCGAAAAATCATGATCAATAAATAAGTTACTTATTTCGCCTTTCCTTGGGCAGTTATCCCTCAAAAAAACTCTGGATTTTCCAATAGCAATCGTGAATACTGCAGGACACAAACTGAGGGGTCAATATATCAAAGACTAACGTTGCAAATTAAACCCTGCACTAAAAAATCTATTATGGAGGGGTTTTTAGAACCCCTCCTCCTCCAAAAAAAGAAATTTTCACCCCTTTTGCTGCCTTTGAACAGCCTGTACGCGCGTTACATACGTACATAGACAACCAGCCACACCAACTTGAAAACTGAAGATACCTCTGTTTCAATTTTGGTGACAGTTTTTATTGACAGTTTCTAAAAATGATTTTGCGAAAAAAAACAATTTTCTGTGAAGAAGCCGATCGGCGATAAAAAAAACAGGCAGCAGTACAGGAGAAAGCAGACAGAAAAATACGGAAGAAGAGAATAAATCGAGAGGACGGACTTGGTTCAAAACCTACAACGTCATGTTTACAATTTTCGACAGCATTTGGGAACATCTGTTTCCGTAATAAAATTGATAATATTAACAAAATTTCGTTTCCAATTGTTTTTTTTTTTAATCCCCGTCAGTACGTCGGAAACAAAAGTAGATAAATCATTGCATCAATTTTTCTTTTAAATACTGTCCGAAAAGCAATATAATTCATTGACAAAGGAAGTACATACATACATACACACACACACACACACACACACACACACACACACACACATATATATATATATATATATATATATATATATATATATATATATATATATTTACACACACACACACATATATACACATATATATATACACATATATATACACACACACATATATATGTACACACGCATATATATATATACACACACGTATATATATATATATATACACACACATGCATATACACACACATAGATATATATGTATATACACTCACACACATTTATATGTATATATATATATACACACACACACATATATATATATACACACACACACGCACACACACATATATATATACACACACACACGCACGCACACACACATATATATATATATATATATATATATATATATATATATATATATATGCACACATATACATATGTGTGTGTGTGTGTTTGTTTAGGTGTATTTTGTTCAATTTGCTTTCTTTTTATTACTTTCTTTCTTTCCTGATTCTATTTTTCATCCTCAAGAATTGATTTTTAAAATAGGAAAAATATGATCAAGTGTGCCGTATGAGTGCCGTGAGAAGAACAATAATTTCTCTCTCTCTCTCTCTCTCTCTCTCTCTCTCTCTCTCTCTCTCTCTCTCTCTCTCTCTCTCTCTCTCTCCCTCTCTCTCTCTCTCTCTCACTCATCCCTTTTTATTAGAATAGATGTTCTTCTCGTTACTCTCTCTCTCTCTCCCTCTCTCTCTCTCTGGTTCAATTAATTCCTTACAAACGCAGTTAACCAATTAAAACTAGGTCTTAATATGAAATGTTCTTGGTTCTTTGAACTGTCGACTTACGGCGCAGTTAAAAAGGGAAGAGGCTTGAAGCAGAAAAAGATTTTGAAGGAAAAAGCTTTTTCTAAAAAAGAAGAATCAAAACCGAGGTTGAAATGCAGTAAATAGGAAGGATATCGAGTTGAGAAATGTGATCCGAAGAAAAAAGTGTGGTCCCTCCCACAAAGCTAGTAGTATTGCTTTTTTTTCATATCGCTAATGATTGTGGGCCTGAATTACCTAAACTTAATCCTAATATGGTTCAGAAATGTTGGTGATGTTCGGGTTAGCGTCACTAATAGTTACTTAATATGAAAATACACTTATCGGTGTATAACATTCAACAATAACGGAAAAGTGCAGGAGGGACCGCACTTCTTCATTTTTTCACACACACACACACACACACACATATATATATATATATATATATATATATATATATATATATATATATAAAGAGAGAGAGAGAGAGAGAGAGAGAGAGAGAGACTCAATTTATGCCCCCAGTTGTCAATGTTTGAGATCAGTATAATTCACTAGATAGGCAGGACTTTCCCCCCTTTGAAAGACTGCTACTATCCTCTTTCTTTCAATTGGCCTTATGCCTTACTTAGCCTAGTAAATACCATAAAACCTATCTAGTTAAGATTACGATGCGTTCTCCTGTTTTTCCCTTGCAGCTGACGAGTTAAAGAAATAGAACGAAATGAGAGAAGAGAGAAAATAAAACCTGGCGTAAAGAGACTGAAAATGAAAGAGTTTCAGATTAAAGAGTAAAAAGAACCATGGCACCAGATCCATGCACAATTACCTCCCCTGTGTCGTAGTTATAGGTCCACATCGTATATCACCAAAAGTTCTGGTCTGTCCACACAATGAAATTTTCAACGAAATTTTGTGGATAGTCTACAAAATAAGTGGTGGAATTTTGGGACGAAAAATACACAATTACATCCCCCTCGTCATGACTGTATACATAGATGTATTAAGAACAGAAAAATATCTCTCAATCAAAAAGGAAAAACCTTGATTTGTCCTTGAATCCAAGCAAACCTTCCGTATTGCATTGCCAAACGTTGCACAAAATTTCATTGAAATTCACCGCGATCTTCTAGAGATATTGTTTGGACAAACTGTTGTAGATATTATGAAGTATGGACATATAAGTAAGTCACAAGCGAGATAATTATAATAAGTTCTTTCGTAACCTTTATCTATCTTTCGACTAAATTTCACTGAAAACTTTTGAAGAAATCATATGGACCGATATGAAATTTTTACGAAATTATGAAGTGTTGACATAAGTATGATTTAGTGGAGGTAATTGTGCATTGGTCTGACCAAAAAATTCAATCGATTTCTCTTTTGACTGTTGTCTACTCTTCCACAAAATGTCATTGAAATTCAAACAGAACTTTCAGAGACGGCCAGCCAAGAGTCATGGGCGTATACATGAACGTATGGGGAAACGGAAAATTATCTCTCAATCTAAAAGAAAATACATGTAAAAACCTTCTAATTTCACCACGTCTTTCTGAGCATATGGGCCAGACTTCCAGGAATTGTCATTGAAATTCATTGGATACTTTTGGAGATATGGTGTAGAAAGACAGACAAACATTTACCTCTCCAACTTCGTGGTAAGAAAGGAATTTCCAGGTAGAAAGAAGAGAGCGTGATAAAATGTATTAATAAAGAAGATTGTAAAACGATAGGCACTGCAAAAACATTCTAAAACTATATAAATTTATACAAAAACGGAAAAAGGACGCGTGTAAAGAAATTAACGGTGTTGCAAAGAGATATTTTGCCAAGAAGGGAAAAGGAAAGATATATATATAAAAAAACAAAAAAAAACATCAATGCAATACTGCGATAAGGAGGTAACTTTTTGCTAAACAAAAAGCTTGCTTGAGATTAACGAAGCTACAGATTAAAAAGGAGATTAACGACGGGGAAAAAAAGGTGCGATAGATAAGAAAAGCCAGCAGACAAAAGGATAGAGAGAAAATCATTAGCAATCCATTTACGTGATATATACTATAGTCTTTTGAACATTGTTGTCAGCAAAACTATCGTGTAGGCAGCTCAAGATCTTAAGCCAAAAATTCATTTATTTCCTGTTTGTTCGTGAGAGATGAGTTTTTATTTCATAACATTAAGTTACTAATCTAAATAACTTTTTGATTACTCTTCTTCCAGCCAATATATAAGTGCAGTTAAATATACTCCCCGCTAATTTTATTTGCAAATAATCTTGTGAGCTTTTAAAATAATTTATCACAAGATCTTGGGAAAATTAAAATTTTACCGATACTTCAAACCAGCAGAAGCCTAAAATAGACCCCCAACTTGCAACCACAGTCACCAAGATAAGTGTGCACTCTTTTTCCCCCGTATTGATACATTCTGATATATTTTCTGTTGTGTGCAAGTGTTTGTTGGAAGAAATTTTAATGGACCTGATAATGGCTGCTAAAATAATACACTCTTCACAGTAAAATGGTAAACAAGGAATTGTGTCCAAGTCAGAAGAGTATATGGGCTTCATGAAATTATATCAAGTTGAAACTTATTAAGAGGAAGAATGGAAGATCTAGAGGGGGGTTACCGGACCGTTAACGTCAATCATAACATGCGTCCGTATTGCAAGGAGTCCCCATCCATATCTGAAATCGTTCAGTACAACCTAAAGTATCACTTTACCAAGTTTTATGCTTTTATTACCAAGTGAGAGATTCCGATCAAATTCTTCACCGATCGCCTAAACTAATTCTGTCTGAGCAGGCAAGCAATTTTATCCCATTTGAAAGATTGGCATAATACAATCTTACCCTCCTTATTTAGTCTTGTGCTATACTAAGCAAGGTTCAATGAATACAAGAAGGATATTTTGGGCGTAAAGTGTTCCAAGAGAAATAGAAACAACATTCAAAGCAGAATCTGAAAAAATTTCAGTTAGGAATACGAAAATATCAGTCTCGTATCTTTAGTAACCATGAAGCCAATAATCAGTGTTCGAACCTCGGAAAAAACGTTTTCAAATGTTAGATTTCACGGCACGTGACACTTTTCTCCGTACTACCGACGACAACCTGGAAGATTGGTGTAACGCAATATTGCACGAGTAAATATCAAACTCAACGAAATACCAAGAAGTGAGATTTGATAGCAAAAAAAAGAAAGAAGAAAAAAAAAACAAAGAACCAAAAGGAGGGTGAAAGGGGAAGAAAGAGTAAACATAGTGTAAAAACTAAGACGAAAGAGAGATTCAAAATAACGTATGAAAACCAAAGAAAAAGCGGACAGACTTATATCAGTGAAAATATTCGATACAAAAGACAGAAGACAAAAACAGAGCATTAAGTTAATAAAGAAAGATTAAAAGAAAGAGGATTTATCGTTGGATAATGTGATCAAGCAAATAAAGAGAAAAATGAATTTTTAAAGAAATGAGAAAAGTATATCACGCACAGAAAAGAGTGAAAAAAAGTATGAATGCAGAAGAAGAAAAATTCAAATAAATGAAAGAAAATTAAATGATTTTGCATTAACTTGCAACAGCGCTATACCTAAAAGAATATACATCAAATAAAAAATGTTGCTCTGCATTTTCTTGCGTATGTTTAATCACAAAGAATCCGATTTATTTCATTATATTATTTATTTAACGGATTTGCAAAAAATAAAGTAATGGAGATTACTCTGACTATCATTTAATACTTACCTATTCGTCAAAGTTACAAATAGAATGCATAAACCATCGCGTGGCGTATTAGATAAGATTTCTGATTATCCTCTCTTCAATTAAGATATGGTGACTTTAATATTCCTCCTCGAACTGGAAATCTATTAAGAGGACAGATTTCGAAAACTTGAGCTTTGAAACAATTGGATTTTTCTTCTTTTGGAATAAGCTGCATAGTCATTTTAAAAATAACAATAGTTTACAAAATAATTTAGATAAGTTTGAAAGTTATGGAAAGAGAATGGTCTTACAATGACATTTTGGAAATCTGTCTGATGGGATTTTTAAGAGAATGATATGTGAATTGTGTTAAATTGTAGATGTTATTTGTATTGTTGTGCATTAAATGTGATTTTTTTAAATGAATTTAGTTGATAAAGTTGATGTGTAAACAATGTGCATAATTTGAGATTTCAATAGAGGCATAATGAAATACTAGAAAATATTTTTTATGGTTGTTATTCGTTTGCCACTAGTCTGCGTCATAGTCTCGAATGTCCAAATTTGTTTGATAAAACATTTTCATCAATGATTTTTGACTACTTTTCTCTTAGGGTTCTTCATTGTTTCTCATTGTAACGATTTGTTTGTCCCTATATTCAACTCCTGTTGAATAAGACGCGAGATTTGAACACACATTCCACATCTTTGAGAGGGAGAGTATATTACCGAGAAAACGCTTAACCGATCAGGCCACGGAAGTTTAACCAGAATACGTCATTCAAATTAGTCAAAAAATCACATTTTTTCTCCTATTGTTTTTGACACCATATTGTTTATTTATGCTAGTAACATGAGATATAACAGTCACAAGTTCTAAAAATTTCTTGAAGCATTGTAATTGCTATCGTTCATCAATTAGTTTTCCTATCATCTTATTTTTGTTGCTTACTATCAGAATGATGTGGTTGTTTTTTTCTAGGTCCATAAACAAGCTGTTTGAATAAAGAACATGCCTCCTATGCAATCTTTATTTCCCGATCCAGACTTTTCCCTATTCTCAATCGAGACCGTTCTCTTTTCCCGATCCAAGCTTTCCTTTATTCCCGACCCATTCTGGTCTCTACTCCAAATCCAAGCTATTCCCTACTCCTGATTCAGACTATTCTCTATTCCCGATCCAAACTGTTCCCTATTTCCAATCCAGATTTTTCCCGATTCCTCATCCAAGCCATTCCCTATTCCCAATCCATGTTGTTTTTTTCCCAATCCAGATTTTCCTGCTTCTCGATCCAAGCTTCTCCCGACTCCCAATCTAAGCTTTTTCCCTATTACTGATCCAGGCTGATTACCTACTCGAGATCCTTCCACCGATCAAGGCCGTTCCTCTACTCCTAATTTAGGCTGTTCACTAATTCCCGATCCAAGCTGTTCCCGCCTTCTAATCCAGGCTGTTTACTCATTCCCGATCCAGGCTGTACCTTACTCCAGACCTAAGGCTGTTCCTTACTCCTGACCTAGGCTGGTTACCTAACTATTCCAGAATGTTAAAACGACCTTTTGAAAAAGCAACAAGTGAGATGAAAGAAAAAAACTAGTTGAAAAATTAGAGATAATAAGATAAATAAGTTTGATTTTTATTTATATAATGATATACACCCTTCTTTATTCAACTATTTTTACATACAAGGTGCTTCCCAAAGGCTCAGGGAAGATGACCGTGACAAAAAAATGACTTACTGTGAGACTTGGTTTCCACCAATTGCTCTAATATAATAGTTTTGCCATAAATTTGCCCACCAGCTCATAAAGAGGTACTATTCACAAAAGTCAATGGTGAAAATCTATTTTACATTCGGTTCACTCGAGCTGTTTGAAGCCCCCAAACTTTTGGGTAGCAATTCCTATACGAATTTAACAATGGAGCTTCAAAAGAAAAGAAAACATATATATATATATATATATATATATATATATATATATATATATATATATATATATATACACACACAAAATAATTAAATTTGGCAGTTTTCGGAATTAGTAATTGGAAACACATTAAATAAAGACAGTGTACACGTATGTTTTGTACAAAAAATGCTCCAAGTTGAAAAAAATAGTTTGTATTTTTACATCTCCTCCGGCTGTGCTTATAACTAACTCCTCATTTTTTACACCTCCATTCGCATCTTTTTATTTTCATATATTTTCAAAAATTATTCATCAGTTTTATCTGTGTCTGGTCATTACAAGAGCATAAACAAATTATTAACGGAAGCTAAGAATTAGCCAGGAGCAAAATTCAATTTCCTCCGTAAAACAACTGAGGGGGAAATTAACATGCAAGAAATTCGTAAATACCCGTGCTGGGCCTCGACGGTAGGGTTCAGTTATAACCCCGTGATTCTCGTATAAGTTAGGTAGATTTAAAATCGGTCCGATTAATCCTGGCGAAGGTTTTTGTCCAACGATGGACACTAAAATGTTGTTGATGAATACATCCGTTATCTGCATTTTTTTCTCGTTTGGGCTTGCTGAATATCTTCTATAAAACCATAAATTCTACATTGCTTATATAACTTTATAGCCTCTTAGTGTACTAAGCTGATCTTTATATATATATATATATATATATATATATATATATATATATATGTGTGTGTGTGTATGTGTGTGTGTGTGTGTGTGTGATAAGCTTAATTTAGTGTGGAACACTTGCATTAATATCTAACCTTATTCCTTTTATAGTTGAAAGGGCTCTGAGTCTTTATATGGTCTGATGGAGGCGATCTACTGCCAGGCCCATAACAAAGCAATTTCCCGCCTTGTTAGTCCCTTCAAAAACAATCATTACTTTCATTGTGTTCAATCTTTCCTTAAAACTTCATTCTACAAAGAATGTATGAGTATAGTTTATAGCTTAACTGTTGGTGTCTATTTACTTCTCAATATCTCTGCATATATATAAGCTAGTTCTATCGGTAAGGAAAATATAGAACAACAACCAAGGTTGTTTTTTTTTAGCACCGACTGCTTTTGAACCCGTTACTCGTAGACACGTTTTCGGCTTCACTTATCGCTGCTCACTGCCGGTATCGGTACTCAACCACTCCTCAGTTTAGTTTCAGTCATTTTCTGCACCAACAAAATAAATATTTCTGACGATAGGCGAAAAACAAAAAAAAAACTAATGATAGAGCGCCAAATTTTGCGATTTCTTTTTTTGCCTTAAATTGTTTTAGCAAGTTTGTACATTCAATTTGTAGATTGTGCATTAAAGATCAGGAAAGACATATTTGCCTGCGGTTAGATATTAATGCAAGTGTTCCAGACAGAATTAAGGCTATCATGTGTATAGGTGCATATCAGATCAGCTCAGCTCAGTAGAGTGAGAGGCCATAAATTTTAGACATCAAGTGAAGGCTCCAACTGACAACGGTAATATTGAGATGCATGACAAGCATGTTATCTAATACACCATAGCGAGGTGACATATATACGAAAAATAACCAGGCATTCATCATTTATGAAAGAGGCTATTGTTACCTTTTCCGCGTTAAACTCAAAACGTGTGGACAGCGTAAATTATCTTTTCAGTGTCGAAACTCTCATCATGATAATGACAAGTCTGTTTTAATATGTTCTGCTCTAATTATATTACCTAGACACTAACCCTGACATATATCCTTTGGAGTTAAATTTAATAAAATACAGTTTTAAGTGGTGAACCTTTCTACTTACAATTGAAAATGAATTTTTTGTGAAGTAAATTCATATATAAGTTTGTTTTTTTTAAACTGATGAGGGGAAAATTAGAAATTTTTGAAGGAAAAATGCAGTTCTAGGGTTCCAATAGAAACATAGTATACTGAAATCTAATCTTTGGGGCTGGCTATCAACTACCATGTTACAATCTCCACGGACTGAAATCTTCCCCTTTCCGATAGTGAAAAATTGTTGAGAGCCATATCTTGACCGTGGTGGGTGGGGCGGTGACAAATACGGGTGATACAATGTTTGGCAAAGAAAGCCCTTAAGAAGAAGTGAAGAATAGGCAGCTTCGGTCATCGTTGATGCGACGGTCACACAGTAGACAAGCTCACTCAATGGCGTCCGACTGCCGACTGGGTGACTGCACAAAAGACTGCCTGTTAAAGTATACGCAATAAGTTCCCGTCTGATAGGTTGCCAAGTAACATCGGGGCCGCACAATCGGTTCTTGAGATTCAAAATGTTGGTAAACTTTCTGAACAGACTTTATCGCTTTCATAAAAAGCATTCACGATGTTTTCACTTAACGATGTTTTCACTCATCAATGTTTTTCACTCAATGATGTTTTCACTTGACGATGTTTTCACTCAATGATGTTTTCACTTAACGATGTTTTCACTCAATGATGTTTTCACTTGACAATGTTTTCACTCAATGATGTTTTCACTTGACAATGTTTTCACTCAATGATGTTTTCACTTGACAATGTTTTCACTCAATGATGTTTTCACTTAACGATGTTTTCACTCAATGATGTTTTCACTTTACGATGTTTTCACTCAATGATGTTTTCACTTAACGATGTTTTCACTCAATGATGTTTTCACTTTACGATGTTTTCACTCAATGATGTTTTCACTTAACGATGTTTCCACTCAATGATGTTTTCGATTACCAATGTTTTTCACTCAATGATTTTTTCACTCAACAATGTTTTCACTCAATAATGTTTTCAATTACCAATGTTTTTCACTCAATGATTTTTTCACTCAGTTATGTTTTCACTTAACGATGTTTTTCACTCAATGATGTTTTCACTTAACGATGTTTTTCACTCAATGATGTTTTCAATTAACGATGTTTTCATTACAGAAATATTCAGTAAATATTTTTACGATGGAAATTTTTTGTATTTTTTGTGTGAGTTAAAAAAAGGAAAAAGAGTGTCAATGTTCTAGAATTTATGCCAGTGTTCCTGACAGGATTACGCCCGTTATATGTTCGGTTTAATTGCATTAAGAATTTTACGATACAAATCATCAATAATCAGTGACCAGAAAACAAGACAAATCTCACTGACAAAGTGTATCGTGCTAATGTATCACCAATGATTTTCCCAATAAAAATACATCGTAGATTTTGGGAAAAAAACGATTGTCAGCGGACGGGAATTAATGTAAGATTTACTGATCGCTATTTAGTGTCACGTAAATGCTTTGCTAATGATTTTACTATAGAATACATTGAAAATTAGGAGAGGAAAAAATTCTTAGTGATCAGGAAATAACTCGAAAATTACTGACTAGACAGGAGTACTATACTCTCTCTCTCTCTCTCTCTCTCTCTCTCTCTCATATATGTTTTTTTAATATGGATCAGCAATAAGGAGCATAAAGTTAATTTATTATTTATGTTCGCCTTTTCCCCCTGAACGTGCGTCACAGCCAGATCTAATGAATGGAGGTATCCATGAAATGTGCAGGGTTACAGGGAGCAAAACTATCCGGAATAATTTGTAACATTTTATGGATTTTTCAGGTGGAGACTTCTATAAACTACATAATGATAATGCTGAACGGAACCCAACTTGTTTATTCAATGAAAAACGCTGCGATAATCATTTTCGAACATTTGATTTTCCCACATCAATAGAATTAAAAAAAATTTTTTTTTCAAATTTGAGGATGGAAATCTTGGAGTGTTTCTCTTTCGAATTTTTTTTTAAATTTTAGCGTTCAAAATCGAAGCCGAGCATTTTTTTACAATCATAGTGGTCAAAATAGTGGAAAATAAGTCTTACATATTCTATGTTCTAAATCGAGGGGGAACTCAATTATTATTTCAATTTTGGGGGTCACGGTCGAAGACGAACTTTTTTTGGGGGGGGGAACTGGAGGTGTCAAAATCCACTAAAACAGGAATCACACAAAACTAAGATACAACAATACAACAAATTATATAATTGAACTTACTCAATCGTGGATATGGCTTTTACATGGATAGACTATTCAGTGTTAATGTATATTTGACCTTTCAAGTAAGAACCATGAATAGCGTGCAATAAAAGAGAAACCCGTCTCCATCATCTGTTAGAGTAAGGGATCATTGCTGAACTTTTTTTCTTTACGAGGACTGTTCTTGTTCTTTATGAGAGAAAATTAGGAGAGTTAACTCTTCACTGCTTGTCTATCACATCACGTAAAACTTATCCTAAATTTAGAGCGAACATTTCCCTTCTGTGATTTGAACCCACGACTACGTGATTGGACGGCGGTTGACTTACCAACTTTGTAAAACCCATAAACACCATTTTTATTTTTCTCATATACAATAAAAACTTTCAGTAATCATCTTCAGTCGAAATAGAAGCCGGAGAGGATAACCTGGCTTGTTCTGAATAGAGTCTGAAAAGCTTGTGTTTATAAAATTTATACAAAAGAACTTGTAGTGATGGGGACGGGACATTTCCTCTCTTGAAAATATGCATTCGACATCCAGGCAGTCATACTTGTTTTTATTTATTTTCTTTAACAGTTGGATGGGGAATGTTTGGTCTTCATTTCTCTCTAAAGCCCTTCAGCTCTGTTAGGTAGTTCTGTCTTTGGTATTCGGTTAGCACCCCAGCACCTTGAAAAAAAAACACAATTGTTTTCGAGAAATGGGAGATTAATCATTCTCTCGTGTGTTGAGTGATAAGGAAAGCAAGTCCCTTTTTATGCACTCTGCAGGTGTCTGTTCGGGGATGTCTTTTGTGACACCTCGGAACTTCATAACTTCTCAAATCCTCAATGAAGTATCCACCTATGTATTCTGCGAAGTGTATGTCTATATTTTCAGTCTGTAACACCAAGGTATACATAACTTACAGATTTTTATGCAAGAGTTATTTCACTTAGGAGACTGTTTTATTCTTTCGCTATTTGTAATAGAAAAAACTGATTGTACACAATAATTGAATTCTGGGACAATTCCTCAATTGTTACACCTTTTCTACATATTCTACGCTATTACACAATTGTAATTGCAATATTACTTAAACAAAAACCATTTTTTGACAGGAAGTGTAAACTAGTGTTTGTTATATGAGACATGGCAAAAACTCTAAGCAAAGACCGACTTGAAAATCTGGTAAAACCGCTTTGCCGTGCTAAAACTGGCGTCGACTTAACAGTTTGTTTTGTGGGTAAATTCGCCGGAAGCAATAAGGATTTGTAAAGTTGCCAGCTAAATTCCAAATGCAGCTGGGGTGATAAAAAAGATAAAAAAAACATTGATTAAAAAAAAGAAGAAAGAGGGACAAAAATAAAAATTTTCAGAGATAGGCAAAACGAAGATATATGTTATGGTGCTTGTTGGCCGGCGTCCATCTTTTTTTTTTTCATATCTTATGATGTCAGTTTTTGTTTTTGTTTTTTTGTTGATTTTTTTCAAAGTGTGATTTTATTTTTATTTCTTTTTTTAAAGAAACGCTGGGTTAAGGCTGTAGACAGATTACATAAGCAACTTCCAGACTCTTACTGCTGTTTTCTGTCTTCTTTTCAAAAATCACTTCGATGGATAGATAAAATACTGATATTTGCCAACTTCACTTGAGTCTGGCACAAGATATTCACCTACGAAGGGAAAATATGGAAGCCTCCATGTGTCTGAATTTTTTTTTTTTTTTAATATTTTCATTTTCAATCCATGTCTCATCAGTTAGCCCAAAGAAAGTACGGAAACCTGAAAAGAAAAATAAATTGATTAAGTTGCATTTTCTTTTTCTTACAGAGAAGACCAAAAATACATGGTCTTCTTCGTTATCCCAAACCACGAAAACGAAAACCCTACCCCAGCACCAACACTTGAACCTTGAGCTGGAGGGTTAACAAATTTTAGCATATAATCATATCCAATATTTATCAAAAAAATTGGTCTGATAGGGTCTGACAAGAAAACCCCAAAATGCTTTGCCAAATATTGATAATGTTTTCTTATTTCAAACTTTTCAGTTTTAATCTCTTTAAGGCAAATCTGGGGAAAAACTGACAACTGGACGGACTTGGAATTAACTAAAACTATGTACTAGTACTAGACTGACCGTTTGGGAGAAAGGCTGAAGTGTTTTGATACTCTACGATGAAATTGCTCCTGAAATCTGACCCCAGACTACCACCATAAATTAGATTTTCTAAGAAAAATGCAATAATTTTTTCTTTTAGATTTCCGAACTTCAAATTATATGTTCTAGCTTTTGATGGATCCTACCTTGGTTCCTATGAACCTCTAGTTTGTTGGAACCGCTGATAAAACGAAGAAGGAAGTGAAAAAAATAAAATAAGTTATAGTCTGAAGGTGACACACACAGAGAATAAGCTGCATGTGAACATTCCATCCCAGCTACATGATGGTTTGTTACGTCGCATTTGCGAGATCAGCAGTTGACCTCTTTGTCCAGAAAAAAAGGATTGTTCAAATCAAGTGCGTTGCTCAAATTAACAAACTACTTAGTGTAGCGTTGCGCAGTTCAAAGTTTACCCTGGGTCCAACTACATGTAATAAAGAATTCTCTAAACCCACCACAGGGATTATTTTTTCTTACAGTAAATCCCATTTATGCGAAATGCATGTGGTAGGTTGTCCTAGATCTAACCACGATTTTAGATTCACTTAATGTATTTATTTTCATTGCCAGTGATTAATTTGTCAAAAAGGTGATTTTTCCAGTGAAGAGGATGACAAGTATCTAAACATCTGGAACCTATTTTTCAACGTTAAGAATATTTCCCGTGATATAGATGATTGACTGCAGAATGGATAAAAAGCTAAGTAAACTTTAATGACACTTCGAAGCATTTGCTAACATTGTACAAAACAAGATTTTAGGATCAGGTTGGATTTAGCTACAAGGGTTTATATTTTAAGACCGAAACCTATTTAATCAACGCTAAATATTTTAAACGTTCTTGTGTACACTCCAAGTGATTTGTCGAGCATTACATCTTCATTTGAAATCGTACTGAAAAGATTAGTCTAACCTTTAAGTAATGACCATTGCTATTAAGATTACAAACGATCCATTGATAACGAATTGAATCTCTGAATATGCAAATAAAGCATTCTCATTATTAAATACTAGTCAAATACTTTATGATGAAAACAAAGACGGACATTTCATGTGCAACAACCTATCATAATAGAGAGAGTTAAATAAAAGTAGAAAGGCATGTTTGGGTTGATCAATTGTTATTCTAAGCTTTTGTCGATACTTTCACAAATATTCTGAGTTGACTCGAACTGATGCATAAAGTAATGAAACAGTCAGAGTGGGAATAAACCTCTAGAAAAATCAAACAAATCAGAAAGGAAAAAACACTAATGTTTATTATACTTCTTTTCGTTTCTTCTGGTTTGTTCCTTAGTAGTTTTTGCTCAAAGAATTCAAAATGTGATTTTCTCTCCTCGGCCGATTAATTTTCAATGGACTGTGCCGAAATAGCGTCGAACCAAGATCACTACAAAAAAAATTTCCATAATGTTTTTTTCTAGTCTGCGACTTGCAGTAACTCTAAGACAATAAATGAGTAGTTAGTTCTCGAATGCACTTCCTAGAAGCGATTTCTGGCCGCTGTTGAGCACGTATTCAATCCGACTCCATCTTGTTTTGAGCTCCGTTCGGCAAAGAGAAAAGAAAAAAAGAAAGAGAAAAAAACGTGCCGACCACGTAGGGATATTCGACTGCACTTGGTAGCCATGCATAAGTAAACAAAGTTAATAAGTAAGAGCCAGTTAATGAAACGTAACGGAGCTAAAAGCAAATGTATACACTGGAGGACTAAATGAGGGAAAATGAAAAGGCTGAATTGAAAGCTACACGAGAATTAGAAAGAGATAAAACGCAAATCAAGATCGTATTTTGCATCAGCCCATGTGTACCTATGGTACTGCATGAAGGTCGTTTCATGTATATTTCATAAGGAGAGCTACAGAAAAATTTAACACGGGATAGAATTTTGGAAAAGATTCAAATTCAAGAATTTCACGTTAAATACTTTTCTCTCAACTAGAAAAATAATTAGTTAAAAATATATCCAAGTTCCTTTTAAATATTTAGTAAGAAAATACAAGTGGAGTTTGAACTGATATACATGGGGGCGAAGAAGGTTGAGTTGCATCCATCTTTGTAATGTAGGATGTCTTCCTGCTTTGGAAATCAGCATTCCACGTCATGGCTTTATTACCTGAGCTTGAACACCGATCACTGACGCTGATGAGAAAATACCTTTATTCCCCGATTCTGGCCACTATCATGACAGTTGTCTCTTCCTCTAGGATTTTTTGTTCCTTTCAGGAAAAGAGCCGGAGACTATCATTCGCTATGGGTGTCTGCGGTCGTTGTATCACTTTCTCAATTAGATAATTTCGTTATTTCTCAATATATTTCAATGAAAATTTGGATGTTTTTTGCTTAGATATTTGAACCCATTTTGTAATTTTCTATATCTGTTTATGACTTATAATTATCATGCATTAATCTATATGTAACGATGAGCTTATCTGATACACCACGTTTCGGCTGTTCTACCCCAATCTCCCCTTTAAAATGCCTGTCATATTTGGTAATCTCTTGGGAACCTCAGACTGAACCCTTTATTCAATCCACGGTGGGTTAAACTGTTCTCATTCCATTGTCCATGAGGAAAGGTAATTCTTCTTAATTCATTCGTCCTCGTATGAACGCTTTTGCTTTTTCCACTGAACCGGTGTATATAATTGCCAGACTATTAGGTGACTAACTGCACTTAACCAACACTTGTTTTTACTAGCCCTATTGTCCCTTAGTTCACTCGAGTGGTGGAATTTTGAACAATCTACCCCCACTGCTTGTATGAAGAGTTCAATTCAAAATTTCAAACAGTTGAACGAATACGAAAGGTACCAAGAGGAGACTAGAAAGTACAACGACCATAACGTTGTAACTATAATTTCCAATGAGGAGACAGTAGTCTGAATGAATTTATGTACTACAATAATAACACTTTTTTCAGAAATTCGAACAATAATGAACTCAAAATGACCGGGAAAGCATCGACACTACTTCCGATCTATTATAGTCGATTCTTTTTTTTTTCAGATTAGTATTATCATTGTATATTTCGGCGCATACAGTGACCCTCAGATAAGACGAATACTTCATTTCCGTCTGAATTTTATGGTTTAAACCAAGGTTAGCAATCAATTTTTCAATTTTTTTATTCCAGATGTCACTCTGAAATAAGAAATATCTCAATAACCAAGACTTGACTTTATAACATAGAAAAATATTTCAACGCCAGACTCCTGGCCAATACGAAGACTCCATGTATGTGTGTGTATGCATGTGTGCATATATGTGTGTGTGTGTGTGTGTGTGTCAGGGGGATGTTTCAGTCTTCTTATCCACAGAAATATTCAGTAATCAGCTCAAACGAAACGGAGTGGAATAAGAGGCAGATTTTGCTGCATCGAACATCCCTGATAGCAGGGTTGGTCTACTTTGAAAATCAGCGAACTATATATCAGCTTTTAATTGGGTTCGAACACTAATAATCTCAGCTAGAAAGCAAGCCCATGGCATGTAGTTGGTGAGTTACAATTTTAACAATTGTTTTGTTTTTTTTTTAATAATCAACATCAGTGGAACTATATGATATATGGAAAAATGAACGGTAACCAACCAAAAATTTTCATCAGGATATTTGATATGTCTAAAGTAGTTCAATAAGTAATTACTATTTCAACTTACAAGTAGTAATTTCAAAGAAGAAATCGAAAATATGACCTGGAAAGCAATGATAGCACTTACTCTTTGTATTTGATTTCATGCCTACTTTGGCAACAATGACTGCTTCAAAATGTTTCTTGCTGTCATCTATAAGCTTCTGGCGCTCGTCAGCCAGTAGTTTCTCCCACTCTTCCTTTTTTGGAAATTGTTGCAATTGTTTTGGTCAAAACCCATGGTCCTCTTTCTGTAAGTATTTGAACTTTCTGAAAATTAACTATGCACCAAGTTCCCCAATTAAATATTCATAATACTGCCATACTATACGAAGTTCAGATATTATTACAATCTGTAGCATCGGCAATGGTCACTGACTGACTGACTGACAAATAGGCTGATATACTAAAATGAGAGTTATACCCTTTGCTCAGTGTTGCCAATTTAGATGTTTTTCATCTAAATTTCAGACGTTTTTGGTTGCAACCAGGTGTCGGCGATTGCTATTTAGAATCATAAAATAAGCAATGATTTTTTTCGATTTATAGCATTGAAATGAGTAATATGCTTAATAAATTGAGTATTATCAATGAAAAAATAAATGTCCAAGATAAAAGCCACGTCCAATTTATTAATAATACGTAATATATTTCCTATCTCAAACGTTCACAAATGACCAAAATCATCATATGACATTAGATCTCTAACCGTTGTGGTTTTTCCTTAATTTCAACTTATCTCTTACATTTTTGGGGAATACTAGTATCTCCCCTCCCTTTCTCCCTTTATCTCTCCCTAAAAGATATATATATATGTGTGTGTGTGTGAGTGTGGAGAATCTAAACATTTCTAGATCTTAAGATGTTTTTTTTTCATCGTATTTTAGATGTTGGCTGCCTTGCCCTTGCAAGATCTTCCCACAAGAAAGATCTTCACTGTAGTGCATCAATGGCCTGACTTGTTTTGTTTTTGTTTTTTATTGGGACGATGATAAATTCCACATTGTCGAAATGGGTTTGTCCGAAAAGAAATAAAATTAATTGATCGGTCAGTTTGAGAACTAATAGCGCAGGAAGCTGCAATTTCTTGGGCGTTTCCTTCGTTGCTCTTTAATGGAGCGGCAAAGGACCTTATTTGCAAGTTCTTATCGTAAAGGTGACAGAAAGTCAACTGGTGCTGAGCAACAGCGCCATTTTAGATCTTTGAAATAAACTTAATATTGCCTCCATTTCTTTGATTTGCTCCCCCTTTTTTTTTTCTTTTTTTGATCTGCATTCTGACAATTTTCAATCAAACGATTACTTTTTGTTTCCTTCTTCATCGTCATCAGCCTTTTAGCCCCCGTCGTTAGATACAGACCTTCCCCAAGATTTGCAAGACCCTTCCATCATGGTCGTTGCGGAGCCAATATTTTCTAAACGACGTCTTGCTTTTTGCTTACCGAAGTTTCGGGTATGATTTTTGGGGAATCGACATTGTCAGTCGTGATTTCAAACGTTTGTCTCGAAGAGGAAAGATCCTTACTGCCTGGAAAATCGACATTTGAGGTGCTTGTCTTTGAATTTCTGATTAAAGTTTCACCAAGAGACTGCAAAACAAATGATTGTATTCGACTACTATTACTTAAATGAAAGTCTCCTTGTTTGCATCCTATTAGATTATTTTTAATGCATTACGTATACCGTCTGTTACAATACGAAAACCAAAAAACTAAACGAGAAACTTAAGTGTTTGATAAAATGATCTATTTTATTGTGAATAAATCAATCGAAATATTCCTGTCGTGAGGCGATATTTTCCGTAGGTTTAGACAGCCAAACAATTAATTACACTCAAGAGTAAATTATTCTGTCTAATGGCTTCTCGAACTCATCAATTTTCCAGTTGGTCATTTTCGGAATACTGCTGTTTCCATAATGGGACGAATACACTCTACAATCACTTGATAATGAGGGGGTTTGAGCCTGAATTCTTGCTCTGATCTTTCACCTTGTAAATAATATATTTTATTAAATGTTTAAAGTTAAATGTTGATCTCATACACGGGGTGCTACCCTAAAATTCCGGGAATTCGAACAACTCACGCAGATCAAAAGTAGAATGGACTTTTACCAAAAATGGAATCAGTACATATTGTAAAATTGCTGTTTATTGCCCTAGGGGATTAGTTCGTAAGAGACAGTGGAAACTTCATCATAGGGTATGTAATAGTTTGCAGTGATTGATTTCCCCAAACATTTGCATAACACCTCATTTACGTATGGCAAACGTTTTCATGCATGCCTGTGTGTGTGTTAGTATGTATGAGTTGCTTGTGAACGTGTGTGCGAGTACACATGTAATTTGTCAAGCCAAAATAGCATTTATTAAGCGTTTCAAGCGTTTTAATGCTGATTTCAGTCCCAGGCTGATATACTAAAATGAGAGTTATACACTAAAAGTAGATTGGCTGTGTGTTGAGGAAACGATAAACCACCGAAACGGTTTTTTTAGGGGGGGGGGATCTTGTCACCATGACTGAATTCCCTTTTCCTGTCTCTAACATTTCATTCCCGTTATAGGAACTTTGTCCGAATTCGCCGATAATATCTCAGCTTTTTGGCCGCCAGGCGTAGAGCAATCTGATCTTTCTGTCGATCCAATAAATGCAATTTTTACTAAATTCCCCTTTGCTGTGACCCTGACTTAGATGATGAATGGACTCCTACTATAGAGCAATGCTTAACAAGATTAGTCAAACAAAAGAAACTGTCATGAGATAATGTCTTTTTGCGGTATGTTGTGTTGGTCGTGATCAATCTAAAAATTTTAAGAAGGAATGATAAATGAATAAATTACCTATATCGCATTTCGTTGGGTAGTGATCACTAAAAAAAAGTTCGAAAGAATTTTCAAGAAACAAGCGTGAATGCTGCTTGACGCAAAGTAAGGGAACCAATTTATCATAAACTTACATTGCAAATTGACCCCCACTGAAGATAATTTAGGAGGAATTAAAACAAAAAAAGAAACTTTTTTTTCTAGATAAGAACTTAATTGATAAATTTGCTGCACTCTTTCTCCATTGGTCTGGCAAATACGTGTCATACATCTATAGCCTTGTAATTAAACCAATATAAAAACTGTTGAAACCTATGTTGACAGTTGTGGTTGACTGTTTCTTGCAGTCCAGCAGACTATGGCTAGTCTGGTGAGTTTGATCATACGTGATACCACACCACTGATAATGTGCTAAAAGTAGGTAAATTTAGTGAATATCTAAAACCACTTACTGTAGTCTCTCCCTCCTCTAGCAAGCTTGTCTGTCAGATCATTGGTAGTGAAGTCTATCTCATTTCAAAGGGAAACACCCACCCTCTGAGCTCTTGTGACATTAGTTAAGATCAGTAAGTATCGGAGTTTAGGAGATATATTGGGTCTGACCGTAGAGCTCTGTTCAGCAAAGTAATTGAGCAGACCATCAGTAGTGTAATAGATTCGAGCCTTGCTTAGTATCCTGCTACCCTGCAATAGTCTGAGCTTAGTTTATATAATACCAACATGGTATCTCGGCTGTTGTAGATTAAACACAAGTAAATGGGTAACCTGTAATTAATTGGTCTTCTGATGGCCGAAAAATAAGTGAATAAATTTTTAAAAATCAAAGAGTTTTTTTAAATGCTTGAATTGTTAGGGGCATTATAATAATACTCAAGGGTAAAAATCTTCATCGATGAGATGAAAAACATTTAAGAGATCAAACATTTTCATTTTTAGCGCAGTTGATATGTAATTGGTGAAGATGTTTCATTAAACGTGTAAATAACCATTTATAAACTATTTAAAAGAGTTGAATATTTATCTGTCTATGTGTTTTATTCCAGAAGGTGAATGTCTCTTTCAACATGCGAGTTGATTAAGTGAGTATTGATCAAACGGGTTATTCACGGAACAAAAATCGTCTGATGACCAACGTGTTTTGGCAGCTCGCAGTGATTAAGTAAAGCATTGGAAGAATGGGTCATCATCATCATCATCATCATCATCATCATCATCATTATTATCTCTATCAAGGGCATCGCGGTGCCAGTACTTTCTGAATTTGTCGAGCTCGTCTCTCCATCAGATATTCTACCGGCCTCGGTTGTGCATGTGATCTCAGGGGATCCATGTCGTGAGTCACGATTTCCATAGGTTGTCCACCATTCTTGCAACATAGCCAGCCCACTGCCATTTGAGATTTTCAATGGATTCTATGATGTCCCCAACTCCTGTCTTTTCCCAGATGTACTGTGCTGTCTTGTTGTATCACCATGTGAGACTCAGCATACTTCTTTCATGTGCACGTTGCATGGTTCTCAATTTGCGGATCCGTCTCTTGGTTAGATTCAATGTTTCAGCTCCATAAGAGACTATTGGGAGGATGCATTGGTTATATACCCTTCTTTTTGGGGATTATTTGGATCTTCTTATTTTGGGAGGTTGAATCACTGATCATCAGTAATAAATGCAATGTCTGGATTTCTAAAAGAAAAAAACCCAGCACTAATTTAGCAAAAAGGTAACAGAAAACTGAGCCCCAAGTAACGACCTATTTAAAGGGATTTATACAAAAAAAAACAGGAAAAAAAGGTTTTGGTGGTCATAATTAGGAGTAAATGTTTGAATTTCCAGACTTCTATCCCATTGGCGCTGCCGATCCATGTGATACACACATATACACACGAACATATACATACACATACATAGCTAGTTGGACAGAATTGAAAACTGAAGAGACCTATTTTGACAGGTTTGGTGACAGTTGTGTAAAAAAAATGTTGAACGGAAGGAATTTGACAAATGTTAAAATTGTTATGAATTGTTGTATAGACGTCAGAATGACTATAGCACATTTTTTGAAAGGTTGTCAACCTGAAGTTACATGTATGGGGACAATTGTTTTGAAAAGAAAAAGAGAGCATTGACAGTTATGTGTCATGTTATTGTTATCACAGTTATAGTAAACAGTAGGTGAAAATTTTATGAATGGGAAGGTGAAGATGATTTTATGAATGGGAAAGTAAGGAGTACTCTAGATGATATGAGTGATGGGAAGTATGACACTTATTTGAAATGTAAAGATAAAAGTTAGATATGATATTTAGTAAAGTGTATATTTTTTGAGAGCGAGTTGTAGCTAACTTGCAATGCGTAATTAAATAATTCAGGTGGTTTTGAGCGAAGAATTACAGGAAAAATTTTTTTAGAGATATCTTAAAGTATTTGGGGAGAATTATTCCTCACGGGAATAGGAAAGAGAGAAAATTACAAAAAGATGAAGACGAATGCCGCTAAAACCCAAGACGCCGGGGAAGAAGAGCATTGAACGGTTCAAGTCAGTGGCAAAAATCTGTCCCCGACTAAATCTATAGAAATTTTACTTTTGCCAACCGTTAGCATAACTCCCACAGACTGAGTTAAAGATGCAAGTTGCTTGAACCTTTCGCAAAACCAAATATGTATGTCGGTAGAAAGACACAAGAGAGAAATAAACTTTTTTCGAATAAAATATTTTTTCGCAGGTACTCAAGAGATTGAACTTTTTAAGCATATATGACTTAGTGTTTTGCATGATATATCCAATGGGGTATATCTAGGAAAGACGTATGATTCAATGGCTTTCACAGATTTTACTAACGTATAGAATTTACGCTGGCATCATGAAAATTAAAATGCAAAATCTACTTTTTTTTTGTCATATCAACAAAAAATGGAAACTATAAATAGTGTTTACGTAACTTGTCTCTCAAAGGCACCCGGTGACTAAGTATCATCAGGTTTTGCTCTTCGTCTAAAGGTTATATAAGCAAATGGTACGTCTTTTGATTGCTCCGCTTGACATTAGGAGTAATGGCGACCAATAAATTTGGCAATACTGAATGTATTCACAATTTAGTTCGATATTCCCTTACTGACGTAAAAGAAAGAACTGAATTCAAATGCTGATTTTAGAGGCGGATAGACCCTTACCAGTGAGAAGATTAGCGTAACACAATCTCTCTGCCTCGATTTCTCCTATATTGGTCCCGCGCTGCACCAAGCTGGGTTATCAAATATCGTGAATCCCATGAGTTATAATAGCTGTTTGTGGGGTCTAAGGCTGCAATCGGATCCTTAGAAGAATGACAAGATCAGAAAGTATTGGCTCTGCGACGCTCATCATGAAGAGGTATGGTGAATGTTAGGGAAGATCTATATCCAACGACAGACGCTAAAATGTGAAGGAGGAGGAGGATAGTTATGATGAAATTAAGTCCATGCCCACAAGAAAAGTCCAAATTCTGCTGGGAATATTATTGTTAAGACGACGCTGTATGGTTACGATGCGGTAAAATTTACATAAACTATATCAAGTTTCCATTTACACAATAGACAGGATGACTGAATGCAGGAGACAACACCTGCTCCCCAGGCTCCGAGGTTTGGATATGGCTTGTTCTTGTCTCTAAATGAGACAGAGCACAAAATGATGCAGGTGTGCTTGGTCCCTGGACATTCCAACTCCGAGCCAGAATCACTCTATTGCATCGGAGAACAATTTCAGTATACATCTATAATGAAATTATTCAAAATGCATTCCTATAGTATTTTTTGCGATGCTTTAAAACGCTAACGGTGCTTTTATATAATTCATAATAACCTTATTATGGTAGTAACTCTTTCATTGAATCCTGATCACTTACAATCTCATTCTTCCCGATCGTCAATACATTTCTATTGCAAAATTATATACAGGGCTTCACAATAATGAAACAATTCGCAATGTATTTAGATTTGTATAAACATCCCTATTCTGATATTAACGCTTGCGTTAGTTCCTAGTTTCCAATATAACCCTTTAGTAAAATCATCTGTATCGCACATATAATAGCTCTTTTCAGTCAGTAATGGTTGCATATATTCCTTGACACTAGTAATGTATTTTCTTCATATTTCCAATGCCTCCCAATGATTAAATGCTGAACGATTTAAATTTAAAAAATTGCAAAAATCTGTGATTAATCATTACTTGATGTATCTAATCTCTTAGTTGGGAAAATAAGGCAAAGTGGAGTAATGGTAATGTCAGTGTAAAACAATGATATCATCCGATATCCTGGCTACGTATACCGATATCAGATCTAGTCGGCGCTCAAAAACGGCTTACATTATTACTTTCTTCCTTATGTCTAGAATATTCTCCGTCTATCCAGATTCAATCCTTGGAATGAATCTTAAAGTATTTGTTTCATGAATACCACCTGAAATGTTGTGATTTAGATCAACTATTCTGACAATTCATCAATGATATATGAAGGCTTTCATGACAAAACGTATTATACACCAAATTCTAAAAAATGAATTATCCCCCAATCGATTCACCTAAGTGTGATCTATCGATAATTTCAAAACACAACTTAAGCCTTTCAATAAATCGAGAGAAAATTGGATTTCCTTGAAGAATGTTTTATGCAGGATTACCGTTTTCTTTTTTCTCTCATTTCAAGAAATTTGGATATAATGCCTTTTGTCATGAAACCCTTCGTATGTTTCAATATATGTCGACCGTGAGTATAACGCAAAATCGAATTAGATCAGAAGAGTTGGGTGAATAGAACAACTAGCCTGAAGCCATAACCACTGTATTTGATGGTTTCGCCAGGGTGAGAAAAATCTAAAGCTGGCATCATATTTTCTTACATTGGACACCAACTAAATATGAATAAATAATAAATTGCAAACGTAATATCATGATTTATTCAGAAAGTAGGAAAAAAATCTTACAAGCAAATACAGAGCAGTTCACTCAAATCCATGGAAGTCTTCATCAGATTCAAGTGAGTGCCAAACCAAATCTTCTGAGGTGACACTGTTTGAAGGACTATCTTCTGACCCTTGGTCAGCAGGCTCTTACCACAAGGAGTCATGCTATGTTCAATTCATGACGTTGCCGATTCCACGAATACCAAATCATAGCTGGACTATTATCATCTCTCATTCGGACTTAAGTCCACTACGAAGTTTTGTTCTTTCTTTACAAACTCATTGAGCTATAAGTGCTGATAATAATTTTAGGCTACTTTCAGGTAAAAAAGAAAAAACTCGACATATTAAAAAATGTAAGGTGCTTATCTGATGAACGGTTTTATATGTTTGGTATCTCTGTCCGTCACAGTGGTGTTTCAAAAAGTCAAAAATCACAATTATGCAGATAAAAATAATTCCCTATCATTTGAAACTATGGAACGAATTTACTGTTTTTCTTAAAAAAAAAAAAAAAAATCTCGGAGAAATTAAAATATATCCGTGATTCTTTTCACTGGGGATAACCAGTGAATAATTTGGAAACTAGATCAGGGCGCATAACATAGAGCAATGATCATCAGGCTTATCATGCTAGCTGTTGTAATGGTTTCAAACCTCCTTTGATATCCTGCTATTGAAGGTCTGATATAAAAGTATGCTAATTTGATAAATCACTTGAGAGGAAATGGATCAGGAAGCACAGTATGTAGAAATGATCAACGAAGTAATTTTGGCCGTTGTTCGTGGGTTCAATCGTTACTGGATCTTCAATTATCGACTGATGCTAAATCCATGCTAATTTGATACACTTAGAAATTAAACTGATTTTTACTCGGTCAACTCTTCTATTTAAATCTTGCTAATAGAAAAATCTCCCAGCCACTATTTGAAACTATGGACTCTTCCATTGAAACGCATTGAGTATTCTTTTGAATAATCTAATAGAAGTTCAAATCCATCAATTTTTTTACAGGAACTAACTACTTACCTGATAAAATCAGGCCCCAGTAATCTCTTATTTATTGATATTTAGTGATTTCTTTTAGAATAAAAAATATCGCTTGCCAATCAAATTGTGAGACAGGATTATAATTACTTACCTCCATCTTAATTGTTGCTTTTTATCGCAATTAAACTCAAGCTACTCTATTCACAGCCCTCTATGCCAGAGGATAGCTTGTTTAACGAGTAATTGTTCTTATCAATGAACTACATCAAATCAGTGGTAAGCAGTAATCCAAACCAAAATCTTGAACTCATTCCCTATTCTGATCTCGTCTGCACCATGTTTCTTATCAAGAGTTAATTCAGTTCGATCCGATTTTTTTCAATTCATTCATCAGATGAAACATTGGAAATCATTATTTTTTATTTTTTGCTACCATCTACCTCCATCTTAATTGTTGTTACTTTTCATAGTAGCAAGAAAAAATAATAATTCGCAACACTTCATCTAATAGAATGAATAAAAATGAAATAAGATGTAAATAGTTTCTTATCAAAAAAAAAAAGGAACCGAAACTAGTAATAATAATGTCCGTCATCCATTTATTAGGCTCGGTGTTCATCTACTTATTTTTGTTTTTCTCGCTCTGAAAATGGATTATTCAACAACAGTCACCGAGAATTCAGTTCTGTCTTATTAATATCATAAAGTCTTTTTCCTATTCCCTTACTGTCACATCTAGCTTCCGTCTTTTTTTTTTCCTTTTTATTCGTTTTGTTTTTAGGCTCTCTCAGGTTGTTTATTTGTTTTCGTTTCTTTGGGGGGGAATTGTTGAAATGAGATGGAGAACAAATATAAAGGTTGATCGTTAGATGTTTATCTGTATGCGAAGAAAAGTATTTGCTTTACAAAAGATAAAGGGAGGGAAAGTAGAGCGAGCACAAAGAGGCTTAAAGGAGGGAAGAAAACCTGTGTTCCATTTTCTATCCTGTGATAGTCGCCCAATGGGAATTAGGATAATGACGCATGCGCAAACGGATTTGCTCCCTTTGATGTTGGCAATCCATTAGTCTTGCTTCACAGATTCGTACTATTTGGTACGGGTCACACCGTCCTTACCGGAATGACCTGATGTCGCGTTCAAAACATGAAGCGACTTTGTCTTCAAGCAGCAGGTGATCCTAGTCCTTTTCAAACTTCCAGAAATTACTCTTTCAATGTAGCTCTCCGAATACTACTTTCCTATACCCCCCTCTCTCTCTCTCTCTCTCTCTCTCTCTCTCTCACTTCCCCCTCTCTCTCTAAACTGTTTTCACTGTTTCAAATGCTTTCCTTACAAGGAACATAGGAACATTTTTCTCATCTGAATCGCAAAAAAATCAATGCTGTCGTTATCATTATTTCTAACAATTTCAACTTCCTTCTTGATATTATCAAACTCAAATCTGAGTCGTACTAAGAACAGGCCTCACCAAATTCAGAAATGAAAAATTGTCACTTCTTTCTTGATTTGAAATCATGACGAACTGACAGGTGGGTGGATATCTTACCGACTTAGCTAAATTTTCAAATCTTAGATATCCGTGAAAATACATGCTAAAAATACACAAGGGGTTATTTCATTCTTTGAATGAATTGACATATCTATAAACTTGACATTTCTAATGACCTTTTCCCCACCATGATTTGAAATCACATTAGATTGATTCGTAGTCGGCACTCATGCCAAAACATACGCAAAGGCTTATTTCATTCAAATAAATAAAGGGATTTATACTGAAAAGATATATTCTATATTTTTTTATTCATTATATTCACAATACGAATTTGTAGTAATCATCTTCAGTCGGAATGAACGTAAGACAGGAGTTTGACACTACAGAAGCAAGCCTTGTTCTGATCATGTTGGTTTTGTAAATTTTACACTAAGTGACTAATAGCAATGGGGAAAGGAAAAACATTCAAAAACCAGGCTTTCTTATCAGAACTCAAATCGCTAGTATCAACTGTTAAATAATGGTAGGTAAGTCATAGGAGTGACTTCAAAGTTTACCTAACTCTTTATTGCGTCAACAGTCAGATGGGTACGTTGTTTAAAGGTCTTACGAAAATGTCTGAAGCTAGGAAAATGAGTTTCTCTTGCACTTGCAGAAACGAAGATCGGTCTCTTCCTTCTTGAAAAGCGCCATTATGGACAAAAAAGCCATTGACGATAGAGGATGAATCTATTAAGAAAATACCAAACAAAAAAAATTATATCTAGATCCAGAATAGCCTTATTCATTTGAACTTAAATGGAACAAGTCTTGTTAGTCACTCAATAGAAACCATAAGGGGGGACCAACGTCTTTCGGCGGCATATGCAGGTAGTGAACAATTTAAAAAATTACGAAAAGTGGTTTTCAATCAAAGTTACTCCTCTTGCCTTTTGTTGGGCAGTGATAGCTAAATAAAAATGCGTGATTGCTTCTGCACACAAGCTAAAGGTCTGTTTAATCATGAATTTACATTGCGAATCGAATCAACCCCAACTAAAAACTTATTGAGCTGGGGAAAAAGACAACAAAGGGTTTCGTCTAGGCATAATAAGCTCCGTTGGTACTCTTAGTCCATACGTGCATGCCTAAATAACTAGCCAGACTAACCAAAAAGCTAAAGAAACCCATGTTGATAGTTTTTAACATAGTGTTGGACAGGGTATTCTGTTTATTGTGCGGGTTGAAAGGAATTCTTTATTCCCTATTGCTGAGACAAGTACAACATTATTGTGCAATGCTATACAGAGCAGCTGACAACTGGAATACACAATTTAGCTGAACAATGGTGGAAGGACATCAGGGAAAATACTTTGATGTTTAAATAATGATGCTATGATTTCGGTCTGAATTCTTGAGATGATGATTATCATTAACATACACTGATTGTCTTTGAACTGTTATCCTCTTCTTCTTTGTTAGAATCATAATGTCTTGTCCATCGGCTTATATGGCAAAATTTGAACTTGTGTTCCTGATCATTACATTTCAAATCTTGCCGAGTGCTTACTCTTATATGTCCCATCCATGCTGCCTACTTAACGGTTGTAGAAAGACGACCTGAAAGATGCGATACAAAAAGTGTTAGAAATAAGATGTAAGAAGAACTGGTCAAAAAATGTATTCTGACGATGCTTCATTTAAGAAATTTGGACAGCTTGAGACCATTATGTCTCACCACAATTCGTTGTAAAATAGATGGTGTTCTTAGGTAAGGAATTTGAACGACAAGATTACGTAGTCTATTATTAATAAGTATCAACAACTAGCAGAAATGATTTGAGAGGAAAACTAATCAAAAATTATTAATAAAGACCATGTTTCATCCAAAAAATTCACAAGGTGAGTAATTGATAAACTATCTCTAGTACAGTACAAGATTGATTTAAAAGGTAATGAATCTTTTTCTAGACGGCACTCCCCAGCAAGAAACTCATTGCTAATGGATTACGTGATCTTAATTCTCCAATAAGACCCTTCCTCAATCTGATATACCTAGTTTCCTCTTCAAATCACGTTCACTTAAGTTTTTGAGTATATAACAGATGTATTACTTCTTTGCATCTAAAGTCACAACTCCAGTGATGAGTACACTAGTCAATCATCTAATTCAAAGTGAAATTAAACAATCCTTGCCGAGAATTATTATTTTGCACGTTTGTTTAAACCCTGCCTGGCTTGACAGCTTTGTTGCCACTGCATAGACATGTTATTTAGTATTAGAAAAAAATGTTTCCTCTAGTACCGATTCGACCACCCACTCCTTCTTCAAGCATAGTGACATGCCAGTGTCAAAATATTTTGCCAAGATATCTAACACATTGAACTGTAGTTTCATGCTCTCCCAGGGGCATTACTGTTAAATGAATATATACAACCTCAACGGACATTTGTTCCCATTTACAGTACCATTAACAGTTTTGTCACCCTAACCTCATTCTTTTACTTGTTGAAATCATCGCTGATATTTTAAAGTTCAATTTCAAATTAAACAGATATGATCAAAAGTTGAATATGTTTTCAGTTGTTTTCAATTAAGAGTATTTTCTCAGTTCAGACTAGTCTTGTACAAGACCACAAGTGTGCAACACTCAGTGGGGACAAAGCTTGTACAATAGTTTTAGTATACTAAATTAGCTCGCAAACCATCACCCTACTATGACGTGATAAATTAGAGTTCATTTATGAAAAGAATGGTGACCACATCCATTTTGTATTCTGCTGGCCTCGGTTATGCATGTGATCTCATGATTCGTGATGTGTATCGATTGTGTGCCATTCTTTCAGTGTGACCAGCCCATTTCCATTTGCGTTTTATAATGGATTCCATGATGTCTGTAACTCCTGTTTTTCCCTGGATATAGTGATTTCTCCATGTCTGGTTGAGTATTATTCTTTCATGTGCGTGCTGCATGCTTCTCGGTTTGAGGGTAGGTCGTGTGGTTATGTTCCATGTTTCAACTCCATAGATGACTATCGGGAGAATGCATTGGCTGTGCACTTTCTTTTAAGGACTAATGGGATTTTCTTGTTTTTAAAGGTCGAACTCACTCTGCCGGAGGCTTTCCATCTTAGAGTGATTCTTTGGTAATTTCTTTTTCTTTCGATGATTTCATGGACATTCGTTATCCAAGTTAGATAAAGTAGTCCACTTTTTCCAGTTCTGCGTCTCCGATAGATATTAAGTTTTTACTTCAAGTCATGCCTTCTCTCCTCTTGCATTGACGATTCAGCAAACCTCATTTTATTCGTTTTTATTTTTGGTGTTCTTCCAAGAGTAAATCCTCCTGAGATATGCGATCAATTGCACGTAACTTGAGTAGTAGATTTGCTTCTTTGTGCAAGACACCGTAAATGCTGTTTCGGCTACATTTTGCCATAGACTCATTTCTAATTGGTTCATCCAACTTGGTGAAATAGATGTAATCAACCTTGAGCAAATCTCTTCAAAATGGTGTCAAATAGGAACACTCCTACAGAAGTTCTTTGTTTTACTTCTTTATCTTTATGAATATCTTTGAAATGTGCCTTTCTGATTATGTGGCGGGAAAGTCGAAATTCTGACTGATGTTGTTTGAATTCAGTTCCAGAATGATTTTGAAAAACAGAACCACTGGTATTTGATAATTGCAAGCTGTTTATGTGTCGCAGTTATGATTATATTACTAAAAGAACCTCCACCTACCTAAGACCTTGAAAAATTGGTGCTTTTACAATTTTTTCATATAAATGCAATAAAAAGTATTTATTAGCAGTAGCGCAGCGTTTTAGCATGTGTCGATTGACGTGAACCTTTTTCAAAATTCACCAGACGTGGCTAGTCACTATTATACTTTGCCGACCACAGTTTCGTATATGATCTGTGGGCATTCGCTTTTAAAGTCGTAATGAGCAGCAGTTGCATTACACTGTAGCAGTATAACTGGCCTAATACTATTTGAGTTTTCTTATGCATTCTATGATGTTCTGTGTTTTCTCTCTGATATACTATGGTATCTTGTGATCTTCTCATGTGATGTTGAGCATGAGTCCTTCCTGTGAATGTAGCACATTTCACATTAGTTGTACACCCCTTTTTTTAGGACAAATTGGATTTTCTTGTTCTTGAAGGTTGAAACTTGCTCTACCGAAAAGTAGCCAACCTAGAGTGATTTTCTCCTTTCTGATTTTTTTCTTTTGATTTTATTCCATGGAGATCTGTTGTTTTTGTTATAAGTTGCAGTCTACTTTTTCCAGCTTTACATTATTGATTTTGATTGTTGTGTCTTTGTCTCCAACGTGTTTGTGGCACAAGACATTTGTTTTACTGAAGTTTATGTCAAGACCGACTTCCTTGCTTTTCATCTAATTCGTCTGACATTAATTGGAGATTGAGGAGGTTCTCAGCATAAGAGACAATATTGTCAGCAAATCTGAAGCTTCTTTGGTATCCATTGTCTATTCCGATTCCTTTAAGACGTACCAATTAGCTTTGGAATGGTGTTAACATCCCGAAAACTGTAAGATCAGAAGTGGTGCATAAATTAGCGGGATAAGATTAAATAAAGCCTGTATTTCCGGCAGTAAAAGCAAGTGTAATTGCCCTGCAATGTAGCCACCGCCATCTTAAATCTTTATGATAACTCAATACATAGAAATAAATAAAAATTAACACCGAATTAGGCCCTATAAAATAAAACGAAGAAATGAAGTGATTGAAAGAATGACGCAGGTCTGTTGAGAAATGCAGCTTGCTTGATCGAAGACAATTTTGCATTGTTTACTCTTTTTGGTCCTGTGTCGTCGTTCTCTGAAATGTTTATTCCTTTCTGAACAGAATAACTAATAACTTATTGACTATCCCTCGCGAAACAGGTATTCAAATTGTGAATAGCAACATTCTAAATCTTGGCTTTTAACTGAACTCGAACGCTGATCGTTGTTGCCAGTGTAATATATCAAACAATTTCATCCACCAGGCAATGTGATACTAAGCTGCATTTGTAGAACACCGATTGATGACCGAATTCATTATCAATAGCCTGAGGAATTGACTTACTAACCACCTTTCAACGGAAGGTACACTCAGACGGAACATGAATTTTTTTTTCAGCTCGTATAGGGTGCAACCAAAACTTGAAGGATTCAATCATTAAAAATTACTGCAGATCTGTTCAGAGATCAGAAACCATTCCAAAGACAAGCAATAAATATTTCGTTACTAACTGTTTCATTAGTTTTCCTCTCAAATCATTTCTGTTAGTTGTTTATACTTAATAATAATAGACGACGTAATATTGTCATTTTCTGAAATGCATATTCCTTCTCTAACAGAATATTTGATAACTTTTCAATTTACCAGGCAAAATAGGTACAAACACAAGGAACATACCAAGATATCTACAGTAACTTACCGGCCCAAGCGTAATGAAACTGGCTTTTATTTTGATTTGAATACTTATTCATTTATTTATGATTTATTAAATAATTTAAATCGTCAACTACGACAGCTGCTGGATGAATAGTTTTCAGTCACAGTCGTGGCGTAGTAGATGGAAGACTTTTTTGAACTGATAAGTCACGATGTCGACCGTAAACAGAAACTACAGCTCAGAACTAAGGTGAACTTTTCATCACAAGATCTCGTCGTAAGTAGAGGAAGATTGCGTTGCGCCAATCTTCCAAGTGTGGATAGCAATTCTCAAAAGATTACCTTTCAGCTGAACTCAAACACTGATTGTTGGTGCTAGTGGAAAATATCAAACTATTTTATTCACAGAGCAGGCACAAATTAGTATGATACAATTATGGAGCACATATTGATGACCAAATTCACTAGCAATAACTAAGGGGATTGACTTATTAACCATCTCTCTACGCAAGGTCCACTCAGACGACACGACTAAGCTTATAGGGGGCAACCGAAAATCCAAAAACCTTAACACCAAATTCCCTCCGACTCCTCCTGGTATGTACACAATGATCTCACAAAAAGTCGTGGCAAAAATCTATATTTTAATTGTGTTGCACTAGAATTTCGAATACACCGAACTTTTTAGTAGAATCTCGTACTTAGAGAGAGGATAAACAATCTCAAATGAACATTGTATATTTTCACATTGACCAATAGTTTCTGCTTGAATCAATGTCTCAGTTAATTTACATTGAATTGTGTCTCTTTATTTCTCTAATACTTCGTTTTTTCCAAAAATATTTTTTCTTAAAACAGCATTTTCCCGATTGATATAATCATCCATTTTCTTTGATCATTGGCTAAGCAATTTAATGAATTTTAAAGCTACAAACGAATTAACACCGTATAGAGTTTCTCGCAGAAGCTGTGAGGTGGCATTGAGGTTATCACTTTTTAAAAATGTAAGAACAGAATCGGTGAACCGAGTTTGAAGTCTTACTGGGCGTCAGTGTGTGATTTCTCTTTTCAATCACATGAATTTACCAATGTCCAGATATCTCGTCATTGGCGCGCCGCGATGACTATCATAAAAAAAGTTGAGTAATCCCTTTTCACTTAGAAATGTAGTTGCTCACTTTGGAAAAATATCAATTCACCACTAGCGAAAGGTTCGTCACTGGCATGGCACAACGGCCGGAGAGAAGGTTCATCTTGCCATCTTGCCTGAAAAATGTTATTTAGGTGTTCGTTTTGCAGAAATTAAGTCACCACAAGCCAGCTGTTTTGAGAAAAGTTTCGTCATTGGCATGGCACGATGGCCGACTGAAAAGAGAGTTTGGATAGGTAACTCCTCTTGTCTGAAACATGCAATCTAGTAATTCACTTTGCAAAAACACAATGTCACCAAAAGGCAGTTGACTTGAGAAAGGCTTTGCCACAGGCATGAAATGGCTATCTCAACCGAAACCAGTAAGATTACTCGTCATGTTCGAGAAATGTCAAGTAGGCGTTCACTTTGTACAAATGAAGTCACCTCTAGCCGGTTGTTCTGAGAAAGGTTTTGCACTGGCATAGCACGATGATTGATGAGAAAAGAGGTCAATTAGGTACGTTCAATCACCTGAGAAATTCCATGGAACACCCAGAATAATCTCCTATAGCATGGGGAAGGGATACACTAATAAAACAAAGTAAGTTTACCTCAGGAGAATGTTATGTGGTGCCATTCTACTCCAGTCTTTTTACGATATTTTGTTATTTTAAGGATTAACTTTGACGATCAGATGAAAAAAAAAACGATGCTACTTAAACCCAACAGCTGTAAGCTGCAACCCAAGAAATGAAAAAATAGATCATATCATGATTTTTATATACATTTGCCTTTTTTCTTTCATTATAGCTACCGTATGTTTTTGCATTCCCGTAATGCGTAGAAATACACTTTGAGTCAGATGCGTAATCTCGTAACCACAAGATTTCATATCCTCTAAACTGGAGAGAAAAAAAAACTCAATTCTCGTTTCGTTCCGTTTTTTGCTTTTTGCTTTTCAGTTTAAGCAGGAGTGATTTTATACATTTATTCAGTTTTATTCCTCCTCGTCTAACATCTAACGGAATATTTACAAAAAAAATTGAATGAAAAGTGACTGACTCACAAAAAAGAAACCCACTCTCAACTTTGGAGCACAAACTAAACTGTACCAATTCAACTTCGTTCTTTACCAGACATTATTACTCCCCTGCCCCACTCCAACCCACTTAACTCACGATATTCTGCATTTTACGAACTCTCAAAAGCGATATCGTCTTCCTTGTTGAGTTGGCATCGAATCTTCAAAAGGTAACTGCGCTGCTCAAGTTTTCAATATTAAGTCTCTTTGTGATACGCTGCTAATCCAGGCATCACAAATATGTCCAACTCAAACCATTTTCTGTTTGCATCTCAGTCGGGCAACGTACCGAGTTTCCTTCGACACTTGCGCGTGCGCAGTGAGGCTTCCTTCTCTCGTTTTCTTTTCTTTGCTATGTTCCGGTAAGACCTGTGTTCAGTGGTGTGTGTTTGGGCGATAATTCTGGGAATTAATTTGACGTTAATGTCGTTCGGAGAAAAAAAAAAGAAAAAGAAATCACTCGTCGATTTGAAACATGTTTATGTTTCCACACGTGTCTTTATTTTTTTAACTTTATTCTTTTATCGTAAGTTCTTTTTTTCTTCTTCTTCTCTTTTAGGTTGTTCCACACACGCACATACACGCATGCATGTGCATATCCTTCTCCAAAATCCCCTGCGTTTTCTCTTTCCTTTCTTGAGCGGAGTCGGCGAGTCAAGTTCAAACTCTAGCTTGGGTAGTTTGTATTCGCTTTGTGCTGATGTCTTTGGAAGAGGCACAGATCATCTATCCTCTGAGCTATGGGTAAAATAGACCAGGATTAAGTGAGGCCAATTCCGGTCTCTTTTGCCTCTAAATCTAATTCACATATCTCAAAAAGGCCGAGTAGTATATTATGGTATGTGGAGCCCAAAAATTCAGGATGACTGACGTCATAACCAGCGCGGACACAACTTATTTTCTTAATCCTTTGTTCCTACTTTCTTCCTCATTCTCTTCCCTTTTTCTTTGTTCTTTTTTTCCTGCTTATTCCCTTTCCTTTTTTTTGATTCTGATTTTTTTGCCCTTTCCCCTTTTCTTCTTCTTTTTTCTTTCATACCTAATCCTTTTCTTTCTTTGTTCTTTCTTTCTAGCTCATTCCCTTTTCTCCTTTCTCGACTTCTTTGTTGCCCATTTCTCTTCCATCTTTCTTTGTTCTTCTTTCTTTCTTTATCCCCTTTCCTTCTCCTTTGTTCTTTGCCCCTTGCAGATTTTTTTCCTTCTTTTTGTGCTCTTTTTATGTTCTTCCTCCTTTCCTACATTTTCTACCCTTTCTTTCTCACTCATTCTATTTGCTTACTCCTGTGCTCATTTTTCTCTTGCTTATTTTATTTCTTCTTTCCTTGCTCCTCCTTCCTTATAAATCCCCTTTCCTTTTTCATTTGTTCCTTCTTGTTTACTCCCTTCCCTCCATTCCCTGTTCCTTCTTCCTTGCTCATTCACTTTCCTTCTTGTGCTCGATTCTCTTCTTTCCTTTCCTTCTAATTCTTTTGCTCCTTTTTCCTTGCTCACTCTTCCCTTTCCCTCGGCTTGTTTTTATTCCTCGCCTTTTTTGTTTATTTTCTTCTTTGTTCTTCCCTTCTTTATTTGCCCATTCTCTCTTGCCTTAACTCTTTCTTTTATTCTATTTTTGATTCATATTCGTATGTTTTTTCGGATTATCTATTTCTCTACATCACAGGGTCTGATTTTTAATGTTTAATCTATCTTATGTTTTTTCTTTACCCGTTTTTTCTCTTCCTTTATTCTTGTGTTCTTTTTCGCTCTTGCAATTTTTTCTCTTTCCTTCCAGTAATTCTCCAAAACATTTTAAATATTTTATCGTTTGTACCTTTTTTTTTCAAATCAAATTTGAAATTTGATCTCCAATGGCTTTTTTTTAATGTAAGAATTAAGTCCTTCACTCTTATTCCCATGGATAAACAATCATTTTTAAATTCTAAGATTTTGTGTCAGTTAAGTAAATAACATTGTCATTCTTGAATATAAGATAGATATGTATGATAGATATGCAAAAATGATCGAAGTAGATTTCAGTTTAGGAATACGGTAGTGATGAAACAAAGACGAGTCATTTAAGGAGGGTGTAATGTCTGATGCATTCCGTCTGCTACTTTTTCCGACGGGATTTTGTCGCTCCTTCAATCCAAAAGTATTGTACATAGGCGTTTGCTCTTCATTGTTTTATTTTATATTGTCTCATTCATGTTATACAATTATTGTTTCGTTTTCTGTGTCTCTTTCTTTTAATCCAGTTCCAGCGTCACTTGTTTTATTGTCAAGTAAAGAGTTTGTTTTTTTGTTTTTTTCTGTTATGGTTTCTTAGTAAACTATGCTAACGGAATCGACTTCTTTGTGCTTGTTCGGGCTTCGTTGGTTTTGTATAAAACCTCATTAATTGAAGAAAAAAGCAATGAACAAGTTCACTTTAGATAAGCGTCACAAGTGATCTCAAAGTAGACCTCTGATCACGGATTAACTATAGTAAGATTGGATAACGAGAAAAAAAAATTCATGCACAAAGTGAGAAATAAAACAATCGTTTTATCTTGATTTTACATTAGATGAATCCTTTCCGAATTTTATAATTAATTTTCACGAATATTCATCATAAGGACTCAGTTAGTCAATGATAATATTGGTGCCACTTGAACTTCAAATGTAAAAACAGCAAATATGGGACCGAAAGATCGGGTATGAAAATGACAGATAGATTTAAAGGTTAGATCTGATTTTTTGCCAACCGTATCGTACTCGCTGCTCAATTAAGAAGAGCAGTTAGTACGGATATCTATTTCTGATACGCCTAGTTTATTTGCTGCCGTAGACTGGAAGCCTAACTAGTCACATAGTAACATATGAAGTTATAATACGTAGTAATGATTATAGCCACAACTACAAAAGCAGCTGTAAGTAGAAGACTAATTCAAGGCTTAATCATAAAATTTCACTTCTAAGCTCACGTTACAATATTCTTTCTTTTTTCTTTTTCATAGATGTGTGAACAATCTCCATGGATTGCTGTGATTTTATAACATAAAAATCACGTAATATTAGCATTTTGATATATCAAGAGCGGGTTACAACGAATTCTTCTGTGACGGGGTGAAAATGAACTCCTGATATCTTCTTTTAGGAGGAAATTTTTGTTTTGCATAGACTTTATACCAGGTCATACATGAGTATTAAATTCTAAAACGCTAAATTAATACGGTTATCAGCATAGAAAACAGAATCGGCAGAGTTCGAAATTTGGCTGAGGGTTCTTGGATTCTCTTAGCATTATTCCAGTGGGGAAAGGTATGAATTTACATCCCTTTGCGCTCGGTCCTATTATAAGCTGTTTAAGAGGGATGAGTGGGTAGTGTGCATTTTGGAAGACTATCAACCAATAAATATCTTATAGCTCGGGTATTAGAAACAGCTTAAAAAAAAAAGTCACATTCATTGATAACGTAGTATAAGTACACTCAATGTGCTATGGAAATTTTGATGCATGCTTCTTTCTAAATAATGCTTTTAGTATTCACTGAATCACTATAAATACATATATCCTGCCCGTGATATCACATAATCAAAAACTATATATATATATATATATATATATATATATATATATATATGTATGTATGTATATGTATGTATGTATGTATATATATATATGTATATGTATGTATGTATATATATATATATATATATATATATATGAAAAACCTGTGAAAATTTTTGCATTGTCCCACAACTGACAAATTTTCAGAAGATTTGAAGGTCACATAGAATTAAAAGGTAAACAGGTTTTCAATTATTTCTGTTGTTCCTCCAATTCTATTTTCCGTGACTCGAACCACTGGGCCATTATCGCTACCAATGCTTTTTCATAGAAATAGATGGATGACTTGAAATACATTGACCGGGCCCTGAATTGATCTTAAGGGCTACTAAAAAGTTACCACCGTATCCTATGTCCATCCTGTGGTCAAGTTACGCTTGTAAATAAATTTGTAATCCTTGTTTGAAAATACCGAAGTTGACCTGACCCTAAACAAGAGGATGAGGTTGATACATAGATTTATGGATACATTGACGAAGGGAGAAGTTAAATCATCACACGAGACAGAGATTTTCTAGAATCGATTAGAAAACTCAAATGACAACAGATTGGTCAAGTTGCAAGAATGGCAGACACCATTTCTTACTATGTGGATCGCCCAGAAATCTTTTGCAGAGTTGTGGCGTGATAAACTTAAGAGAGTACTGGCTTCTCGACGCCCATGATAGTGAAGTTGGTAGATTCTTGGGAAGGTCAATGGCAAACTGAACTTCAAGCTATTGAATATATATATATGTGTGTGTGTGTGTGTGTGTAAAACATAAAACCTATTGAATAACTAATGAATTAAATCATGATATTTGGAAATAATTGATTGAAACGACATGAATTTTTTTAAAGATTTCCTCTATACATTTTGTGTTTAATACTATAAGATTTTCTAGAATATATACATATATATATATATATATATATATATATATATATATATATATATCGTTGGGAAGTATTCCTTCATTAATTCATGTTTGCTTATATAT
This sequence comes from Thysanoteuthis rhombus, assembly GCA_963457665.1. Classification (NCBI taxonomy): domain Eukaryota; kingdom Metazoa; phylum Mollusca; class Cephalopoda; order Oegopsida; family Thysanoteuthidae; genus Thysanoteuthis; species Thysanoteuthis major. Next base: position 19,360,546 of record OY735215.1, on the reverse strand, counting down.
ATATATATATATATATATATATATATATATATATATATATATATATATATATACGTATTTGCTCTAAAGAAAGCATACCATCCCTGGTAAATATGGAATCATCAGACTTGGAGGATATTTATTCAGCATTTTTTTAGATATGACTCAGTTTTTTTGTTCAATAAATTGATATTCATACCCCTTGAAATATACCTTAAATAGATTAGATAAAATTATCTAGATTAATTGCATATATTTCCTCATCAAGTGGGGGGAAATGGAATCTTCAACAAGGAATCATAACAAATACTTTGTTGCTCCTCGATCTTTTATGAGCTTTCTATCCTGGTACCCTGTTTGTCTACCTGTGCGTCTTCCTTTTATAACCTTTCAGTTTTGTCTGTACTTGCACGAAATTCCAAACACAATTGACTGGGAACAACCAACAACTTTTTGCCATAATCAGTGTTATATCTCCGTTTCATTGTTTCAATTGAGAGCTCTCTTGTTTGAACATTGTTTCTTTCCAATTAGCCGAGCCCAACATCTTTTTTAAGGCTTTCACACAAACTCTGCTATTAACAAAAATTGCTTTGTGTCAGATCTGCGATGTATTCATTTTCTGGAGAAAAAAAACAAAGCTTGGCGAACAATCTCTAAGTGTGGTGACTCCATGATTTTCGTCAGAAGGAGTATAACATCATGTAATATTTTGCTTCTTCACTGTTTATCACGATTATTACTAATACTACCTTCCAACTATTATACATGTTTTTCGTAATCTACTTAATTTATGCTTCCACTAATATTCTGTTAATCAAGTTGAAGATAAGACATTTCAATTGGAATTTAGTTTGAAACAATGACACCTTCATCTCAAGCTCGACGTTCACACCTCATCTCCGCCCGAGGACAAAAGGAGACGCTCTCGTCAAAATGTGTTCATTGAGATGTTAATGCAATATGAATGAGTAATAATGCATTTTGGAAGTCTTATCTGACACTTTTCGTGATTCTTGATACAACCTTTTTTCTTATCTTCGACTCATGATTTTGCAAGCGAAAGGAAATTAGCTTATGCATATACATACATATGTATACACACGCACACAAAAATATATATCTACATGTATATATATATATATATGGAAAATAGCAGTTATACCAATATATGAGAAATATGGAGCATATATATATATATATATATATATATATATATATATATATATATATATATATATATATATATATATATGTGTGTGTGTGTGTGTGTGTGCATGTGTGTGCATGTGTGTATACATAAACATATATAGATGAAAGTTGGTATATATATATGTGTGTGGAAATGGCAGCTATACATATTACAATGTAGAATTATTCTAAACATATATATGCATGAAAGGTGACTTATGTATACGTGGGGAAAATGGCATGTACATAAATTATGATATTAAATTATTCTAAACAGGTATAGGTAAATGAAAGATGAAATACATACATATACTTATATATATATATATATATATATATATATATATATATATATATATATATATATGATGACATGTATATGAATTATAATATAGAATTTTTCATTATCATATATGTGTGTGTATGAGAAAGACGGCATATATATGTGTGTGTGTGTGTGTGTGTGTATGTGTGTGTGTGTGTGTGTGAAAAATGGCAAGCATATAAACCATGATAAAAAATTAATGAAAACATATGTATGTCTGTGTGTGTGTACTTTGTACGCTTGCAACTGTTTGCTGAACACTTCATACATATATCTTCATCCCTTTGACCTCTTGAATTTTTCCTTCAAGGGAGGATCTTTATTTCAGTTTTATCCCCAAAAAGAGAAAAGGTTCCCCTTAACTTTCGACCTCAAAATAAGAAATATACATGTTTTATGTCTACGAAACAGAAAGTAAGACTTACACTGTGTATGGAACATCCCTTCAAAAGCTTTAAAAATATTCCCTCCCTAGATCCATTAGGTATACATGTAAAATCTGATAAGACTGCGTCCATGTTTAGGTGGTTTTCTATAGAGAGACAGACAGATTGGTAGACAGACGGTATCATTCCACTCACTCACTCACATTTACATACACACATACACACACACACACACACACATATATACATATATATATATATATATATATATATATATATATATATATATGAAAATTATACGCACATAGATATTTAGATAAATAGATAGATGAAAGGTGCAGAATAATAGTATCGAAATGCTATAAAATATCATTGCAATATTATATTGTTACCTACTATATATTATCTTTTTGTAAACCTTTGGTCTATGCTATTGTATGTATATCATACTTATGCTTTTAAATGTCTCTGACTGTCTTTGTAATTTGGTAAACTTATCAGTGCCATGATAAAGAACAAAAAAACTGATGAGAAATATATAAGGCGATTAGAAAAGAACATATTCAGATGTTCTATATCAAAAAAAATGATGTGAGTTCGAACGATAATCTCTTTAGGACAGAAAAACTGATTTCATCCTTTCCAGCAAGTCTAAATTGGACATGAAAAGAAGACCAGATAAGCGAATTATCGGATCATCAGTCATGCATAAGGCTTCGGCAGTCGTCATATTTTTCATTCAGGTTCATTAACACGCCTAAAATTCGTGATCCTGTCGAAAGCCTTCATTAAACAGAATGTGTGATCAGATAACTTTGAAGTATTAACTACCGTATTTCTCAGCATATAAGGAACAAGACCATATAAGACACAAAACTGCAGACGTATTCTTTTTCTCTATACTATCGGGTTATTTTTGTGCACCTCTGCAGAGGTTGGCTGTTTACATTTCCATGGCACAGCGAAATTAGTAAACAATCCTAAAGCGTTCGCCTCCCGAGACAGAGCATAGAAGATAACGCGCCTTATATGCCATAAAATACGGTTGGAGCACCTTTCGAAGAGTGATGATTAGTAATTTTGTCTCGTTGGCCGTCGCTAATGATTCCAATCCTCGTTTTAGTCACTACAAATCAGGCCTCGTTTCTTTGTTGGACTGAATCGAATAAATACCCTCGTCATTTGAATCGCACTCAGCCTAGATCAATGAATAAGAAGCTAATCTGAGCTTATCATGGAGAGGAGTGAAACAACGGTTACTCAGTCGACGGTATACCAAGGCCAGAAGTTATGTGCACTGTAGTAGAAGTACTTGAGGGTCGACAAGGCCATATTCAGTAGAATAAAACTCTTTATTTTCACGGTTCATAATACCAACCTATAGTATTGTTTTCTGTTGGGTCTCTCTCTCTCTCTCTCTCTCTCTCTCTCTCTCTCTCTCTCTCTCTCTCTCTCTCTCTCTCTCTCTCTCTCTCTCTATATATATATATATATATATATATATATATATATTATTGTGTCATCCACAGACAGCTGTTTCGATGTATTATATCTTTTCAGTGTGGCTATGGACTTTATCCTATCTAGGTGGAATTGAAACCCTCACATCGGACCCGGAGGCCGATATCCTACAACAGAAACTCTTCATCCACCAGAGTGCTCTATTCCTATGGAAGAGCATTGCATGAGCTTACAATGGATGAGTTACCTCACTTAAAGAGTCCTCAACCCTGGATAGAGGAGCATTAATTATTGTGTCAGACAGTGTGGCTATAGACTTTATCCCATCCAGTACCTGGTCTGTAAGGCTGAATTCAAGCGATATATTCATTTATGCAGAAAATCCTCATCCACCAGAGTGCTCTCATATATATATATATATATATATATATATATGTATATATATATATATATATATATATATATATATATATATATATATATCTTTTTCCTCCTTATCTTAATCAAATCCAGTTCCTGAGTCTCTAGTCTTTACTTTTTCAGTGATTTAGGTAAGAAAACGAAATTTGCATAGTACTATTTACCAGCTGCATGGAACCTAACCAAGACAAGCAAACTGAGAACCATGCAATATACACATGAGATAATCATGCTCAACCTCACATGGAGAGATCATGAGACATCACAGTATATCAGAAAGACAGGAGTCTGAGACATCATAGAAACTGTTAGAAGACTAAATGACAATGGGCTGGACATGTTGCAAGGATATCAGACAACTGCTGCGTAGATCCCCAGGTGCAAGGCTGTGGCCGACAGAAAGATGGCGTGACGACTTATATCAAGTACTGGCTCTGCGATGCCCATGATAGAGGCGTCTGGCAAATTTTGGTGAACGTCTATGTCCAATGACGGACGCTAACAGACTGATGATGACGAAGATGATTTCTATATATTTGTTGGTTACCGTTACACGGCGCATTATAGTGATTTTCTATGTTAGCACAATACCGTTAAATGCTTTAATTTGGAGATTAAAGCAATTCCAAGTCCGATTTGCAACTTAATACTAATAATATGGGATCTGAAGTCGGGCTCCTCCCATTTATTCATATCATAATGATCCGATTTCTCAAGAGAGATAACAGCAGGTATATCAATTGATGCTTATTCATTAATTTGTAAATGATCATGATATAAATTCTTCAAATAAAATATGATTTTATATCGAGCTTAATTCCCGTCGAAGAAGACATATAAGTAAGTAGTAAGTCACTTTTGCAACAAAATTTTCCTATATCACTGAATTTTTTAGGTGAGGTATTTTTTTCTAAGAGGGGAATGCGGTCAGTGTACCCCGGTCGGTTAAATAAAGGGTTTGGTTCGTTACTTCCCCCACACCTACCAGATGATACCCGATAAAGGCTGTAGAGTACAACAGCCGAAACGTTGTATGAAAAACAATCAAGATGAGGATAGTCCGAATAACAATAGAAATAAAATTTTCCTAATGTCTTATTCGTTATTTTGATGAAAAAGCTGTATAAATTCAAATTTTCAATACAATCATTAGCTTTACTTGGACGACCCAGATTCAATCTTTCCCAATTGTTAAATGAAAAAATCATATTTATTACGGAAATGTCTTAAAGTGTGAACAAACATTACTCAGATTTGCATAACTTCTACTATGAATAACCTACCTTTTTAAAATTATATTGATTGCCTTTCTTTTGTAAAAAGCAAAACCTATTTCAGATAGTATGACCATTTTTTTCCCTCGCATTTTGTTCGATGGCGGTTTATTTATTATGTTGCACCCTATGATATCAACTGGTACTAATCTTAGCTTAATCTGGCACAGAATGAAGATGGTGTTGGGCCAATCTTCTAGATTGATACGGTCTGCTTTTCTAAATAGCCTCCGAAATCCAACTTTTCACAAAAGCTTGGACACGAATGCGTGACATATTCAACCACTTCATTAACCTAGAAGAGACTGCTTGTAGAGTTAAAATTGCTTAGCTTAGTCTGACACAGTCTAATTTCCTAATGTTGTAATTCTCTGCAAAGCTTGCTTGCTAACCATTATTCCATTGAAAGGAGACCCCACTCGACGGGTGAATAGGCAATATGCTAAGATGGTAATTTCAACGTCTGGTTAGTCATTCAATAGAAATTGTGGTGTGATCAATGTCTTGTGGTAGCAATTAAAAACTTGAAAAAGGGTGTGATCAATGAAGAAGTTACTTTTCTCACATTTTGTTGGACAGAAAAGTCCGAATTCTCAAAATCAAACTTAATTGCTACTGAATACAAAATAAGGGATCAATTTAGCATAAGCGTACATTGTGAATTGATACTATACTATACTAAAACTGTATTAAGAGTGTAATTTGGGGGGGAAAAAGACGTTTTTTCTGGGCATTTTAGGGAGTAAATGTTTTCCTCTATTCGTGCATTCTATATCCGTAATACATACATAGCTAGCCAGAGAGACAACCAGACCATCTTGAAAACTGAAGGAACCCGTGCTGACAGCTTTTGTTGAAGAGTTTTGATATGTCATATAAGCTTGGTATAGCTTGATTTGACATTTAATTAAAGTTTTCTACCCAGAATTTCAACAAACTCCACAAGTTGCTTTTTTGATAATTTTTCTTACTTACCGTATTTGATGACATATCTCGGTAGAGCGAGCTTGACCTTTAAGAACAAAAAAAATCCCATTAGTCTAAGAAAGGAGGGTCTACAACCATAGCATCCTCCCGATAGAGAGAATCATGGTCAACGTCACGTGGAGAGAACACAAGACAGCACACTTTTAGGGAAAAAAAAGAGTCTAAGATATCATAGAATCGATTGGAAAACTCAAATGGCAATGGGCTGGTCATGTTGCAAGAATGTCAGATAATCCACGGACATCACGACTCACAGAATGGATACCAAGCGATTGCATGCGAAACTGCAGCCGGCAAAATATTACATGGCATGACGAACTAGGCAAGTTCAGAAAGTATAAGCTCCACGACGCCTATGAGGGAAAGGTCTGGCAAATCCTGGGGAAGGTCCAATGATAAACTGCTTATGATGATGAAGACACCCCTTTTTCCTTAAAAAAAACGATTCAAAATTTAAAAGTTTGAAACCTTGGTTTTTAAATCGGAGAAATTCTGGGAAATACATTTTTTTTCAATATTCCCCCGCTGAAATAACGGGGTTTTCAGATGCCATTAAATACAGGGAAGTTCAAAAGTTTAATCGAATTACTGATTCGGTTAAACTTAATTATTGTTGAATTGGCTGTTGTCCAAAGTTTGGCCATCGTCCTGCACTTATTATGGCCATCTGCGTTCGAATGGTGATAAATATTCCCCATCCACCAGTATCTATCCTTCTGTTCTGGCATGACTTGTCAGAATTAATGAGCATACGCAGTTCCATTCGCTGAGCATACAAAATCCCATAAATGAAGCTGAAGTGGAAGACTCGCTTACGAACAGCAAATAATCGCTGCTTAGAATTCTTAGTTCTCGGTTCCGGTCCACACAGGTTCTAACTGCCCATCTTATTGTCCTCCGGATCTCAGTTAATTACTGGTCACATTAAGATGAAGCTCCCCAGAAGCCAATTCTAATCACCCGTAATTTTCAAATTCATCTACCACTAAACAATCACTAGATTACCTTATGATTCTGCGTAATAACGTTGCAACTTTTTCTTCGCTTTTTTTACTTACTAAATTTTCGTTAAGTGATATTTCATGATAGATTATGTCTGAAGAGAATAGATGGCAATTATGTCCCTGAAAGTTTCCTTTTATGATTGGAACATTGATATTTTGACATTCAACGAATTGTCTCCAAATAGCCCAGGGAAGGTATTTGAATACTGCGAACTTCTCATATTGATTTGTTACAAATTGTTTCATAAGGCCTATTTTACGTGAAACAGTGGTATCAACACCTTTCGGGGATCAACCATGTTGTTCATCCTCACCAACAACGCAGGTGGCTGTGGCCAGTTTCGACTTTGGTAGCACGCCTTTTGTATCAATAGCAAAGATTGCAGATTAACTTGGTGAAACTTCCTAAGACACTCATCAGGAAAGCCACCATTTCGGAGTCTCCAATGATCTCTCCCTCAGACGGATTCATCATGCTCCAAGATGTCTAGCGAAGTCTTGATCCCGTCGTATTGCAGGTGAAATGAGAAGCTCAAAATTGGTCACGATCCCCCGATGTCATGCCAAAATATATTCAGTAGGACTTGTGCATCTTAGCCATGGAGTATTGTCCGATGAAAAGTTCGGGGCTGTTTCTTTCGTCGTTATAATTGATATACAAAATATCTCGCAGTGCAAGGAATTCCCCAAAAAGGTCACTGGGAAGCATGAAGCAGTCCTAAACAGTTTTACTATAGTGGTTCAGGGCTTGGAGAGCTATCCCAAAGCCGAAAACTATGCAGTACTGGATGATAATATAGTGAAGAATAACGGTAAAATGAGCCCCCGTATGTCCTTCTAAGTCTATGTCATTGACACTTATCTTTATAAATTCTAAAAAAACACAAGAGCATATTTTGAGGAACAAGGTAAGCACTTCCACCAGAATATACTGGACTACGAGAAACATATAACAAAAACATGACAGGTGATTATATTTCGAAGTCTGGTTCTTGATAGTGAATTACACTACAATCGTAAGTCTCGAAAGACTACTCGCTTCTATATCCTTTGTGATCACTTATTTTAACAGAAGTTAAAACTATATGTTGATGTTTTTTTCTAGAAAACATTTGTTGTTGCTTTATTTTGTTTTCTAATATTTGTGGAAATACATACATTCATCTGTTGTACAATTTAAAATTGGTTTATTTCAAAATATCACTGCCCTGGTCTCAAAAGCTAAGTTTGAATGGAATAATAGCCATTTTTATGCATTTTACGAACAGGCTATTTGAAAATAACACTAACAGCCCCGGGTCAAAAATCGCGTTGCACAGTGTAATGTATCCGTGTTTCACTGAATGCAAATGCCAAGACTAAAGAAGAAGGAGACTTGATGAATAAAAAAACACGCAATGAACCAAACAGACTGCAAGTAGTCGACCACAAAGAGGGAAATTGACGAAGTAATTCAATCCTGAATATTTCTCAATTTAAGCCCTTGTCAGTGATTTTCACACGAGGATTTTTCTACACTCCTCAACCATTTTGAAACTGCACACTTGCAGCAAAACCTTTATTTTCTTTTTGCGTATTGCGATCAACCTTTAGGCTCGCATAAGACAGATATGTTATTTTCTAACCGCAATGCAAATCTAAAGCTAAAGAAACAGATGCAATTCAAACTGTAAATGGGACGCTAAACTCATTGTAAATTCTATTCATTAACTCAGTGTAAAAACTATGAACGCTCTCGAATAAAGGAATTTTGAAGTATACATAGACTTCAGTATATATTAATCACTATGTGATATTTTAAAAAAGCCTTAAAACGAAATACTCAACAGAAATACCATTAATATTAGTTCATCATCATCAGTCTTTATCGTCCGACTTTGAGCCTTCCCCAGTATTCGCCACATATTTTCATCGTAGGGATTGCGGAGCCAATACTTCCCGAACTTGTCTAGTTCGTATCTCCTCTTATATTCCATGTTGTGAGTCGTGATATCCATCGGCTGTCAGCCATTCTTGCAACATAACCATCCCATTGATATTTGAGTTTTTTTTCATGATTCTATGATGTCTTGGACTCCTGCTTTTTCCCCTGAAATATCATACTATCTTATGATCTTTCCATATTAGGTTGAGCATGATTCTTTCATATGCACGTTGCATGGTTTTCAGTTTGAGGATCGGTCTGTAGGTTGGTACAGCAGTATAAATAACAAGGATGAAATTATCAATTCACACCACAAAAGCTTACTTATTAAAAATTAACGAACAAACAAAAAAGAATGTAATTTTAAAAACAAAGATACCAGTCCTTCAAACAATCGTCGTGAAACTAAAAATATATGCATAGCCAATATATCGTCAACCAAGCGGACGAATTTCATTTTTTTTAGACCTACAAAGGTGTATCTATAGACAATTGAAATCTAGGTACAATAACCATTAAAAAAAATTTCTATATGAAAACAAACAAAAGTGACACGGTATTTTCGAAATTATTTTGGGACCAAAAGTAAGAGAGACTTAACCCGATAGTTAAATGGTCAATACATACTCATAACGCCTTAATAGCTTCAGTGATAGATGCCATTTACGTCTGGAAGAAAATTTGAGAATTCTGTAATTTGAATACAAAAAATATCTGCTAAATCAAAGAAGCAAAATCCACTCAAAATGCTGTCATATTGAAAAATCCAAACTAAAACCGATCATATATAATACAGACAATGTTGAATGATGATCATTATCTTATTGTTTTATGTATTTATTTAACTATCTAACTTTGTAATATTATCAACATTGATATAAAATACATTCTAAAGGCTAGTAATAATAGTTATTATGGAAATTTTTGGTTTACTTCATCAAAAAACAATATGATATTGTAATATAATGTTTATTCTTTAACGTAGAATTTTATTTAATATTTATGTTGAGTTAGAATTTATCTATCTATTTTGTACGAAAAAAGATATATATGAATTTTAATCAATATTGAAAATTAAAACATCATAGTATTAACAATGTCTCCAGTAAGTGATTAAATCTGAACATTAAGAATTTGGAGATTACGTCATGAGCATGACACAATACCACTGTCTCCGAACTGAATTAGGAACGTTAAGTAATTCGTTAACAATGAGTTTGTCATTCATGTGACGATATCAGCTCGTTAGGCTTTCTGTGAGCAAGATACAAATAATAAAATCTATTTGGATTTATTTTAAACACTGCGTCTTGGAAGAAATGCTTCATGTAATTAGATTAAAACTGAAAATAATCCATCATTCTTGATAAATGGATGAACTAAGGAAGACTTGTTGAGTTTTTTTTCTCCCTAATCTTCAGTATATATATATATATATATATATATATATATATATATAGTGTCATCCACAGACAGCTGTTTCGATGTATTACAACTCTTCAGTGTGACAATAGACTTTCAATTATCCCATCCAGTACCGCGAAGTAGAAATGAAACCTTCGCTTCAGACCTAGAGACCGATATCCTACCTCTGGACTTCGGAATTGGATAGGCAGTGAGGTTGAATTTAAGACATATATCTATTTTCACACAGAAATTCCTCATCCACTGGAGTGCTCAATTCCTATGGAAGATATATATATGATTGAATACATAAAAATATAGATAATTAGTGAATTTCTTATACAGATATATAATTAAACTGAAAAAAATATGAGATGTATTACCAAATCAAATTTCGTACATCAATCTACTTCTCAAATGAGTAAAAGAATTATATATATATATATATATATATATATATATATATATATATATATGTATATATGTATGTATATATATATATATATATATATATATGTATATATATGTATATATATATATATATATATATATATATATATATTGTGTGTGTGTGTATGTCCTGTGTAAGTTAAATGTAGCTGTTTTTTATTTGATACGTGAGTGTATTGATGCATTATTGTGTTTCCCTATTCTTCCGTCTACCTTTGAAGAAGGTCTACCTAACAACTGTATGTCTGTCTACTCATGACTATTCATTTATTCAATCTTAACTCATCCTGGCAAAAGGCTGCAGTTCTGTGTCACACAGTTATGATCAAAATCAATAGTTGCAATGGACTATGAAACTAACTTGCTAACCACTGCTCTACGAAGAGGCCTCCTAAGGTTTTGATATTTACTGATCTGATCTTATTTCAGTAATAGACCGCGTGTGGCACATCCAGAGGGAATCAATCTCTGTAGAGCAGTAAAGGACTGCGAAATCAGCTTCGTCTTCGGCGAGATGCCATAATTACTCACGATTATCTCTTAGAATCTGTTTATATCCATCCGACTCTCCCAGTCTGTTTACATCTTCATTTTCTGTCTAACTTCTTTGTCTCTGTATCTTCACCTCCTCATACTACACCACCGATGTAAACTTTGGACATTATTTGCACTGAAAATGCATTTTTATTTCTAAAAAGGTTTACATATTCCAAATGATTTTTAAGGTTTCAGCGGGCATTATGTCAAATTTGCCAAGAATTTATAATCCTGCTCTCACCCCCCCTTCCCCCCTCTCTCTCCCTCTCTCCCTTTCCCTCTCTCTCTCTATCTCTCTCTCTCTCTCTCTCTCTCTCTCTCTCTCTCAAGAATAAAGATAAGCATATTTTTAAGATTGTTCCTTCAGATGTGGTCGTGCACTTACGTGTTTATATCAATGCCGAACAAAATTGATACTGTGCCAAATAACTCCTCTTATAGCGGACGTATTCACAAAAATTTATTCGATCTAACCTCTACAGAGCAAACGTCTCGTTTTCGGGATTAACTTACTTTTTATTTTATAAAAGGAGGAGATAAGTTTTATGTCTACAGCTGGGAAGTATCCATCAGAGGAATTAATTCCTTTTCTTAAGTATCTATTATATATATATATATATACATATATATATATATATATATATATGTATATATATATATATATATATATATATATATATATATATATATATATATATATATATATGATTATTGACTTATATTTCCGTTTAGAGTTTTTACATATCTGAAAGCTGTAACTCTATTTCAAGTATGTTGTCAATCCTGTTTTTCATTTTTTTTATCCCTGTGATCAATTACACGATGGTAATCCTCCATGAACTATCACACCGAAACATTACACCTGAAACAACAAATATGTGGATACTTGTCCGAATAATCCATAAAATAAGAAAATACTTCATCTCACAAATGTAAACAATATCTAGAATACTTCTCTTTCAATGCCCTGTTGAGTGTTTACAAGAATTTTAAGATGCCTTTTGTTAGGTCAAATATACGCGAATATTTGGGTTCCTGCCTTTACCGATTTGATCACATTATCATTATTTTCCCTGAAAATATACTATCATATGTACCTTTTTTTTATCAATCAGTGGTTGTATATTTCGGAATACGGGGTCCACAGTTTGATTTTTGTTTAGAGAAAAGAAAATTTCAAAGACAGACTTGCATGAAATGGCGATCGATTGAACTGATGAGACTTTATTTACCTTCTTTAAAGAGATCAGCAAAAAGTTAAATAACTATCAATGGTGAGAATTTGCTCAATGGTGAAAATTTGCTAATTTCTTTTTTTTCGTACATCCTACAATTTAAATATGTTGGAATAGGTAGATATGAACATGTTTAAATACAACTTAATTTCGACGGAAAAATGATAGATAGATAGATAGATAGATAGATAGATAGATAGATGGATAGATAGATAGAAACACGCTTAGATACAATAATATCAAGACAGAAGGATGATAACTCGTTTTGGTGCAATGATACTCAGATAAAAAAATAACACAGATAGATAGATAGATAGATAGATAGATAGATAGATAGATAGATACATACATACATACATACATACATACATACATACATACATGTATGGATAGAAACACGTTTAGATACAATCATATTAAGAGAGAAGGATGATAACTCGTTTTGACACAATGATACTCAGATAAAGAAATAGCACAAATAAAGAGATAGGTAGATAGATAGATCGACAGAAACGCGTTTAGCTACAATCACATTTACACAAAAGAACATGAACACGTTTAGAAACGAGCACAATTAAATAGAAATTGAGATTGATAGAAACGAATACATTTTGATTGAGAGAGAAAAAGGAGACTGATGACAGCCCACGGGGGGAAAGGCAGTAGAAAAAAATGGGGGAAAATAACGACGTTTTTGTGTGTCTACTCAGATGGAATACTTCATGTGGAGGGAAAAATCATGCAACTCTGAGATAGGATAGCTGTTTATTTGTGTAACTCATTCGTTGAACATGGCATTTCTGTACCTATCTTTGTTCATTGATATGTATGTATATACGGCCAACGTGCATGCAGTCATATCTTGGCCAATTATGTACGTATTTACTCCCTGTGGGCACCTTACTAGGGCTGGGGAGCGTATGTTTATATCAGTGTTTGCGTTTATCTATATGTGTGTACATGTGTAGATAATTAACTGGAAATATTTATTAATGTTACAGTAATGGAACAACCATTATTATTGAAAAAAAAATAGGGCCTCTATTCAACCAAACTGAACATTGGCACAAAAAAGAACGTGTGAGTTGAGAGATTATCACTTACTTTGAGCGTCCATCGTTGAATAGAGACCTTCCTCAATATTCGACAGACATCTTCATCATATCTCCATCGAGCCAATATTTTCGTTAAAATCTTTTTTTTTTTTTTTTTGCCAGTCACAGTTCCGCATATAATCTCTGGGGATCTACGTCGTGAGTTCTGATGGTCAGCTGTTGTCGGACATTCTTGTAACATGGTCAGCTTATTACCATTTGAGTTCCCTAATTGATTCGATGGTATCTCCTGTTCTTTTTTGTTTGTTTGTTCTTTGTTGTTTTGCTTTGTTTGTTTTGTGTTTTTTTTTTTGTCCTAATATACTGTGCTGTCCTGTTATCTTAACCTGAACATTATTCTACCCTGCGCACGTTGCATATTTCTTCGTTCGGGGGCAAATCTTCTGGTTAATTACAAACATTCAAACCAAAAGTTGAGACAAATCGTTCAACAATCTCAATGATACTTCAAGATCCGGTTACTTATTATTTAGGGTCAAGTTGTTTATCAACTGATTCTTCCTGAATGATAAATGGCTCTTTCTATGTTATTACCATTCCTTAAAGAAGTCGGTGTTGCCTTACCTGTTTTATTACCGGGAAAGACTAATGAGAGTGCGGTGTATGTAGATTGATATTTTGTAGACGTAGTGTCGATTCTCCAACTAGGGAATTGTATTCTCCCATAGTGTGGTGACACTTTTATTTGAGAATCACTTTTCCTGTCTCATCGTCGTGTTTCAGAAGTTTCTTTAATCCAGTGACACTTCTTTGAGCGCAATAAAGTATCCCTGGCTTTATTGTCCTTCCCCAGTCAATAAGAAGTGCTCTGATGAAAATATCCGCCACTACCAAATGCCGGCAATTGAAACTGTCACTAAAACCATCGACAGAGATTTCTTCAGTGTTCAAGTTGATCCGGCTGTAAGAGTGTATGGATGATGGATCACGCTTATAGGCCGCACCATTGAAGCTAGAAAGTTGAAAGTTTAAACATTTACTCCTAGATATGTCTAGAAAGAAGCGCTTTTGGGGTTTTCTTTTAAATCTGCCCCTAAAATAGGTGTTCAAAAGTGGATTCAATTTGAAGTGTAATTCTTTGCTGAATCGGTCTCTTGGTTTGTGTCTGGCAGTATTAACGCTTGTTTATTGGAGATTCGGACTTTTTAGCGATCGCCACTTAACAATACACGAAGTAACTTATTCATCAATCACCTTTTTTTCCAAAATTTTCAATTGATCACCCCAATATGGCATGATACCAAAAGACGTAGGTCACTTGAAGGTTTCTATTGAGTGACTAACCATACCTGTGGGTTTCTGATTTTTTTTTTAACTTTTGACCTTAGATTTAATTAGTGTACAGAACAAAAATGAAACTGGGCTGGTCCGTGAGAATCGTGAAGTTTGGTTCTGATTGTAATAGAGTTGGATATTTACTAATACAGTTTATAATGGCGACTGCTTCTCGTTCAATTAAAGACTGTTTCCTTTCAGCTGCAGATAGTGATCTTAAGTGGAAAGTTAATGGACATCCGTCCTGACAGAGAGTATCGCTTAACGCCGTTTCAGACGCATCAGTCTCAAGCAGCAACGAACGATTGGCGCTAGGTGTATGCAAAGTAGCAGATACAAAAAGAAAGTCTTGTATTGTGATTATCACGTCCAACGCGCGTTGTGGTAGTTTTCCAACTCTACATAAACATATCCTTGCATCTGTGAGGTTTTAAGTACAAACGCTGCAATTTGAGATCCATTTAGCGAAATAGGCAAAAGGGCCGATAAGGCTGTTGAAGAATTTTAAACTGGTTGGTATCTTGAAATTCATTGAAGCTTGGTACGTTTTTTGGATTTAGTCAGTGTGGGTTTTTTTCAATGATTATGTGGACTAAGAAACTAATCTCTCTAGTGACAGCTGATATTTCTTGTCTGACTCAAGTCTCAGCCGCAGAGTTGACTTTGTTTTTCTGCCGCAACGAGAACTAGAACAATCCTCACCAAATTGTGAGGGGAAATACTTTTTCACTGTTTGTCAGTCTCGTTACGTTAAACCGAACCGATGTATAAAAACATTTCTCTACCACGACTTGAAATCTTGAACAAATTAACCACATACGGTCCTCTTGCGAATTGAGCTAAACTGGCAAATCTTGATAAATAAATAAGAATTCAATGCTGAAATTTTCATTTTTTTTTATTGATTTTATATACAATACAAAAGTAGTACTAATCATCACCAATGGAAACAAATGCGTGTGGAGTTAGACCCTACCGCAGGCAGGCTTAGGACCACTATCCTTATCAAATTGAATAGGAAAGCTTCTATGAATTCAGGTACGGTCAGGTAAATAAACAAATTGTAATGCCGTCTTTGTCTATCTAGGTTCCATACTATTAGAATATATTTTTTCTGTGGTTTTTTTATTACCTTGAGACTGCTAATGCATCCAAATGGCACTCTATAAACTCGTAAAGTTTAGCAAGAAATTAGAACGCTGTCAAATGGTGTTCAGATGGGAAAAGAGACACCTGGTTATAAGCGTCTCACTAATCTACTCGAGTGCCAATAGAGTTTTTTTGCGACAATTAGAAGTAGTTTGTCAGTTAAATGCAAATGATGAGCGTTAAGTAGTTCATATGTATTTATAATTTTGAAATAGACTATCTTTAACTCATGTATATTTCAGCGGGGGTCTCCACGCGGATTCCTGATGCCATTGTAGAATTGCGTCTTTGAAAACCGAATGTAAATATTATCTCTTTGACATATTCAAATGGCTAAATAGAATTTTAATGAAACGACCACTGTTAATTAAAATCGATAGGTCATATTATTTAACCAAATACGTATATATATAAATATTAAAATAGAACAGGTCAGTTGGCGCTCAACCTGTGAATCGAGAAGTCTTCACACGATGAACTAGTGACTGGTAAACGTTCATATAATTTTTTTTTTTTTTTCAAATTTATATATTTGGGAAATTATCGACGTTCGGCAGGGGAGGTTATTCAAAACCAAAATTTCAAGTAATTTTCAAAAGTTTGCCTAGTACAGAATTGGCTTGAAGGCCTCTTAGGATGATTGCCTTGTGTCAATTATCGAAAGTCTGAAAAGGCTGCGTATTTTCAAAATCAGCATTCGAAATCCAACTTTAGTCTGGGTTCGAACATCAACCACTAAAATACAGCGTTTATTCGTACGCCATCTTTAAAGTATACTATGTATTCAACCAAGAATGAACGATTCTGGTTTTGATTTGTTGAATTCTTCCAGGAATTATATTGTTGTATAACCTAACGCTGCCTCTATGGTGAATTGAGTATTCTGTCAGGACAAAATTCTTCCAGAAATTTTTATACATCTTCAACTTGTTTGAACTACTGACTATACAAGAAATGTTTATATGGAGCAAAACTAACGATAATCTGAAAATGACAAAGATGAAGAACACCCGACGTATACGGAACTTTCACATCTCAATTCCACGATCCTTTGCTGCGTTATCTTTGAAACTGAGGATAACCAGTGTCATGCGGCAAAATCAGCGGTCAAACACTCTATCAACCTTTTCAATGAATTGATTTAACTAATTCTGATTGTTATCAAAAACCACGACTGGAGCTGACTTTATTTTTCCATAGTAGCAAGAGAAAAAACAATAAGAAGGACAAGAACAAGTCCACAACAATTTGGGTAAATAGATATGTAAAATGAAATTTTATCATACAGATATGCACGGGCTCATTCCATTCGAATAAATAAATACATTCATACGAAAAATGTTAATTCGTATATTTTTTTCAATTATTTCACATACAATACAAAAGTTTCATTCATCATCTTCAGTCGGGATAAAAGATGAAGTAGAGTTTGACCCTGCGACAGCTACGCGTGTTCTAAAAGTTCTTCCTGTTTACGTGTTGTTAATGTTACATCTTCAGTCAAAGATTCCTTAAATTCATTGATTTCTGTCAAACCCAAGATCAAAATAGATTAGACTTTGCCCCTCACCCTGCTCTTGACAAGAATAAGACGCATAAACCTCGCTGAATTCTGTGGAGTAAACCTCTCACTATTTGTTTGATACGTTACGTAAAACCAAACCAATATATCCATACAAAATTAAGATTTCTTTGTCGCGATTAGAAATCATGACCTTTTCTTACCAGCTGAGCCAAACTGACAAGTCATATACATCTACAAATTTATTCATCAGGTGTACGATAACAATAGTCTCAGGAATCATTTTCATCTGGAATAGAAGCAGAAGTTGAGTTTGATCCTGGGGGGCGTTCAGGTGCGTTCTTTGTGTTTGAGTTCAAAATCTGCATTTTTGCAATTCACAACCGATATCCGATAAATGCTTGTTCATCTTGCATTAATACCGATGTGCTTCAGTTATCCATTTCCTGGCTTCTACTACACTTTCTCCCGGATGGAACATGAAAAATAAACAGTGTTGAATATGCATTTTATATTCTGCAATGATTTCACCAAAATCGAGTGAAATGTCCTTTACAACAAACAATTCTAAAACCGCACAAATACGCCAGCAATAAAAAGGTGGTTGAACTGCAGGAAAAAAAAACATTTCAGAGATTCTCGTAATATAGTGCAAATGTTGAGGCTGATAACTTTTACACGAACAAAGACTAAATATTCATACTTTCCTAGAGGCCTATCTTTAAGTATATGTACCGTTACTTTCAATATTACGTGGTTTATCAGGAAACTGCCCAGTTATTTATTTATTATATTAAAAAACAAGAGTACACTAGACAGTATCGCCCTAGTTCATTCAAAATACTCTCATTGGGACCACGCGTACTTTTCAGAACAGCCTTTCGGGATCTATTGACAGCTTCGTCGCGTTATCTTAAATTTTGTCCACGGTCTTCCAAAATCTGGACTATAGAGGAGCTGACCTAGTTGATACAATGCAACCTTTGCGAAAAATTCCTGCACAAGGCATGGAAAATGGATAAGCTTAAAATGGATAAGCTTAGTCATTGTGAATGCGACTGTCACACAAGCTCACTCAACTGTGTTTCATTGCTAATTTCTGCTACGGCATAAGCAGTAATGTCCCTTCTGTTTGTTTGCCAAGATACATCAAGGCCACGCTATCGTTTCTCGAGATATACGAAATAGCTGGATACTTTCCTGACAGACCTTATATCTTAGTCGTTTGTAATGATTAATATTTGATAATCTAATACTAGTACAACAAAAGGTTCAATGAGGGAAAATGGATGTAACAAGATTGTGTTGCACCGATCTTCCAACAGGGAGGAGCCTTTCGGCTTCAAAAATATCATCCAGTTGGCAGACATTTTTGTTATTAGTTTCAAAGAAGTACGTATGTAAAAATTCATTTTGAAGGAAAACGTCAGTAAAAATTCAATTTCAAATTAGTATGCATATAAGAATTTAGTTTCAAATTAGCTTACATGCAAGAAGTTGGTCTTAAATCCGTACATATGTATATATATATATATATATATATATATATATATATATATATATATATATGTATATATATATATATATATATATATATATATATATAAGAATTTAGTTTGTATGTAGTATCTATGTAAGAATCTAGTGCCAAAATAGTATGTGTACAAAAAATTACTTTCTAAGTTGTGTGTAGTTAACAATTTAGCTTTAAATTAGCATGTACGTAAGACTTTAGTCTCAATGTAGTATGCAAGACTTTAGTTTCATAGTGGTACGTAGGAATTTAGTTCTAAATTAGTATGAGTATAAGAATTTTATATCGAAGTACTATACATGTGAGAATTTGGTTTTAAATTACTATGTATGCAAAAATTAAGATTAAAAGTAGTATGTAAGTGAGGATTTTACACACGCCGTTTTATGTACTTCATATATAAATGCTATCTTGAGTATTTGTTTTTCGTGTGTAATGGTAAGTGCATTCTAAACAGTATATATATATATATATATATATATATATATATGTATATATATATATATATATATATATATATATATATATATATATATATATATATATATATATATATATATATATGTATATTCATTCCTTTATGCATGTATTTGGATAAGTGTGGGCGTATTGATGCGAGTCCATTTCTTCTTCTCATTGTCATTCAAGACAGCACGTAGCCGGAAGCCAGCGAGTCGATGACATATTGTGATTTTGGAAAAGCGGAAATCAGAGTCCTATTAAATATGGAAGCACGTAAACGAAGAAAAAAATCATTCGTCGATATACTTCTGCGTCTATTTGGGTAGTTTATAATCGAAATTAGGTTTTTAAGGCTTCCACTGCCTTGGTTATCGCCCAATTTCAATCGAAATTGCTTCCTTTTATATTTTCCTCGTGTTTTCGTTTATCTCTCTTTGCAAAAGCATCCTGTTTCATCTTGGGGGAAAGTAGCAAGTAATATTGGTGCTGTACTGGCATTGTTCGTAAGTCGTAAGTGTGCAAGCGTGTGAATAAGTTTTATCAGTATATACATATATATATATATATATATATATATATATATATATATATATATGTGTGTGTGTGTGTGTGTGTGTGTGTGCCTGTGCGTGTTTGTGTGTATGGATATGTATATATATATGGATTGATGGATATGCATGTATACACATATGTATATATGTATATATGCATGTACATATATATACATGTATACACATGTATATATGTTTGAATATATATACATGAATAAACATGTCCGTGTATGTTTGCGTATATATATATATATATATATATATATGTATATGCATATATATATATACATGTATAAATACATATACAAATATATATATATATACATACACATACTTATATGCAAATATATGTATATATATATATATATACAAAATACAAATCAGGGATGTAATATAACTTTACAATATGATATAATACAATGCAATATCCGATGAATGATGAGTTTATTTCATAGGGTATTCGATACGTTCAACTTTAAATGTTAAGATCGTCAAGAGTAGAGCTGGAGATATCCTAGAATAGTGATTTGCTTCACATACACCTTTCTGTTTCTTCCCTCCCTGGGGTTCTTCAAGCGAATGATTAGGCATATTCTAGATTCCTGTTTGGTAAGTCTTTGGAACTTTTTCGTGGTTGTCTCTTGGTGGGAGGTGTTTTGTCTTTTGTTTTATTTGACTTGTTAGATTTTTAGTTTGTGTATCTCTGTTAGTGGTTATAAATTACAGGCTAAGATGGTGTGGTATGAGTGTTTTGCATTATCAGTAAGTGGTTGCTGGTTTTGTGCGTTCTGTATAGGAATGTTTTGTTTTTACTTAGATATCTTAGATTCATTTCTCCATGCCAGGATCCATTTTAATATGACCTTAGTGGGTTGTGTGATTATCCAGGCTTTTGTTTACCACCTCTTCACTACGGTGATAATTTTGATTTGGTAGTCCTTTGAGATTACTCAGTGAATAAAATATCTATGTCAGTTATTATTAGTGTATCTATATGCGAGCTATTGAGTTACGTTTGTTATTAGAAATTTTGAGCGGTGCCAGCATATCAACGCTATTTCAATTTTTCTGTTTAACAAATCTGTCTTATATTTTTCGTTTAAATGGCAAAGCTAAGTATTCCAAATTTATCAATTAGGTTTAAGTGGCATGGACTTTCAATATTCTGGAATATGTGGGGTTGTATTAATATTTCTATCCTACAGTTGGTTTTGAATTGTTATCGTGCATCATCCAGGAATATGTGGACAATGATGTACTATTTTCTTCTTTTTAATTAGTAAAGAATGATATATGGTTGGCTAATCCAAGTTCGAAGAGTGTTTTCGATATTATTTTATGAAAATTTCGCTTCTACAGGTCCCTTTTGGATTGATATTTCGGCTTGGCGTGCGATATTCTAGAGACATTTGTTTTGCTGGGGCATCTATTTTTGTTTGTACAATTTCAGTCTTGTTTATTTATGCTTTCTTTGTTACGACTCATTTTAATCTCTCTATTCTTATGTTTCGTGATGAGTATATCAAAATTTTCAGTACAACTGATGTTGATTTTCAGTTTGTCCAGGTTGAATATATTACTTGGTGATTTGCCCGGAAGAAAGTGTTTCATTTATCAATTGGATCAATATTTTACTTGAGTTAGTTTTTCCTAGTAGGCTAAATTATGGTATGTTACGGATGATTTTTCTACCTTCATTTTTTATGGTTGCTTTGTTGTTGTTTTTATATTGGATTCCCTTTTTTATCCTATTTGAAGTTTGTTTCGATCAAATCACCATTCTTTAGGTCTTTAGTATGATCATTTCTAACCTTGTTGAATATTATTCCATTCGAGGAATTTTGTATCAGTCTAGTTTTTATAGATTTTGGAATCTTTTAAATGATTCTGCTTGGGTGGTTGGAGCCAGTGTTGATGCATTCAATCACAAAATTGTCTTTTCTATACGAGTCATAGGTGTTATCATATAGATTTAAAATGACATTTTAAGAAGTGTAAACTTTCACCATTAGCTTTGATTTCTACTTCAGGGTTTGTTTCTTTTCATTTCTTCAATGCGGTGTTTTCAAATATTTTTGCATTTTTGCACACTGCTGTTTTCTACGATTAGTAAGCCGTCGTCCTGCTGTAGTCCTACATTTTTGGAATGTAGTTTTCTGGTACAGTTATATGAAACATACTGATTGATTGGATCCGACATCTCAGCTGAATCGAGGCAGCCCATAGAGACATTAAAACCATAGACATCATTTTTTTTGTCCATTGTTGCTGGTTGTCAAATAGTACCAATCATCTGTAGTGTTTAATCATTTCTCTGTCTCTGTTGTTGATCTTACTGTAGGTTTTGGCTAATTCTATGGATTAATCGAAGATACATTTGGATACAGAGAAGTAAAAGACCATGATGTCGAATTGTATAAAGGCGTGAGTATTTTTTTTTTGATGTTTCTAACCAGGCGATGGCATCATCGGTATTAATTCATTTGTTTAGTTGTTGTTGCTGTTGTTGTTGTTTCTTTTATGATACGTTTATATTTTTCTTACTAATACTTCCTATCTGTGATTTTGTGGAGTTGATAAGTCTTGTTATGTGT
>OY735215.1:19265267-19332767 GCA_963457665.1 Thysanoteuthis rhombus | reverse complement strand
TAAAAAAAAAAGAAATCAGAAAATACTAATGACTTGAGCATAAAAAAGAAAGGACGAAGTTTGAATTCTTCTTTTCTTTCAATCAGATTTCTTCCTTTCTTTCTGTCTTTTTGTTCTCTTCTTCTCTCCTCTCTGAAGTTTTCATTCCGTTTTATCATTGTCATTTCTACTTTCTCTTATTCGGATTTTTTTGTTTTTTATTTTTCTTATTTCCTCTTTCCTTCTCTCATAATTCTTTATTCCTTTTCGTCTTTGTGATATATTTTTCCTTCTATCTAATTTCTTCTTTTCGTCGTAGAGATTTATACCTTTTTTTGTAATCCCCCTGGTCTTATCTTTCTCTCTTTAAATATTCCCTCCTTTTTCAAATATTTCTGGGTTCCTCTTCCATTTTTTCCGATATAATTGGGGTTTTTGTCCTTCGAATTTCTTTTTTCTCCTTTATGGTTTTCCATACCTTTTTATCTTTCTATATATCTCCTTTCCTATCAATTTTTTCTCATTTCACTTTTTTTGTTTTGTTCTCTTTCATTTCTTCCTCTCATCTCCTATCTTTGTGATTCCCTATCGTCTTATAAATTCTTTCATTTTCATTCCTTTTTTTTTCATTTCCCAGATTTCCTTCTTCTTTTTCATCTTTTTGAATTCTTCATTGATTTTCATTCTTATTTTCATTCCCTTTCATCTGTTTTGAGTCATTATATCTTCGCGGAAGGGGTTTCTTCCTTCCTAGTGATCTTTCAGATTTCCTTTTCCCTTCTTTCTCATTATCTACTTCCTTTCTTCCGAATTCTCTCTTCTATTATTTTCGACTGGAAACTTTTGCACACTCCAGATGGATGTAAATAATATTTCCCTCTATAAGTTAGGTAGTACAAAGGTCCATCAGTTCGATGGAGAGGACACCCAGCATCATATGAGAAAAATAGCTAGTTGCAAGTTCGGGTTTGCGAAAAGAAAAACTTGCACCCCAATCCTGGATGAAATAAACCATTCCTCTTTGTGATATCGCTGTATATTCACTCATAAGAACCACTTAAAGGAGACAGTGGAAATAAATGTTAGGATGAGTAATTTCCTTCATGGTTAGATTCACCGAATGTAACTTTTTTATCCGTACAGTTTGCTCCAGAGATGCTGGTTTGTACCAGAGTAAAGGATTTTAAAAAAGGGATACCAGCTCACCCGAACTCTTCACAGCCTGTCTCGATATTATCCTCATAAATCTAGATTTGGAAAACAAATGAATAGCGAATTTTCAAGTAACCTCAGATTTGCAGACGACATCATCCTTTTGGTAGAGAACCTTCAGGGCCTCCAAGTAATGCTAGACGAACTGGACTAAGAGAGCAAAAATGTTGGACTTCATGTGAAATTCAGCAAAATAAAGGTCATGTGCAACAAACATTTCGGGAATAAACATAGAAAAATCAGACTCGAAAATGCAAAGCTGAAGAAAGTAGACCAATAAATCTACCAAGGATTACAAATCTTCATGGAATCCTCAAAAGACGGCATCAAATGAAGAATCACTCCAAGTTGGCAAGCCGTCGGTAGAGCAAAATCAACCTTCAAGAATGAGAAAATCCCGTCAGTTCTAAAAAGAAGGTTATACAACCAATGTATACTCACAATAGTTACCTCTGGAGCTGGATCATGGAGCTAAATCAAGAAACTTTTCTGCAAACTGACAACCATGCAACGTGAATATGAAAGAATCGTGCGCAACCTCACATGGAGAATCCATTAGAAAACTAAAATGGCAATAGGCTAGACTTTTTGCAATAATGGCAAAGAACCAGTGGACATCACAACTTATAACATGGATCCCCAGAGATCACAAGCGAAACCGGACACAAGATCAGTGTAGAACAGAAACACAAATAATAAAAACACTGAAAGATGCATAATATTACCCACCAACTCAATAACAACATAGCTTAACAAAAATCGAAGTATATGCATCAAAAAAACATTCTCTACTATCAGGAACATTATTTTTTTTGAAGAAGAAGTAGGCATCTACAAGGTACTGTATCAACATTGCAACTGTATTTACATATGAGAGATTGTCAGGTGTCTCAAAATGCAAATTTACGAACACCGAAAGGCGTTAATTCTGGATAATCACTTAAATGCTTTGGTCCCTCATCGAAATCACTTACACCACAATCTCAACATAACAATGCACAAATTAACAAACATGAACACGTCTCCAAAAGTCTAGATCCAATTTACATGTATAAAAAGAAACTGTTCCTTTCTAATACAGAGTAATTTTAAAAAAACCCTTGTTTTATACACATATCTAACAATTTTCCTACCCAAACAGTCATTGGGATATTTCTGTAATTTTCATCCTTTCTCTAAACATCTTTCACTCCCTGAGCTCTGACAAAACCCAGGGGCCATTTGTGAAACGTACATAAGCTATTACACTTTTTTATTAAAAAAAATGAGATGTACTAAATGGTCGCAAGTCTTTTTCTGCATTGTAACCGTTTCTGTTGGATCTACATCATTTCCCCTAATATAGTTATATTTTCCATAAATGAATTTTATAGAGCAACCAATCGTGGGATAGTGGCTTTCAAACCACAATTGGAGAAATCTCTGTTTCAGTGGGTATTCACTGTTATTACTCAACGAGACTTCATACGTTGATTTTTCCCAGATAATAGTCAGCTTATAACACAATGCAGTGTCAAACTTAGCATTTTCTGATCAGTGGTTATAAAGAAACAAAATAAATTTTTTTTAAAAGTACCGATTTACTTACACAACAGATAGATAGAGATTGCAGAGGTCTGCCGACATAACATCTCCAGAAGTCCTTTACGAGTTTCAATGGAATCTTTTGGTAGAGTGAGGAACGCGTTAATGATAAAGTAACTCTTTTGGGGTGGATCCAGAGATTCATTTTCGATTAAAAGGTATTTTTCTATTCTTTTCCTTCCTACATTTCTGTATTCGCTGTTGTCTGTCCATAAGATATCACTAGGTGTTGTCGATGAATTTATATAAAATCTTGTGGAGGAGTAATTTCTATTGTAAGTAGGAACTGATTCAATTTTGGGGGTTATTCAAAGATTTGCTTTTGATTGAGAGATATTTTTGCGTTTTTATCTTGGTATCTTTCTGTATTCGCTCCAGTCGTTCCATACGATATCACTAAAAGTTCTCAATGAATTTCAATGAAATAGTGGGAGGGGAAGCTACATGATTTAAAAGAAGTGATTACCTTTTGACGTGGATCAAATCATTTGATCGTACATTTCTGTATTCACTCTTGCCTGTTCACGCAATATCTCCAAAAATTCTCAAAGGATTCCGATGAAATTTTGCTGGAAGATGGACTGCAGGATAGGAAAGAAATGGTGATTAAATTCTGGGTCGGATCTAGGATTATTCCTATATAATATTCACTGCTGTATAAAAACATCTATAACTCATGTATCAAAATTACTATTGAAAGCACGAAATTAGGTTATGTATTAATAATGGGATTAGATGTATCCAAATCTGAAGAGTTTGATTATTTTTCTCAGTTTATATATACATATATAATTGACGGTCATAATTGGATGAAGTGTACATTGCAAATCTACAATTGTCCATTTTGAATTTCAAAATGTCTACCCTTCAAATTTCATAGAAAAATTGGCTGCAGTTTGTTTTTTTTTACATAATCTGGGTGGTTTTTACAAATAATTCAATGTGGCAGCCGAGATTTTACCTTGAAGGAATATTTTTCTGTTTAAACAGTTTTCGTGATCTTTGACCTTCACTGACTTGGTTGAATGCAGGGACGGCATGATGAGGAGTTGAAGTTATTAGTCAAATTAATTAGCATAACTGTAAGATGCAACTTATTGCTTTGGAGTAAATACCAGATGAGATACAATCATTTATATTTCCTTTATCCCATTTTCTGGTTTGCTTTGAGTTTTTCAATAATTCCGATAAATCGTTGCATTTTTCTTATAGAAAGCGCAGGCTGACAGTTGAAAGACTTGCATATTTGAGATTTCTCGTACTTTAATCTGCTTAGGCCATTAATCAAAACCTGGTGCACCCAAAGACATAAATAAAGTGGTCTCAGCTCCTGGACTAAACCTTCCTTCTTCTATTCGACTTTGCGTCAAAGAAAGCTAAACTTATAAACTCAACCCAGAAATGGAAATTTCAACTTATTTCCCTCTCTGGCCTCAGGGAAAATTCATATTTTTAGTTCAGGTTTTATCTTCTGTTCGGAAAAATTTCAAGATAAAAATCAAACAGTTCGGCTGTCGTATTATTATAGCATTTTGAATATAACAGCTAATTTTATTTTTTTCGTTTTTTAATATTTTTGCTGATTTTATTCGTTTCTTTTTTTAGTTTTTTAGTAAACTCCTATAGGAAATCATTAAACGATTAAACGGAAACGTGAGATGTATAGAATAATTAGAAATTCACTCCGAGCACTGATAAATGATAAGGTTGCCTGCCTTATCATAATGATTAGAAAGCTTGACTCGCAGACCTGTTCGATAGATTACTGAGTTTTAAGTGGGTGCCTCGCTTCTGTAACCTTGTACCATAGCTAAACGTGGTGAATATCAGTTTTAAGGATGATAGTTAGGAAGCTCGTCAACCAATCTAATTGACTAGTGTAGCAGGTACGATCCTTAGTTGGTTCCCATACTTGTAGCATTGAGCCAAACTACTGTAAACTTGGTAGTTATCAAAGCAGCTGATGCAGAGCGATGATTGGCAGGCTTGTCTCTCTGGAACATTCAGTAATGTAGTGGGTTCGATCCTTGCAGATCTCTCATTATCTGATAACCAACACTTAACAATATTTGTTGATTCATTATTTGAACAGAAGTGCACATTACTCATTGATCGCAACAAATGCCTAACAAGGCGCAAATCATAAAGCACATTGCTATAGAGATGAGTTCGATCCTTACTGTGTGCTCAAAAAGTATGGTTTCGGACCAGTCTAAGCAAAGCTGAGAGAAACTACGAATCATAGACCCCAGTCAGACAGACATATTATAAAAGATGGTCTCATCTACCACTGGCTTACGTAGCGAGTTTGATGCTCGTTGAGTATTGCGCTATAGTGGCGTTGTGTCAGACTAAGCTGAGTTTAAAGATATATCAACGTCAAATGATGTAGGGCACTAGTTTGATGTAGGATACTAGTCTAGAAGACTATTAGATAGTGTAGTGAGTTTATAGTGGGTTCGAAATGGATAATTTAACGTTGTTAAGTATTTGAGGCGGGCGTCCTCAATAATCAAAGCTTCAGGCAATTATCTTGTGTATAGAACAAACTGTGGCAGTTCGCCAATAATATTTTGCTTGGGGTTATTGTCAAGATTTGCTCGTTTCAGTAAACTGGCTCTGTTTTGGCTCCTGGGTGTTTGTACCACTGGCGACCGTCTGCTCCACCTAGCGCCAATTCTCCTGCTAGTGTGTTTAATTCAATTATTGAGCTATCACGGTTTTTTTTTTAATTTCTCTTCTTATTTAATCATCATTGCAATCATTTTAGGCAATTCAAAAGACGGGGTCTGACCAACATACCTTTGATCAAGAGAGACATTTACTTATTTCTAATTTTCGGCATGTATCTGTTTATGGTTCATGTGGGCCTTCACTCCAAACGCTGAGGCTGAATATGCTTTTCTACCCCTAATGCTTTGCCACTTGCATGCCACAATTGTTGACAGAGAGTGAGTGAGTGAGTGAGCACATGGGCAGACTTGGATGTTTTCCATGAATACCACTCATACAATAATAATTGTGAAGTGCTGCCACACCCATTGACAACCCTGACAGGTACAAGCATAGCACAGTCTCTAGCCGATTTTATACACTCTGGGTGATCCACACTTGTGGCCTTACACAAAAATACTTAGCTACGCTTGATAAATAGCTATGGCTTGGCCATTATCTTGTCGTTACTAAAGTATTTTTATTAATTATTTTTCACTGTCCAATATTCACAGACCGAGAAAGTGACGTCAGTGGAGTTTTTACACACCTGCATATACTCAAACATCTCTCTCTCTCTCTCTCTCTCTCTCTCTCTCTCTCTCTCTCTCTCTCTCTCTCTCTCTCATAATCCCAGAATTGAGTCAGCCTTTAACTCTCTGTTTCCCGATAAACCCTCTTATTTGCAAGGGGATGGATAAATTTCTGTGGATTCTATCATCAGAGTTTCGTTTGGAAACCCAAGTTTGATTGGGTTCCTCAAAATGTTCGTTCTGTGTTTGTCGTTGGATGGTATGCATCCTCATCAGTCTTTTAACGCTTGTAGTTGTACATAAACCTTCCCCAGGATTTACCAGATCTCTCTATCATGGGTGTCGCGGAGCCAATACTTTCTGAACTTGTGAAGTTCGTCTCTTCGTCTCGGGATCCATGTTGCGAGTCGTGATGTCCATCAGTTGTCAGCCATTCTTGCAACATGATTAGCCTAATTTCTTCAGAATTTTCTAATGGATTCTATGATGTCCCCGACTCTTTTTCCCCTCATATGTTGTGCTGTCTTGTGATCCCTCCGTGTGAGTTTGAGCATGATTCTTTCATGTTCATGTGGCATGGTTCTCAGTTTGCAAGTCAGTTTTTTGGTTAAATCCCATATTTCAGGTTCATAGTGACCATGTGGATGTATCTTGTTCTTGAAGGTCGAGCTTGGTCCGCCGAAATTCATTCAAGAATTATATTGATTGTATTGTGACAGCTGTCATATAAACATGCATTTTTGAATGTCGGAATAGGCGTATTTTTATTTATTCATTATGAAATTGAAGACGGGAGAAAATAGGCAACATTTTCCTCGTATTAGGCATTTTAAAATTGAGTAATAACAATAAAACTGGAATTCAAACACAAAAACAAACATTTCCTGCATTCTATGGAGAAGGTACCATGAAGAATTGGGTCCCTTCTTCTGCTTTGAGGCAGAATCTTTTATCAATGATAGTTTTGAAAGAAACTATTTTGCTTGTTGATGAAAAATATACGCCATACGATTCCCTTTCTATCTTGTTGTAGTGATTCTTTCTCTGATTTATCCCTGGGAGAACTTGGGCTGTGATCTATCTTATGGTCACCTCTGACGGAGGCTGGGAGACACTAGCGTTGTTTTAGATTGGGTTTTGAGAAAATGTTTTTTACATTTAATGTAAATAGGGTTGATGACATATTACAATGAAAAAAAACCTTGTAATCTTCTTTTTTTTTTCTTTTGATGTGTATTTTTAAGAGAGAGAAAGAAAGGAAGAACGAGAGAAAGAAGAGAGAAAAAAGAGTACACTTCTCACAGTAGAATTTAATTGAATGCATCAAGAGTTGTGATTTCTCACCGACTAATGCTCCACGGTGGAGTAGACCAGCTGAGGTTGTGGCCCCTGACAAAAACTGAGCTACGCTCAGTAAATAATAGTTAAAATCGTAATATTACTTAAGAATGATCAAAATCATAATATTCAGGTGAGATACTCAAATACTCAAATAATCAAACTCAAATGCTGAAAATCATTTGCACCACCTTGGTTATGTTAGTCGCTTTGATGTGTTACTTCCATGAAAGCCAAACAGACTTACTTGATTGTACTATCGTGTGTGATTTGCTACTTCACTACATAATTAGTTACATTGTCCATTTTAAGGAAGCTGGTTTGTTATTTGAATTTGAAGAGTCCCTGCTTCTTGGAAGTTAGCTTTAAGCAACATTTGCATTTTTAAGGGGGGGGGGCGATAAGCAAACGTAACGCACAGCTTTTATTTTGTCACGAACCATTATCGAAGCAATGTACACATCTTTTCCTCTCTCTTCTACACCTCAGTTTCTCCTACCTCCCACCTCTACAACCTTCAATGACTCAGCCTGACATACCACCCTGACTCAAATACTCCGATGTCCCAAATGGCGGAGAGCGAAGTCAGAATTACCATTGATCTAAACGGGCCTCCACCTCCACCCAAAAATGGTGATGATGGTATATTGGCTTGAGTCGTCGAATATTTGACTGGTCGAAGGTATAAATAACGAGGCAGTAGGAGAAACCTCTGGGTAAACTATCCTCATCTTACTTCTTCTTTCACTACCACCACGGATGGTTGGCGCACCGTTGAACTTATGGTTCTTGTCTCTTTCATTAAATATTCCAAAGCAGAAAATTTGTTTTTATTTTCCAGGAGATTTCAAAAGAAATAAACGAATAAATAAGCTAATGCTTCTTCTCATTTTTCAGAACCATGCCCTACTGACCTTCTGGGTTGACAGATTGTTATGACTAATGTGCATCCGGTCTAAAAATCATTTCTTTTACGTTGAGCTTTTTGACTTCCTCAGATTTCGAGATCTACGACAGAAACAAAATAAGTATGTCTACTATTTTTCGCATTAATTGCAGGATTTTCTTGTCAAGACGAAATGTTGTTTTTCTTTTAAACCCGGTTTTAATTATACTGATATTTTAAAACCATGGTGGAGAGGTGAGATTATTTATAGATTTTATCGTAGGCATAACTCAACATGATGAAGTCACCATGTTTAGAAATTTTTATATGAGCTGCATTTCGGAATTGTTTCTATGCTTGTCAGTTTTCTTGGTTCTCTGTTATTAATTGTTTTTCTCGCTTTATTTTATCATCTTATCTCTGCTTAGTGGGCACATATGCACGCAAAAATGTAAATGTGTGAGTGTGTGCGTGAATTCGCGTACGTGTGTCCCGTGTCTATCAAAGTGGACATCTCTTAATATGGAATAAAGGGTGTGTGCGCAAAAAGAAAGGACAGACATACGAACGCGTGTATCTTAGAGAGGATAGAGCGGTAAAATGTATGTATGGGTTTTAGTTTGCTCGAACTGTGTTTATGCACATATGTGTGTTATGCTGAAGGGGGAATAAACAAGATTTTCCTGCAAAAGATGCTTTGATGTGATAAAGATTGGTATTCAACTCGAGAAAATGAAAATATTCCGTGCGTTGATCATCCCCAAGAAGTAACCAATCAGCAGAAATTTTCTAACTGTTTCTGACTCTAAGCACTACAATTTACCAATAAAAAGCGACAAATTGGTTCTTATTGAACAACCGTAGCCAACAAAGGTGGCAGATGATTCTATCTTTCTTTTTTGTATAACTGCGTGTGTCTGAATGAGCATCCGGGATCATACCGTTTTTTCTACAGACTTTAGAATTGGTATCAGTATTCCGCTATACCATTTCTAAATAAGTGATTTTTGATTTTCAGGAAAAAAAAAGTCAAAAAAGCTTTCTTTGGTGTCTGGCCTTATTTTGACGGATTTGATAATAACATTTATATTCCGGAGAATGTAAATGTCTCTATTTTTTTCTATCTTTTTTTAAATGTTTTCCAGTGGAAAGTGCCAATGATGTCAGAAGTGGCATTTCTTCTGACCATATTTATTCTCCGATGGAATTCTTTTTCATGACTCCAAATTTTGACTCTAAGGTCATTCGATTATTGACTAAAGTGATCGTGATTATAGTTTACATTTGTTTTGCTTTCCCACCGTAACAACAAGAATAATAACAATTCTCACCAAAAGAGGAGTAAACTTTTCACTACTTATCGTGGCTTGAAGTCACAACTAAGTGATCAATAGGTGGTTCTCTTATTGACTGAGCCACACTGACAAGTCACACATATTTACAAAAATTATGTTAGAAATATTCAAGTGCGTCTTTCATTCAAATAAACGAATACATCTATTTTGAAAAATATACGCCTTTAATTTTTCATTAATTATTTATACAATACAAAAAGTTACAGCATTGATTTTCAGTCGGAATCAAAGTAGGAGAGGAGTTTAACCCTGTAATAGCCAGACTTGTTCCGAAAACGAGTCTCTCCAATATGTCAAGAGGGTGAAACTTTCAGCCATAATTTTTTTTTTTTTCTGGTGAGTAAACCCCAAGAGCCAATACTCTTGACAATATTCCTAGATCCTTCAGCAATGACTTCGGTGGATTCTGGTTATACAAAGATACTGGAAAATAATTTCTAGTCCAAATCCTGATGGATCTCTCCACTGGACTTCCAGAATGCACACTTCTTCCGGTTATTTCGACTTCCGGTAGTTATTTTAATTTTCACCTTTCAATTATCAGAAAAAATCTCCTGATTCTCCCAAAATTTATTCAGGCAATTAAACATACATATTTTGGCTTTGTTGTGTTTTCTCATCAGACAGAAAAAGGCGTTTCATCTTATTGCAGTCCGTGCAAGTACCGGGAAGATTTTCATCTCATGTGTCCGGGAATTTCATTATTCAGAGTTTGTATTCATCTTCCAGTTTATTGTCTGCTTATTGTAAAAACTTCCTAATTATGGACTATACTAAGTATTCAGGAAAAGTCGGATTGTATTTGAAATAAACTAATAACATTCACTTCTACTCATAGGCGAGAGGTGGCTCCATGTCCGTCTGTCACACTATAGAAAAAACCTAAACATGGACGCAGCCCAACCAAATTTGGTATGCATACTCAATCAACATAGGGTGTAGCTTTTAACAAGTTATTTTGTAACCCCTTGCCCTATGTTTCCGGGGATCGATTTACAACGAAATTCTAATATGAGATAAGCACTTATTTTGAGAACCTTTTTCTCAATGACGTAATATGATGTTAAAAAACATTACATTACTTTCAAATCGATTTTATCATTGCAATTATTCAGGCTTGGAATTTGAGATATCTGATTTTAAGACATGAATAAAGTAGAGAGTGAAGGAGAAAGAGTGATTCGGGGACACAGCATTGTATCTATTTTCGTTTTCGAGTAGTGCTTTTTGTAAGCATTGAATTTCTGTTATGAAAAATGTGTTTTTTATATAATAATAAGTGTATATATATTATTTATTTTTCTTCCCGGTGAAAATTACCTTGATATTAAGCAATATGAAAACATATTTTTTTTTAAAAGGCAGTAGATATTCGTCTGTGATTCGGGGGTATTTGCTCGAAAAATTTACCCATTATTACAAATAAATTTTTATTTTCTGTTGCGTTTCCGTCTCCCAATGGTCTAGCGCGTTTTGCTAGTTATCAAAAGATTTTTAGATCTAATCCAACTTGTAGCAAAAATTTTTCCTTGCTTTCGAGGTGAGTGGCAGATTAACTATTTGGCTAAGTGGGCCTTCCCTCTTTTTGCTTTCGACACTAGTGGCGGATTAATCATCAAGCTGAGGGGGCTTTTTCTCTCTCCTTGCTATTGAGTTTTGACTTTATTTTCGTATGCAACAATGATGGATGATAATGAGCAAGAGAAAAAGTAATGACTCCATGCACGAATAACAGTGATGTACCCAAAAACTGATCACGAATCCTCTCCCGCTTCTAAAGCCCAACTCAGGTTGACTTATTCTGCTCAGGTTAGAAAATCCTATTTACCGGAACTATTGATAAAGGAGTTAAAATGACACGCGTAGTTTTGGAATCATATTGTATGGAGAAATGAATTCTCTTTTTACTTTTTAGATCTTAATGAAACATGGTAGTATGACCTTAGTGCAGCCAGGCTTGTTCATTTTTTAATCAATTCTTAAAGAGGTGACCTCTTGGGGCACTACTATTTTAAAAGGCTTTTATAAATTTCTAGACACTATTAAATCATCTGTTGTTTTATTCAATCCGAAAATTACCACGTATTTTCATTTTCAGACCCATACGACCATGATACTTCGAAGCTGAGATCATAAACAGCAGTTCTCTATTTTAATATACATTTCATTCGCTTCACTTTAATATGAGACGTTATTTGGATTAATCGTTCCATTTTTACAGCATTTACAGTTTGACGAATAGGCAAAAGGAGAAGTGATCAACCTTTGACCTCTCAAGGGGTGGAAATTATATGAAAAGAACAACTGTATTAAGGGGAGGTGAAATTACTTGTGATTGAATTTAGACTGACACCTACCTGAACTGGGTTTTTTTAGTATGAATAAGCTATAAAAACGAACTTTCTCACAACAAAGTTACCTGTTTTAATTGATATTTACACTTGGTTGAACTTGCTATTTTCATGTGATTATGCTATAAAAACGAACATTCACACTACGAACCCGCACGTGTGAACGAGACGAATCCCCCAGTCATGAGTAAACATAACTGGGTAATCCGGGCTTCTTACCCTGGCAAGGTAATTTCAATGCTGCTAACTAAGAATAAGGTGAAATGATATAAGTTTATGCTCTTTCCCTTGTTTTTAAGAATTCAACCACCCATTGTTTTAGTTGGTAATTCATAATATAACTAATAATGATGATCAATAGTATACATATATATATATATATATATATATATGTGTGTGTATATGTTCTACAAAAGCTTTACAACCTTCAACGTGTATTCTTTTTGTGTCACTCCAGTCACTTATTTCCCAAATATCTGTTTATAGAAAGTGGAATGGTGTAAGTTGATGTCCTTTCCATTGTTTTTAGATATTCCACTCAGGTTGACTCGTTCTGCTAAAGTTAGCAAATTCCATTTACAGAAATTTTTAATAAAGGAGTTGGAATGAGACACAGTTTCTGAATGATATTGTACAGGAAAAATGAATTCTCTTTTATTCACTTCATATGTAATTGATATTTAATCACAGTGCTCAATATTCTTACTGTTTTACCATCGTTTATGTGATTTTCATCAATATATTTCATGTTATACATGATCATTGTTAGTATGGTACGGTGTATAAATTCCTACTCGATGGGATCATCAGTTGGGACTATATATATATATATATATATATATATATATATATATATATATATATATATATATATATATATATATATATATGTGTGTGTGTGTGTGTGTGTGTGTTTGTGTGTGTGTGTAATTAATTAAATCAATTAAGTAAAGTTCATAATGTATCCTTAATTTGTTATACTATCCGTTGTAGATGATATTTAAGAGTGCACCATATTCATCACAGTAAATAAAGCTATTACCATATAAAGATAAAAATCGCAAAGATATATACCCGGTGAATGTCAAGATTTCCTGGTTGCTGATGAGTGTGTTAGGCACGAAAAGTTGACATTCACCGGGTATATATTATTATATTTCTTATATATATATATATATATATATATATATATATATATATATATATATATATATCATTTAGGGTTTTTTTTCACCGTTCTGAGAGCGATCAGCTAGATATCTCTATAATTGATATGTTTTATCTTCCACAGAACTTTCTCCATAAACTACAAAATTACAATATGCAGAAATTGTTGTTTATCTTCTCTCATCTTAAGAATAATCGAAATTGGACGATTGAAAAAGTTCACGTGAATATGTCTGCTGCAACAAAACGTTTAGGTAATTTTACAAATCTGATATGAATTCTACAATTCCTTGATTGAATCCCACTTTGTCTTTTTTGTTATTTGTAGAGTATGGTTTAGTCGCTGAAAGGATGGCCATTCTGTCTCTGGTTCTTCAAGACGGTGGTAAAGTCTGTAAAGAGCAAGATTTCGAATGCTGATTTTTTAGGTAAGTTGATGATATAATCTTCCAATTTATTCCTGACCAAATTGCACTTCTTTATACTTTGTGAAATATTTGATGCTAAACCCCGTGCCCCAATGGTGTCTCAAAAACATTATTCTCAGAAAACCTCTTGTTATTGTACAATCCATGGAACAGTACTTTTTCCAGGGATCTTTGTCAATAAGATTCTCCTTATTGTTCTTGTTGTTCTTGTTTTTGTTCAGGTTCTTTATTGTAGTAGTTGTAGTTCAATCTGTTGAGTCTGCAGAGGGCAAATTTCAATCAACAAATACAGCTAAACAAAAACAAAACAAACAAAATTATTGAGGCAGTGCCTTCTGGGGACGTTTGGAAACAACTTCCCATCAACCACCGGCAACAATAAGGAAAATATAATCTGATGCAGCCATTTACTTCAACTTTTATGACTTCCATATTTTCTTTTCTTTCTTTCTTCATTATAATTTATCTTTCAACATTATTTATTTTCCAAGTCTCGTCAGAGGCGTCAAACGTGATTTCCCGAGAGTACCAATCATGCTCCCTTAATTTCGTTAGGTTTTCGTGAGAGCTGAGTTCATTTTCAACCAAATAGACTTAGGCAAAGCAAACGTGATTTTCATTTTAGGACTGTTGCTTGATTTTCTCGGAAAAGTGCAAGACAGATTAGAATATTTTTTTGTTTTACTTTGATAAATTTATCGTCTATTTTTTCCACAAGTTTTACCAATCTTCCGTTATCACATGAAATTGATTTTTAATAACTTATTGTCATAGGGATGCCATTGTTTCACTTCCCCTATTCGCTTTTTTATGCTTTCATTTGCCTCATTCCATCTTGTGTGTGTGTGTGTGTGTATGTGTGTGTGTACGTGTATGTGTGCGTGTATGTGTATGTGTGTATCTGTGTGTGTGCATGTGTGTGTGTTTGAGTGAGTGAACAATGTTTTATACCAGGCATCATTTGAGGCTTCAGACGTTCCGAACAAAGTGATTTTCGAGATGTTTATTGCAAAGTGTGTGTACGTATGTGAGGGAGTGGGTGTGTGAGAGAGAGGGGGGACAATGATTTTTGTTTTTTAATTTACATCAGGCATTATTTGAGGTATCAGACTCTCCAAACATGGCGATTTTCAAGATATTTATTGCATCAGGAAAAAGAATAATTTTATAGTGTCAGCTTTCTCTGAAGATTCGCGGGTGGGTCAAACATAATTTGACTGTGACATTAAATCTTCATTGAAAAGTTCCGAAACAAAGGGTGCATTTCTTTCCATGGCCTGACGTCCTTCAGCTGCCTATTAAATATAACGAAATAAATAAAATAAAATGCAGTTAACGAGTGAAACGTTTCGTAGTACTGTCTATTTTCATAACAGACAGAATTTGCTCACATCTATTTTTTTCTTGTTTGTCTCTCTATCAAAGTGTGATCGTATCTATCATTATCAACTTTTGATATTCGATGTAGACACAACGTTTCGTCAGACTTATTTCACGGCTTTCTTAGGATGTAAAATCTAATGTAAAATCTAATATCCTTAAAGAAAAAGAGTCTCTCTTCTCAGTTTCTTCCCTCAAGAGGACCGTAGAATGAACGGGTCGGAACGTTGTGTCCACATCGAACATGGGAAGTAGAGTTTAGATTGTCCGAACAAAGGTCGGTATGTTAATGACTCTTCTCAAAGTTATTGACTTTATATCTATCGATGTGGATTTTTATCTTCTCAAAGTCGTTGACTATATATATCGAGCTTGGTATATATATATATATATATATATATATATATATATATATATATATATATATATATATATAACCAAGGTACTAATCAGTATTACCATATCTGAAGCGTGACAGGTTTATTTCTTAAAGTGCTCAATACATTCAACATTGAACACTTAGTTTAGTTAGAGTAGATGAATAAAATCAAGGGGCAGAAGCATGAACGTGTTTGCGTGGCGAATCCTCCATCAAATTATGTATATATATATATATATATATATATATATATATAGATAGATAGATAGATAGATAGATAGATAGATAGATAGATAAGTTTGTTATGTATATACATATATATACTTCTCGGTCAATCTATCTATCTATCTATCAATCTGATGAAAGAAAGAGAGGGAAACAAATGGAGAGAAGATAAACAAGTGATTGCAAGTACGCAAGAGGAATGGCGATTATAAAATAAAGATAAACTGTGTTCGAAATCTTTGTCTATGTTTTTAGCTTTCCCTTCCCCGTTCCTCCATACAAGCATGAATTATGGGACAATGTGGCAACTTTTGTCTCGATATTATCGAAGAACGAATTGGGAAGTGAAAAATCAATTGACTGTCTGACTGGTCATCTATTAGTTTCAGAATCAACTTCATCATATCTATCGCTATCATCATCAGTCTTTCAACGTCAGTCGTTGGACATGGACCTTCCTTAGGATTCGCCACAATTCTCTATCAACCTCAATCTACGCAAATTTATCTATCTACACATACACACGCATACACACACACACACACACACACACACATATATATATATATATATATATATATATATATATATATAATCCGAATTGTCATCTCGTTTATTCTCAGTCTACTTGCTTCTTTCAACATGACAGATATGTTTTAAGAAATGGATGTATATGATCCAACAGGATGATATCAAATTGCGATATATCAAATAGAAAATCTTATTTGAAAGGATCCTCCATCTTCACTCAGTCGTTTAGACAACCTAAATGGAATAAAGTATTGAAGAAAATGGGGCTGCCGCAGGAATAGAACCTGCAACCGATACAGCCGCCGCTTCAACATTGTGTTGCTCTTACCATTGAGCTAAACAGCCGCCGGTTATGCCAAGGCCCAAATAACTGTTTTCCACCTTAATTTTCATCTTGTTTATTCTTGGTTTATTTACTTCTTTATATATATATATAAGATGAAAATTAGGGTGGAAAACAGTTGAGTTTCTGCGTAAACGGATATATCACTTAAATTCAGCCTTACTGACCACCCAGTTCCGTAGTCCAGAGGTAGGATATCGGCGTCCGGATTCGAAGTCTATGGCCACACTGAAGAGATGTAATACACCGAAACAGCTGTCTGTGGATGACACAATAATATATATATATATATATATATATATATATATATATATATTCTCAAACACACTCACACACACACACACACACACATTTATATATATATATATATATATATATATATATATATATATATATATATATATATGTTTCAGTTGATTTATATCTAACTATCTATCTTAATATATCTATTTATCTATCATTTTTTTCCGTATCTACGTAAATGCACTCAGAGCCAACATGAGTCCTGGTACTTGTCACAACTAGGTCACTAATTATAACTGACACTTGTATTTTGGTTGGATCGTGTACAGCTGAATGCTCGTTTTCATATTGCAATCTTTTTTTTAGTTTAAAGTGGGGAAAGAAGAAATCAGTGGTCACAGATGATGAATTGCGACTTTCAACTTGGTTGAATAAGTAGAATAAATCGTTGAATGATGATGATTATGCAAGCGAGATGCTGTCTGCAAATGTTCAGGTTCTGTTATCTTGATTGGACTGGAAAAAATTATGTGTCAGTCCGTATGTTCCTTCGTCGATTTACATCAATAGAACGTTATATTTTTCATTTCTATAGTTCTTTCTCTCTCCTACACACATTCTCTCTAAGAGTCTCTCTCTCTCTCTCTCTCTCTCTCTCTCTCTCTTACACACACACACACACACACACACTCTAGATATATATATATATATATATATATATATATATATATATATATATATATATATATATATATCAAGAAATGGATATACAATCCACAAAAATGATCGTAAATATTACTTTGAAATTCTATTTGAAACACGCTGTCTCCCGTTAGAGACAGTGTAAAAAGAATAACGATTAAATGGGTCCGTTGCAGGTTTTATCTTTAATTGTTCACCTCCTGAGCCAAATGATACATTCACTGTGTAATATTAGGGAATTATTTCAATAAATACATCACACATCTGACATTGCTTTATATTATGCTATACTGCTTATCCGATCTGTACCATATATATATATAAGACAAGTGTGAGTACATATGTACATATATGTATTAATTTATTGAGAAGATCTTAGTTCAAAAAGTGCTCAATACCATCAGTAGAGCGGTTATATAATAAGTAAAAAAAGTTCCAGTAGACTATTACTGATTGCACATTGTGTTCCACAAGAAATTTTTTGACACGGAAATATTTTTCGAGTTGAACAAAATGTACTATCTGTAATAAACTATTGAAAAAATCTTCATTCATTTTATATAGTACATATCTGGTAAACATGGGAAATAGCTGATCATCCCAGCAACAAATGTTTATATGTGAGTGTATATATGTGCATAATTGTACTTCGCTCTATAACTGTGTGAATGTATTCGGGGTAGCGTCACGGTTATTACAGGTAAACGGAATCGACGAACTGTGTTCGAATTTCTGGCTAAGAATGCCTATGTGTACGTAGCACGAATGCTCTTGGGAAGGGCAAGAATCCGATTTTGCTCTCTGCCATCTTTAATACAACGTTTCGACTTGACATGCCACGATGGTTGATAGGTGATGGAGAACGTGGGGCAAACTACCCAAGCACTCTGTGTGTTTGTGTGTGTGTGTGTGTGTGTGTGTGTGTGTGTGTGTGTGTGTGATAGCGTGTGTATGCGTGTGTGTGTGATAGCCCCATTCAAGCAGTAATGTTTGTGTCAATTCCAGCTCACATGTTTTTATTTTCGATGTATTTCAATTGTGAAATTATTTACTGTGCAGTCCGATTTTGACATCATTTGCAATACGTTCCTTTAGTGAAATCATAAGAAATGCATTTACATTAAAGATAAATCAGGCCTATTGTCCAATAAGTGAGTGTAGTGATTGAGTCATTGATCGCCTGTTCTTTCCTAATTTTTAAATTGATCACCCCAACACGGCATGCTGCCAAAAGATGTTGGTCACGTGGTGATTTGCAATGAGTAGCCATACAGAAGTTGGAAAGGATTTGCCAACACAGTCAATAATTGAATTACCGTAGCGTTAAAATTTGAAGTCATGTAAAAGATTCAATTTGGTCAGAATGAATTCTATTCATGACATCATTGGTATTTTACACGGGAAAACATTTAAAAAAGAGTGAAAAAATATCTATAAACATCTACATTCCGGAAAATCTAGATGTCATCGATATACCTGTCAGAATAAGACCCCAAGTAGGTCAAAAAGCTTTTTCCTAAAAATGAAAAAAATATTTTTAGGGGGGGGGGTCTAGTGGGGTACTGATGCTAATTTTCAAGTCTATAGACAAAATAGTATGGGCCAGTAGCAGTGAAACATACAAACATACAAACAAACAAACAAACACATAAACGCACAAACAAAAGCGAACACATGCACATATAGAAAATGGATAGAACCCTTCGACATCTCTCATAGCTAAGGTTGTTCAATGGAAGTTTTGACGTATTTTGATGAATCTTTGTTCCGATAATAATACTTAAGTTATTTTTCTTCTTTTGGCCCTTTCATTGTATTTCATTCCTCATTCTCTCCTTCAATCTCTTTCCTCTTTCTTTCCATCTTCGATTATTTGCTTTCTCTTTTCTTCATTTTGCTCTTTTTGTTTTTTCCTCCTCTTTCGTTTTTATAACCTTACTTACATGAACATCTCTCTACGTTTTTTTCAAAAATTTCATTCCACGATCCGACCATTCTTTTTTTTTTTTTGTCATTCCAGCTATTCCTTTCTCCCTTTCTTTCTTTTATCTTTATTTTCTTTTTTAATTCTTCCACCCTTCCATTCTTATGCTTCAGTTCTTTCTTTTTCTTCTCAAACTTTTTTCCCTATTCATCAATCTACATACTTGTTCCTTTTCTATTTTACCCTTTGTTCTTTCCCTATTTCTCTGTGACCTTTTTTTCTCCTTCGTTTTATCTTTCACTGATCAATTCTCCTCAAACAGAAATTCTTTCCTTCTTCTATATTCATTGGTTTTTTCCCAACCTTTTTCTTTTCCTTCTTCCCTACTTCTGTAAAACATTTCCTTTCTTTCTTCTGTTTTTTATTTCATTCAGCCTTTTTTTTTAATTTTGCCCTTTTCTACTGTTTCTGTAAGATTGGTATTATTTCCTTTGTCTCAATTCCTCCTTCTCTTGTCTTTTGTTTTTTTCTGTTTGTTTCCTATTTTCACTCCCACATTATATTCATGGAGGAATGTTCTCTCTTTCTTTTTTCTTATTTTTTTCCTTTCTTTCATCCTTTCGTTTCTCTCTCGCCCTTTACTCTTTCTCTAATTGATAAAAAAATCTCTTTTTCTGTTTTTTTTTCTTTCTTTGTCCTTTTGTTTGTTCACTTCTGGTAATCCCGCTTGTTGTGTTTTTATCAGATCGTTCTTTCATTGTTTCCACTTTCTTTCTTTTTTTCTTCTTTTCTTCCGGTCTTTTTTTTTTTTTTTTTTTGCTGTATTCCCGATGGACCTTTCCTCTACCTTATCTCAATGTTTTCATTCAATCACTTTTTTTTTTCAATTTTCACTCTTTTCATTTACTTTCGCACAAAAATACTGCTCTTTTTATTTTTCATCTAATTCTTTATTTATTTCATTATGTCTTCTTTTATTTCATCCTGTTTGGCTCGAACTTACCCTTTTTTTTTTCTTCATTTTCCCTCCTTTTTTTTCGTCCATTCATCCTTTCATTTATTCTCCTATCTTTCTCTTTATTCCTATCTTATTTTTTAATAGAACTTTTATTTATTTCTCTGTTTCTTCTAACTCCCTATCTTTCTCAGTTTAAATCCTCTATCTTTCTTTTTTTTTCTTTCTTTCTTTCTGTCTACTTTCACCCAATTTCATTTTCTTTTTTGTTGTCGTCTTCTTTCTTCCATTTTTTTCAACAAACCTTTCTCTCCCGATTTTTTCCTCATTTCTACCCGTTTTTATTTCATTTTCCTCACTTTCTCTCTCTCTCGTACCCTTTTTTCCCTCCCGATCTCCCACCCCCTCCCAATCCCCACCCCATCCACGCCCTCCATCGGGACCTACTTCACCTATAAGATGACGCTTAAAGCCTTATTCCCTTCTTCGTTTTTGTTTTCTTTTTTATTTCTTTTTCTTGTTTCTCTCGTTAAATTATCCATCATGTGGAGAAATAATTAGCAGACTGCAAGAGCCACCAGTTCGCAGTTCCCACGAATATCGCTTCCCTGTTTACCTGCCGACTAACCCTACCTACCTTACCTATCTACCTAGATACCTAGATAGCATCGGCGCTGCGATTGCGCTATCTTAAAAAGCCGGTTGGATAGACTCGGGGCCCCCACTCATCTCATCGCTACATCTTTTGATTACCTCTGCTCCCTGTCTTTCAGGCTGCTTAAACTTCCAAGATATGCACATTA
Source organism: Thysanoteuthis rhombus (assembly GCA_963457665.1). Classification (NCBI taxonomy): domain Eukaryota; kingdom Metazoa; phylum Mollusca; class Cephalopoda; order Oegopsida; family Thysanoteuthidae; genus Thysanoteuthis; species Thysanoteuthis major. The sequence continues at coordinate 19,311,737 of OY735215.1, read as the reverse complement.
TTTGTATCTATATTCAGCTCACCAAGATAAGCACACACACACACACACACATACACACACACACACACACACACACATACACATACACACACGCACACACACACACATGAGTTTGTGCACTTGCAACATGCTAAACTTATTTGAGTTTGTTCGCAATTGTCTAACAATATTTTTTTTCTAGAAGTTTTCTTTGTTTTTCATAAACAGCCGAGAGAAATAACTGGTCTGGTTAGTCACTCAGTAGAAACTGTTACATGATCATATATTTATGGGAGCAAACTGTGTTGGTTGCAAACAATTGAAGAAATCAGAAAAAAAAAGCTGATCAATCAATAAGTTACTATCCTCGCCTCTTTTACACGATGATCATTTTAAAAAACAATGATCACTTTAAAAAAAAAAAACTAGTATGAATGCCGCTGGGCACTAAATAAGGATCAATTTATCATAAACCTACATTGGGAATTGAATACCTCACAAAAAAAAAACTATTTGGGGCGGAAAGGTAGTTAGAAAAACAAAAAATACGTTTTTTCTAGACGTAAAAAGACATAAAAAGAAAATATCTAAATAATAAAAAAATATTATGGTTTGTATGCATTGATACATACGTACATAGACAACCAACCAGACCAACTTGAAAACTGAAGAAACATATGTTGACAGTTTTTGTAACTGTTTTGGTTGAAGGTTACATATGATAGGAAAATATGATTGTGAACAAAATATCATGGTCTACTGTCTTTTCCATCACGACCATATGAATATTTACTAAACTTAGTTTAGTCTGGCATAAGGCCACTGTTTCGTGATCTGGGTTTTTTTTGGGGGGAGGGGCAAATTGTAAGTCTAATGTTGACAATATTCAAATTTTTTTCTTCCAAGTTCAGTGTTGCCAATTGAGATGTGCTTTTTTGTTCATTTCCAATTTGAGAGGGACTCCCGGAATCGAAAAATTGGGAAGTCATATTGGAAATCCTGCTCCGTAATATTGATCTGCGAGACAAGCTTGCTACCCACAAGGCGCCTTGTAATAATCTTATATTGCATGGTTTGATTTTAACATTTTTCTATGGTTCATTCGGACGAATGAGGCTTTTTTGTTGGCTTTGCCACAACATTTTGTCCAAATTTATATTCTCGATAGATCAGAGCTTTCCAAACATTTTGCATTGGCGACAAACATTTTAAAAATAACTTATTTCGCAACACATTACTTTTGTTCATCAAGACAAATGCATAAGGCCACCCCAGCAAATCAACTGACTCTGGAAAAGATATACAAAATCATTTCTAATTTCGTGACCCATCAAGAGATTATCGACTGACTAAAGTGTGTTGGAAAATTTGCTATAGATCAAAGATATCACTTCGACCTATTCATTCAAAAAATCGAAAATGCACTAGAAAATGAGAAATAACGAACAATAATTGTTTTCAAAACGGAATAATTGAACAAACGTAATGAATAGAATTAGTGCATTTATAAATATTTACTCGATTAGCTTTGCCTGGCGCAAAGTCACATGGTATGGAGGAAGAATTTGTCACGCAGGACTACCAGCTTCCCTTTGAAAATCAGCATTCAAACCCAGGCTTTGACGTGGTCTCAAGAGTGATCAATGCTACCGTTCGTATAGAAATATGAAAAATTCTCCAGCTACCAAATAGACTTTGCTTATACATGCGTGCACACACAGACACGCACGCACACACAAACACGTATATATATATATATATATATGTATATATATATATGTGTGTGTGTGTGTGTGTGTGTGTGTGTGTGTGTGTGTTAGAGAAAAAGAGAGAGATAAAGACCAAATATATATCTACAAACCTGCAATCGTGGCCTGAGGGTCGACCGACTCTCATTTTCACATGTTTAAGCTCAAGTACACAAGGTCAGTTCATGTGATACTTTCCTGATTTCTCAATTTAGTCATCGGTCGTTATTTGGTGTGAGACACAAATAAACAGGCACAAATAGCCGCTTTATTTACATTGCTACTTAAACTCTTGTGTTAATCATTTCGTTTCTCTGCTTATCTACAATTTCTTTTCGGGTATATTTCGGTCAGAACGTGACGAGAATCTTATGATCGGCTTGGATTATGTGCATTGAATCGTTGCCTTAGATTGTAACAAATCTTCCACAACTTCAGACTATTGATTTCAGATGAATAAATACTGATAGATAGATAGATAGATATATAGATAGATAGATTATAAATTAAACCAAATTCTGGACAGACGCCAGTAGCACGTGAAAATTGGGGCCCCTAAAGAGTAACCAAGTATGGAACCGTCATTGACGAATGGGAAGGATGGTACCCACCCAAAGGAGGGGGACGTTGTATCAAATCGCTTCCCAACACAAAGCTGGTGCTGCTCAACCAATCATTCAAAACACTGTACAGCATGTACTGTACATCCCTAGGGTTTCGTTGTCGCCGAGCAATAAGGTATGATTATGAACACCACAGCATCGGTCATCGCACTTCACCAAGACCAGAAAACGTTGCCAATGAATCGTATAAGATCAGAGCCGTATCGCCTGATCAGACGAGCTATGTTTCCAGTGCATTCTGGTAGGCGATCTAGTTCGTGTCAGCGTGAAAACTGCACGAGGCTATGGGTCCAGTCTGTCAACGGGGCCTCGTGGTAGCTGGCGGTAGCTCTGCAACGGTGTGGTATGAGTACAATTGGGGTTTGTCAGGACCATTGGTGAAACCTGGGACTGCCTTGACTGGTGTGACATACATAATTTATTTTTTGTAGATCATTTGTACCCTTCCATGCTCATCATGCTTCCCGGGGATGATGGTTTGTTCTAGAAGGATAAAGCGACCCTGATTGTGAGTTGGTGACAGGAACACTTGGCCAACTTATAGGAACGTAACTGACCCTTTTATTTGCTACTTTAAATTCTATTATGTATGCATGGGGCATGTTACAAAGCAAGCTAATTTTCTCGTAGCCACACCCAACGAATGCAAATCAGTTATGGATAGTGCCAATATAAATATATTCACGCAACAACTCAAGCACCTCTTATACTTCACGCCGCATCAAGTTATTCAGGCGAGGGTAAGAGCTCCATATTATAAGGTAGCTGTCTCTAATTTTTTGACTGCAGTTCATAACTGTATGTATGTGTGCATGTGTGTGTGTTTACATGTATATACTCCCATACGTATTTAGGCGTACGTATCTATAAAAGTAGATATAGAAAGGAGGGTGGATCAAAAGGCCCGTAGTCTGACACATTTGTACAAGCTGAAAATCTTATAGTATGATGCACGGTTGATTTGATTGAAATTCCCCACTGGATCAAGTGCATTGACATGAACGAAGATTATATTAAAAACTATGTATGTTGTGTAAAATTGATACTTTTTATCATTAGACTGTAGACTTGTAATATATATATATATATATATATATATATATATATAGAGAGAGAGAGAGAGAGAGAGAGAGAGAGAGAGAAATAAAGAGACAGTGCATATAGAAGGTGACTCAAAATTTTAAGTAGCATCCGATCAATGAGCCATCAATATTTTAAGTTGATTTCCCTTCAGAAGCTTTCATGAAATCCAACCTAGAGTTAAACAATGGAAGACACTTCATTTATCGCTTGCCTTTCACTTTTCCTCCAAAACTTCACCAATCATACTCAAATACGTCAAATGTTGTCGAGGATCTTGTTGTCTTTGGACAAATCTAAGGGGACATTTTCAACCCGTTCACCCTTCATGATGGCTTCAAAACTCTCTGCGGAATTGAGATCAGGTGAATTTTCGGGCCATCTGCCAAATCCATCTTGCTGGGGAAAGAACCTGCTTACAAATGTCAATGCCATGTATGCATGCAAGGCGACGCGCTGGCAGTCAGAGGCGAACCGAACGCTCCCATTTTGTTTGCTACTATTCTCATCGAATAGGAGACGGGGTGACTCTATTCCTAAATTTTCTCCACCCCAATCACACAGCTTAGGATATATTCATATGCTGAGTTCACAGTTAGATGTGTCCTAATGGCGAGATTTCCACACTCTTTGCTCATACTTAAAATCGAACCCCAAACCCGAATCATTTTGCTTCTTGGATGTCCTGAGCGGACTAGATCAAAACCATTAGGTTCTATTTAGAGTGGTTTGCAGGTTCCTTTCGGGGTGAAACGTCTAGCAACAAAAAATGGTTTTATTTCGAGACTCCTTTTATATATTACGGGACTCCTTTTTATATATTGATACGATGAGAGGATGGGTGGAACTAAAACATATTTTGGCTGCATTTGAAGTTGCTTTTTATAAGCAAGCTTTAAGCGTTTGCTTTCGTTGAATTTAAGGCAACACTATTTCTCTTTGCTCAAATAAATATTTCTTGCGAGAGGGTACCATACAATGATTAACACCAAATTTAGTAAGTTTGGGCCTGATATTTCTTTTAGCTAGTTTTGCACTATATCTCATACGTTGGGCATCGAAAAATAGTTTGAAAGATATAGTAAGATATCAGCGATTATGGTAAATATTACGGAATATATATATATATATATATATATATATATATATATATATATATATATATATATATATATATATATATATGTGTGTGTGTGTGTGTGTGTGTGTGTGTGTGTGTGTATGTATGTGTGTGTGTATTAGAAAGTAAAAAAAGCAAATGAGGATAAAAACAGGCCGAAAATCGAACAAGCAAAGGAATAGATAAGTAAAATTCGAAATCCCGTTTGCTTTGGACAAAGGTGAAAATCTGTACATTTGATATTATACCATTGCATTGAAACAATAGGTTTACATATATATATATATATATATATATATATATATATATATATATATATATATATATATATATATATATATAATATAAATATATATATATATATATATATATATATATATATATATATATATATATATATATATATATATATATATATATATATATATATATATATAAAGGTCCCGTTATTCCAGATTAAATATTTAAGGAGTCAAGAGACTAAAGATTTCAGACTTCAGAAAATTGTTTACCATTACATTTTGTCCCAAAAGCAATAAAAACTTTTTAAAAAGTATCTCTTAGTTGCAGAGCCTTTACAGCGGGGGTAATGTACCCTACACCTTTGAACCCCAGAAGAAGAAAAAGATACCTTTCACTTTTGATCCCTTGAAAAAAAGAAAAGTTTTTCTTTACTTAAAGGACAAAAATATTTCCCTTCAGTTTGACATCTAAAGGGGGTAACGTTTTCATTCCCATTCGATTTTGTTATTATATAGCAATATATTCACATTGTGAATAGACCCCCCCCCCTCTCTAAAACCTATCTAAAATTATTCACTGGAACCTTCAGCCCAGCCCAATTAGTACGCATGCTAAATATGATCGGGCTGCATCCATGTTTAGTTGGTTTTGACTGTATTTAAAATAGAGCAGACAGAGAGAGTAAATGAACAAAGTGATAATTTGGTGTTAAAGCAATTATTTGGGACTTTGATTTATCGGTGGCTATTGATATATATATATATATATATATATATATATATATATATATATATATATATATATATATATATATATATATATACTAAAGTGATATGTAATGCCAGCATACGGTATCATATTTGTTCAGACACACTCAAGCAAACTAACGTGCAAAATCGCATATACACACAATGGGCATCAACATATCTCAAGGAGTGTTAGATGCTGGAGTAAAGTGTGAGATGAGCTTGTGCGTGTGTGTGTGTGTGTGTGTGTGTGTGTGTGTGTGTGTGTGTGTGTGTGTGTGTGTGTCTGGTTCTGTACGTATGTGTGTCTCAGTATGTGTCTGAGCAAATATGATCCCGTATCTTGGCATCACATATCACTTTAGTAGATGAAAACCCTTATCTTACAGAGGTATTATTACCCAGTAGATAGGCGTAAGTTTTACCGACTTACGAATATAACTGAATAAAAATCATTAAACAAAAGTAAACGAAGCTCTTGATTCAAAATTATGTATACATGTACGTGTCCACACACATACACATATGCATACACGTGCACATATATATATATATATATATATATATATATATATATATGTGTGTGTGTGTGTGTGTGTGTGTGTGTGTGTTGCAGAAAGCTTTACAGTTTTAAACACTAAACACATAAGAAAAAATTCATTAAATCTTTTGTGTCACTTCAGTAACTCATTCCCTTACATCTATTAATATAATTTTCTTCAGCGTTGTTTTATTTGGTTTCGCATGTATTTTTCATTATGGTGCCATGTTTAGATTTTCTCTTGTTTACTATGTAGCCGTTTTTGAAAAAAAAAAACCAACAGTTTTATTATCATTGTACCCCTGCAGTGTTGATCAAACACCACCTCCCTTTCAGCTATGGTTTTAATATATAGCTTATGTCATACGTGTAGTTTGTTTTTTTTACATAGGGTAGTATCATAATGTATTGTAAATGGATGTTATTTTATACTAAACATCATTTAATTTTTTTTCCAAACAGGGCTCAATTACGTAGGTTATACAAAAAACCTATTTAACAATGAGGAATCAGTAAGTATAACAACAGACATAACTTGTTATCTGTGTCACTTCTATTGGTCGTGTCAATATATATATATATATATATATATATATATATATATATATATATATATATATATATATACTAATGCTTACCACAACGAATTTGTTTCACATATAAATACATGGCCAGGTTAGACTCATAAGAACCATGTAAAGGATCATCACAGATATATGTATGTGTGCTCAAAGTATCGATACACGTATGCATGTACACGCATACATGTTACATACACAGATATCCAAACATATACATAAATGAAGATAAAACATATTTCTGCATGAATCACATACGCATATGCACACATGTATAAATAGGTAGATATGACAGATATAGAGACATGGATAAACAGACAAACACAGACGGACAGACAGACAGACAGATAGATAGATAGATAGATAGATAGAAGTGCATTGCAAAATGTCAGTGGATTTGATTATGAAAGTAAATTACCCGCCCTAAGACCGAGGTCCCACATCTCCTTCAAAGTAGTCTCACTGTGAGCAAGCTCACCGGCTCACAAAATTTGTTTAAACTCTGGTTTGGGCTTCGACTTCGTACTAATGCCCTTGGGAAATTCATGAATCCACATCTCCCACTACCACTCAGAGTTTGGTTTGAATAGCAGAGCAGATTAGGCTCTCTAGCCTTGGGAGGAGGACGATTCTGATTCCAAATCAAGCGTCTGCAGCCAGACGCATCGATCTTCGCTTTTGTCGACGAGACCGAGAGTAAGATTCAAACATCGGGGTATCTCAGGGTTTTCATACACTTCGCCCAGGCATGTGCCCTTGACGGGAAATACCATTGTCTTCAGAGAAATAATTGAGGCCATCCATTCATTCAGACGGATGGGATTATACGAAAAACATCAACTTATTCATACTTATTAATCATATGTATATATGCCACGTAGTGTATCTGGTATATGTTGAAGAGTCTAATAATCTATGCAATAGTTGTACGACGATCATCATCACCATTATCTTTTTAGCGCCCGTCGCTACCTTATATAAAATAACAAAATACATGTCGTATGACCTTCTTCAGGGTTTGTTAGATCTCTCTATCATGAGCGTCACGGAGCCAATATTTTCTGACCTAGACAAGTCCATCGCGCAATCTTATGTCGGCCACAGTGTCACGTATGATTTATTTGTGGATCAACATGATGAGCTGTGATGTGTAATGGCTGTCCTACATTCTCCTTGTGACATGACCAGCCAATAGCCATCTTCGTTCTCTAATGGATTCTATGATATCAGCATTGTGGGGCTCCGAAAAAAAAACATGAATAAATTGGCTGGTAATGAAGATTGCCGAAGCAGCATTGAAGTCTTTCAAAGCTATTTATTGATTCAGTCAGCATGGGAACATGTGAATTCGTCACGCGAGGGAATTGTAGCTGTTAATTAACCCTCTCCACTACGACCATGGTAAAAGGATGCTTGTTTTCGCTCTATGAGATCTAATCTTTTTTACAAACAGAAAATAGAATATCAATAGAAACTATAACGTGACCAAAATCTTTTGGTAGCATACCGTGTTGGGGATGATCAAACATAAAATTGGGAAAAGTGGGGTCACTCCTTATGTCTTTCGTTGCCAAATGTTAAAAAAGAAGAATACTGCTGGGCATACACGATGTGACCAATATAGCATAAAATTACATTTCAAGTACAAAAAACTCTGTTTGTGTGTGTTTGGAATTTTCATGAAATATAAATAACAACTTTTTTCTATAAATGATAAAGAGTAAATGCTTTTCCAAGGGAGATTTCAGGCCACTGACAAGATTAAGAAGAAACGACTTCGTCAAATGAAACAATATTGAAAAATCAATTATGTCACGTAATACCATAGTGCGTGAGCACAATCTCTAGGTATTTTGAATTACGAAGAGAGTACAAAACGGAGAAAAAAACTATTTCTATTTTAAGATATACAGAATATAAGCCATTTCCAGGTAGCGGTAGAAAACAGATTTCAGGCGTTCTGGGATAGTGACAGTAACATACAGGAAAGGATAATAGCTTGACAAATATAATTAAAGAAGCAGCAGAGATGGTACGTAATACAAATGTAAAAAAATAATGCAAGAAATACTCTAAAGCAACATCAAAATTAATCAAAAGAAGGAGAGATATGGAGATAAAAAACCTAAGAGAACCAAAACAAAAGAGCAGAACTTGATACTAGTGGTATCCAAGACATAACATAAAACGAAGTTGTGTGTTCTTGCAACGTAATATGAAACTCAGAAAAGCTCCAGGCATAACGACGAGGATGCAGGAAAGATCTTCAGACTGGCACAGCTATTCATTCAATGCATAAGAGAAGTATATCAAAATTTTAGTACAGGGATAATGAGACTACTCCACTGGAAAATAAATTGAGTGCGACCTCGACAACAACCGCCAAATTAAACAACTACCTACTACTATTTAGCCTGTTTGTGAATAGTTTATATAAACCAACAGGCAATTTAAATGAATAGCAACCACGCGAACATCAGGTTCCAGAAGTGGCTAAAGAAAAATAGACCACCTACACACAATAAGTGAACTTAGTCATTAGAATGCAACAAACAACTTTGTTCGAACGTTGTACATTATGAGAAAGCATATGGAATGTGGTGTTAACAGGAATGAAAGGTCATTCAGAACGTAAACGAAAATGGTGCTGCAATAGTGAGTCCACATGAAGATACAAACATGATAAAGATAGCAAGAGGAGTAAGACAAGGGGATACAATATCTCCTGAACTATTTTCAACGAGCGTTAAACGCATTTCTTAGAAAACTGATTGGAAAGGAATGGGGATACACATAGACGGAGAATTCGACGATGACACTTCCATAACTCCAGGAGCATCGGAAATGGTTGGCTGATCTAAGTAGAGAGAGTGAAAGTTGACTCAAAGATGAGCAGAACAAAAACAGTAGCGATTATCAACGATAATATCCCCCCAAAAAACATGGGATTAACACACCAAACTTACCTTTCAAAAATTGTTTCGAACAAGCTACCATACAGTGAAACGCGTCAACGATAATGAGATATAATTTCAAAGAATTCCCAAATTGTCACAAAATTAACACTTATATATATATATATATATATATATATATATACATTAGTAGTAGTAGTAGTAGTATTATACAGCTATGTTTATCATATATATAGTACTCAAAAGATATACATAGCTGTAAAATACTACTACTAATATATATATATATATATATATATATATATATATATATATATATATATATAATAGCATTAAAATTAAACCAGATTATTCAACGACCTTGTAAAACGTTAGGGAACTAACTGGGGTTTTTTCTTGGCAATACCTGAGGCCATTTGCTTAACAGTACCCATTTCCTTTCCATGTCACACATGGCAAATTTTAATTGGTTACGTGTTAACCGTAGCAATGAGTAATCCGTAATCTGATTTCAGTCAGAATTTGAACATGACCCGTCGTTGATGGCCCAATCAAAGCACCCAGGAATGCTCAATCTCACTGTATCAGTGGATCAGTCCATGAGATGAGTTTATGAACCATTGCTTTTCGATAAGCAACCCAAGTTAATTTATTATCCTTACTTCAGTCAGGTACACGGTAACCAATGCAGAGCAACGTATTAATACTGAATTCATTATGTTCTGTTAATGGTATACAAGCTTAGATTACAAACAATTGCTTCAAATCGAGTTACTTTTTTATGAATTGATCGATTAAATTGATTCTTATTGACATCAGTTGCCAAAATATTTTTCTAAAAATGAAGAATGTCCCATCAATGGAGTCTGAAGGCCAGTGATGAACTTCCGGTTTCCTTTGCATATTTCAGCTTGAAGTCTGGTTGAGTTTTTGAGTACAATCCCCATGACAGGATGCAAGTCCACCAAAATAATACCTCCACTGTAATCCCACAGCTTAGAGTGTACACAATTAGCTGCTGAGTGCCCAGGAAAATTTGTCATTATGAAGAGTTTTCCAAACTTTTCACTCATACTGGAAATCGAACCGATTGCCTTCTTTGTATGTGGCAGATGTGCTATCTATTACACTATTTCTGTCTACCCAATACCATGACATTGTTTTGGATACTTAGGAGGTGTTCACCAAAAATTTAGGGATTTAACCATGAAAAGTTGCTTTCTACCATCTCCCTCGAAATAGTTTTCTTATGAATCAGCATGGTGGCTCAGGAAAAGTACAGCTTACAAAGAGCAGCGTTAGTCTGTACTACATTTTGTTTGATCCTACCGTTCAAATTCCTTTCAACCTTATGTGGCACCTCGCGTTTGCATGTGTGCTTGTGCAGGCTTTTATGTGTGTGCGTGTCCCTCATTTTTCTATGTATCCGATGAGTTCTCTGATGATAGTTCATCTCTTTATTATCGACCTTTCCCATCCCATGCCTAAATATGCTGACAGCATTTCATATAATTTGTGTAAGATATATATTAACGACTTCTTTCTGTCCAAGGCACGAATCTGAGCCCCACGTGTAAAATAATGACCGCATCAAGCAGCCGTCACCCATTTCTATAATTCCATATCCATTAGTCCAAAATTAGAGCAGCAAAGTGGCCCAGTAGTCTCCCTTCCAGCTTTTGGAAGAAGTCTTTCCAATCAGTTCTTTGTTCAGAATCCCTAATTATCTCCAAGAACCTGATTCTAAACCCCTGCATCTCTCTCGTAATCGTCTTTTAACCTTCGCTCCTTTCTCCGCCTTTGTTTCTGTCATTATCCCATTTATGATCTCCTCTCCAAAGGCATGATTTGCCTAATAATGTCTTTGATAATGAAGGTTTTGTGGAAGAATATTGTTGAAGCTGCTACCAAATTTAACGTTTAAATCCATTATCATCATAATCATCATAATTCTTCTAGCGTCTGTCTTTGGACCTTCCCCAAGTTTTGCTAGATCTTTCTATCGATCTCAAGCGTCACCGATATTTCCTGAACCTGTCTAAATTTTCACTTCATCCTATTTTCTGTCGGCCACAATTTGGCTTATGATCTCTGGGAATGCATGCTGTGATGACCTCTGTGTTGCCTGACGTTCTTACAACATGGCCTTCGCATTAGAGTTTTCTTATGGATTCTATGCTTCTGACTTTCTTCAATATTCTTCCTTTCTTCAGTACACTGTGCTGTCTTGTGTATTTTCCAAATGATGTCAAGCGCAATCCACTGTATGTTGCACGGGTTTTAGTTTGCGAGCCAGCCTTTGCCAGGTTCCATATTTCAGCTCAATAGGGGATTATCAAGAGGCCGTATTGGTTGAGATTCTCCTTTTTAAAACTAAAAGGATATTTCTGTTCTCAATTCCAGCCGATCCCTTAAGCTCATATTTTTAGGAATAATAAGATTTCTGATGTAAAAAAAAAGAAAGTTAGACTATTCCAGAATGAAATCAACGATCAATTATATGTGTACTTGTGAGGATGATACTGCATAAGTCTCTTTTATTATAAATTAGTTATTCATACAAACGTCAGCGTTGTCGAAATCGACGACTGAATAATAAATGTTCAAAGTATCCAAGTATAGAAATAAACAGAAATTTCTTGTCTCGTCCTTGTAACATCATTATGTAACATCCTTAAATTGAAATATACAGAAATCATACGTAGCTGGTTGCCTCGCTGTAGAGTGATAGCTAGCAAGCTTGAAGTATTCTGTCAGAATAAAAAAATGGTTGTTGTTTTATGATAACTCTCCTATGCTAGACTTCAAAAAGTCTCAGGACCTTTAAATTCATCTCGTTGTCTGCTTTGCGAAGTTTTCATTCTCTAAGCACAGTCTCTCTTCACGTTATCAATAGATCAAATACTTGAAAGGTCAAAGAGGGAAGGATATACCGTATTTGCCGGACTATGACGCATAATTCGGACGGCATTTAAGCATTAACACCCTGTAACTCATTCAAGCTCCATACTTGTCCATTTTGAGCTTTGGTAGACGGGTGTTATTGTAACATCAGGGTAGTTTAATATTACAGCATTTTTTTATTATTCAAATGCACATTTTTTTACGACAGAAAATATGATAAAACATGTACAGTAGTTTCAGATCTAACCACGAGAATTTCATACTGTGACTGAATAAATTCGTCAGCGTATTTTGTAAGCACGTGCACACGCACATAGACATATATGCAATATACGTTGTTTGATAGTTATGCAACACTTGCAATAAAGCTGACAGATTGCCTGTACCAGCAGTCTTTCAGGAAAAGAATCATACGAAATGAATCCTTTGTCTGTGGTTAAGAGCCTTGGCTTCCTTATTTCAAATCGTCCGGGTTTAACTAGACACAAAGTTTTCTTACTTGTCCATCTCCAAATGCACGAAAAGACAGCTAAGAAGGATCTGAATGCGAAAGCTGCGTCAAATGCTTACTCAACACTCATCATACGTCTACTCTGACTAAAGCTACATCAGCACGGCGTGTACTAGTGTAGCCATGTGATTCACGACCTGTATTCATTTGGTTAATTTGTTAAACGACTAGTGGTGTCTTCATTCAATCCTGTCAATTCACTCGATATGAGACACATCCTTTGATCTGGCTATCCATGAACCTCTTCGCCCAAACCGTGTTATTGAATATATTAAAACATGCACATACTCTCCCACATATATATGTATAATATGGAGAAAAACTGACGAAAGTTTAGCTGAGAGTTGTCACCTTCACTAGTAATATTGATCTGACGAGCAACTAAATCACATTTTCCCACGCAAGCAGCGCTATCTTTTTGTGCTTATCATAAATGGCTATGGCAAAGAAGTATAGAATAAAGGAGAAGGACGTTGACAAGCCTGGTTGCTGCGAAGTCAATCTGAACTCCCCCATCTATTCCGACTGAAAATGATCATTGCAATTTTTATATTTTATACGTAGTAAATAAAGTCACAGTTATATAAGACTTGTCACTCAGTTGGTAAGATAACCAACCAATCATTTCGGCGTGATTTCAAACCACGGAAAGGAAATTGTAATTTTATGCATCGGTTTGGTTTAAGGTCGCGTAAAAAAAGTGAAGAGAATGCTCCCCTAAATTCGATGAGGGTTGTTGTTGTGGTTCTTGTTACAGGAGATACACAAAGTCATCTCCAACTTGGATTGGAATTTTACAGACTCAAACAATGAGACTATTATAGGAAAAACATGATAATGGGGAAAAAAAAGTCATAATAGGCGGAAAAGAGTTAATTTTTTCCTGCGACATATGCAAGTACTTTAACACTGTCATCACTACTCCTTCCTCAACAATAACTAACAAATATCACGTGAAGAATAATATTACTACTACCACGAATAATAATTGCGCAGCCTTGTCTCACCATCTACAGCTGTCAATGATATACGCCACATAAATTTCAGATTCTTAAAACGCTATCTACAAGCCTCAGAAGCAATGACATTAGTCGAGGGTGATCTCTTAGTTTTTGTTTTTTTTTTGTTTATTTGTTTTTTCATCTCTCTTTCTCTGTCTCTCTTCCTCCCTGCCCCTGCCACCGTTTGTATTAACTGTTTATTTAACTTGTGCACAGTGCTTATCAAGTAGTTTCATCGCCATAGCGGGCAAGGGTCGGCCCTAACTCAAGGGACTAGTTTTCATATGCTGACAGTTGGCAACCTGCCAGCCTTGGTCTGATCAGGTCTGAACACTCCTCGAGCGCTGATTGGTCCGGGATGACCACGTGAGAATAGCGAGGGACAAAGAAGGAAGTTGAAATATATATCGGCATCGTATCAAGAAAAAACCCATCACTGCTTACTTTGTGTCGTTTTTATAGGTATGCATTTTTATACTTACTCATAGCAGATAGTTTTCAAGATAAATGATAGGCAATGTATTTGTTAGGAGAGTTACTAAGCTCAGTTAAGTTTGGCACAAGTTTAGAATCACTAGCCAAGGCTCACATGCCGATAATCGCTCTACGGTAGGTTCACATAAATATTTACTGATATTATATTAGCCTGGCTCAGGGCTGCATGGGAGGAGCTTGACAAATTTTCAAAGTGAAAAAACAGCCTTTAAAAATCCTGTATTAAAAAGATCGGTTCAAGCACCAACCACTGGCACTGGTTGGAAATACGCCACTACTCCAGCATCACAGGCATTTTTCTGTCTCCCAAATGATAGATAATGGAAACGTGAGAGTCTCAATATAGGCTCATGGAGCAGCTGTTACAAGATAAAGCATTGGAACTATCTTTTCGAGCGTGTGTGCCTTGAATTTCTCGAGATAAGACTAGAAACTGTCTTTTCGTCGCGTGTGGTGCTGATGGCCTCTGACCACTTGAGGCTAATTAGCATTGACGGGCAGATGGATAAGGGAACTATGTATATATTTGATCGGTAGACCAATCCAGATGAGAGAGGTAGAGACAGAGAGTGAGAGACTGTGAGTCAGTTCATCTAAGAGAAGGTTACTCTGACAATATTAAAAAACTACAGCTTGAAAGTCGCCTTGGCCATCTCGGCTCGCTGAGCTACTGAGCCTAAAGGATGAACTCGGTGTGAGCGTGCTGATTCCAACTTCAGGAAAAAAATGATAAACAGCGCAAGTGGGATTAAAATTTCCTCGTCTAATACTCGCAAGCGATTAATGAGCAAACAATATCCATACACAATATGCCCCTCTGATCGTACCACACACTTACCGTTCCCTACTTCAACATACAAACTACTAGAAATAGTTCATGAAGCGATGATTAGCAAGCTAGTCTTGCAGAATATAATGTAGTGAACTTTGACCCTCACTTGGCTCCATACAGTTGCAACTTATGCTGTACTTATCTGGGTATCTAGTAATTTGTGGGACTATATACAATATGCACCCATATTTTCATATCATGCTCATACGTATACCAAAAGACGGACACAGTAGGTACTTTGCCGAAGAGAAATAGTAAGCAAGCTATTCGCAAAGACCATTACCACTGAAGTAATAGTTTCATCCTGACTTGATGCCCTGTTCATAAGGCCTTATAACTTAAAAATGTATACAACTTAGACCCATGTGAATTCCGCGGGTATTGATAACTAAGATATCATCTGTACTCTAAAGTTGTTGGTTATCCTTGGAATATATCAATATTGACTATAACAACATCTAAATTCAAATGAAACTAATCTACTTGCATTAATTTATTTGAGTATAGTGCATATATCCACATTGACCATTTTCTAAGGATATGCTCTGCGGAGGTATGCTATTTTCTGTATTTCAAATATGCTTGGCTTTCTAAGTATATTGTCGTTGTTGTTATCATTATTGATTACTTTTGCTGTCTATGTATATTCCTCTGGTCCACTATTGCTATAACTTAATTTTTTCGTTTCAGACTTGTGGGGAAAGTTGTAAGGAATGAACGAATTTTGATTCCTTTTTGCCTCCAATCAAACATAAGCACCCTATTCCAGTCTTATCCTTGATTATTAGATTGCAAGAGTTGATTCGGCGGAAGGAGAGAGAGATGAAAGATAGGGGGAGAATATATAATAATCAGGAGGTGTAGCGGTCGTACACACAAACAAGCAGAATGATAGTATAATTCTTGTACTCTCGATTCAAACACAAAGGCATGGTAGTTAACAAGCTAGTTTCATCGACTATTCCTTGTGCAGTGATTTCGATATCCAGTGAGTGTTTCACAATTACGGCCTTTTGCTATACTAAGCTCAGTTAAGTTGATATCAAAGAACAAGCACGAATATTACCAGCTTTTTGGGGGAAGTACTGAAACATTTACATCAATGTTTGATATAACAAAGACTTTCCTTGGGATGGGGGGGTAGAACTTGAAAATTTTTAGTCTGAATCTTAAGAAATAAAAATATAAAAAAATTATTTAGATGGGTGGTCTTACTTCTTTTTCTCTGATCGTTTCACTTTTTCTATTTTCTTCGTTTCCTTCCTCACCCCCACACTCTGATATTTTATTCTTCTTCACCATTGTCTTTTTTCTTCTTTTCCTTCATATAAGAACCTTTTCTCTTCTTTGTTTGAAGCTGTCTTTTTCACCTCTTCTTCCTCTTTTCCTACTTTCTCTTTTCATTGTTTTTCCACCTTCTTCTTCTTTATCATCTTCTACTCTGTCTTCTTCGTCTTTGTCGTCTTCATCATCTTCTTCTTTTCTTTCTTGCCTGCTCTTGACTACGTTCCCTTTCTTTCTTCTTTTTAAACTTCGTTTCCTCAAATAACTTGATGTGAATCGGCATAGGCTGGAACCAACACCTTCGGTCGTATTTATGTGGAAATCAGTCCCAGGTGTTCCAATATTTTCGGCTTTTGTTTAATGGAGAGGGGCCAATATTGCCGCTGTAAATATCATTCTGCTGATGATGGTTTGATTTAAAACATTATTTAGTTTCTTTTTTAGTTTTTTTGTGGGTCAGGGTTGCCAGAAGAGTGGCAGTGAGCACGGTTATCAAATAAAAAAGGAATGCGATTCTCAATTTGAAAGCAACATTACGGAAATCTACCTTTTTTTTTTTACTAAATTGATTGCCTCAATAAAAATTAAACAAACATTCTGGGCATTAATAATGAAAACAGAAAAATTAAAGTAAATATTTACCTAACATATCTGTCAATACATCCAGGCGTCTGTCGATCTGTCTGTCTGTTTCTTCCTCCTCTCATATATATATATATTTATATATATATACACATACATATATATATATATATATATATATATATATATATATATATATATATATATACATATATATATATATATGAATATGTATATGTATATATATATGTATATATATATACATATACATATATATATATACATACATATATATACATATATATATATGTATATATATATATGCATGTATATATATATATATATATATATACATATATATATATATATATATGGTAAGAAAAATATAAGAGACACCTTCAATAAAGTATTTGATAGATTGTTATTTCTGATAGAAATGAACTAGGATGGTATTTTTTGGTAGCTCATTGTTAGACTATATGCCTATATTTTGTGATAACTGCAATACTAACAAGCAATCTCATATTTGTCAACGACTATGGTGATCAAAAGTTGAGGCACAAATTTAAAAATTTAAAATGATCATGACAAAATTGACACATTCATTACAAAATCGGTTGTTGTTCTTTATTACTTGCAAGTATTTGTGTTCATGTGAATCAATTATTTCTTTGTAAAATTCAGGAGTAATCTCGTTCCGTTCAAAATCAATCTCCTCAAAAATATCCGTTCGAGTTTTGGGGGATTTAAACATTGGACACACTCCCTTATCAACTACATTTTCTTAGGGCGGTCAGCAAATTATTAATATCTTCCCTGGTTCATGAAGTCCGTAACTTTCTTAGCTGTATCATAGGGTGCATGATCTAGCATGAAAATGGGTGGTTGATTCTCAACTGAACGGAGCTATTGAACGCCATGCTGTCGGAAAAGTTTTTCATAGACTAGAACATTCATCATGCCAAGCAGACGAAGTAGAGGGCCAAAAACCAGCTGCAGAAATAATCCCTCCCAACTGAACCATTACACTGCCACTTCAAAATTTCAGACTTGCCTCAACACACCGACAGGGCCAGCTCATTGCTAATCCCACGCCCAAAAGTCTTTTTACCATCAGATATCAGTATGTTGAACTTGGATTCCTCACGGAAGTGAACCAAGGCCGTCGGTTCATGAGTCCGAATAACGTGTCGTTGTGAATATTGAAGACGCGCACTCTGGATCTTACGACTGATGAGGCTTCACTGCATGGGTTCGATATTTCAATCCAGCTTCGACCAGCCGACGGTTGCAAACTTCTATTCTCGACTAACTCACGTGAGATTCCAGCGGCCGTCATGAATCTATCCGTCATTGATGATTCCACCATCATACGGTATTCCCTCTGTGTAGTTTCGCGAAGTAGTCCAGTCTTCTTTTAGAATTCAATTCGGGTGATTATTCTGTGAACAACAATTTAGATCGTCCAACTTCTCAACAATTTTCTTCACTTCCTAACAGGAGCAGCCATGTTGATTCCAATAATATAATAACTTGAAAAAAGTAAGTCATGATTATGAAATGATTTTACAAAGTTTTTAAATTACAATATACTGTTTAGAATTTAAATTTATCTCTTGAATCAAGTATTGTGTTCTCCAAATGATGCCTTTCTGATTTCTCACGAGTTCTTGCTCTCAGAAGATAATTAGAAACTTATATATAAGTATGCAACAAACCTGAGTACATGCATTACTTTATTGAGTTTACCATCGGTAGAGCAGTTATAAAATGATTGAAATTTTTTTTTTCTTCAAATTGTCGTACATTCTGGTAACGTGTAAAAAATTGTGGCCGGTAAAAAAAAGATGATGCGATCATATAGTCGAAGTTAGAAGGTGTTGGCACCTTGACACTCGAGAGAAACAAAACTGGAGAATCATGGAGACAGTGACTGCCCAACATCGGACATTAAGAGGCAAGTGATGATGATGATGATGATGATGATCAGACTAATATACTCATCGTGATGAGATGGAGATTACAAGTCTGGTTAGTCACTCGATAGAAATCGTCACATGACTTACATCTTCTGGCCGCATGTTGTGTTGGGAAGTTCAAATAAAAGATCAGAAAATAGGGTAGTCAATGAATGAGTTGGTTCTCTTGCCCGTTGTTGAATCACTGAAGAAGGCTGTTTTTTTTTTAAAGAGACAAGAGTAAATGCGACTAGATATAAAGTAAGTAACCAATACGTACATTGTAAATTGAACCCCCAATGAATAAGAATTTAAAGAATTAGAAAAAAACATCTTTAGTGATGAGGATTTTCAAGAATAGGCCGTTCATTTGGACATCATGATAAGGCGTGAACGTATACATTTTCAGCCCTCTAGCTCCATTGGTGCGGTCTGTACGCACAATACATACATACATAGCCAGCAGGTCAGACCAACTTAAAACTGATGAAACCTTAGTTGGCAATTCGAGTGACAGTTTTTGGTTGACGGGTTTCTAATTAGTCCAGACAACACTCTGTTATATCAAACAACTTGAGGATTAATGCTAATGGTTCATTTCAGAATTTAACACTCATTTTTCTTAGCGATTTGGTATGTTTTGTCATAAATAACCACATTTTTCTATGTTTAATGTGTTCACTGTTAGGATTGCTTTTACTGTAATTGAGTTAAACATGACGCTTTTTTTTTTATTTCTTCTTTAATCTGACGTTATTTATTTCCTGTTATATGATTCTGCTTTAAACTCTGAAAGAGCCCCTGGGGATTTTCCGACCATATGGAATGACTCATCTGCTATTTGTGGCCGATATCGACCACTTCCGATACTCCTGTTGTAAAAAAAAATCTAATACCTCCCGTTTAAAACTGACAATAAATTTCTCGTGAAATTTGTATGCCCATATCTTATTTTACTTGGGAGATGTTGACTCAAGTCATTTCGAACTCTGACACTAGCATCCGGTTAAAAGTCGTTAAGTAATTCTCCTTTTTTTTTTCCATTCTTTTATGCATTGGGACAGCTTCCTATGCGTGGGGATAGCTTCAATGCGTGAAGGCAGTTTCCCTATTATTCAAAACAGTCATAGCTATAGAAACTCGTTCATAGGAGCAGCTGAATCTACGATGTTGATGACCTGATGAAGTAAAATGTTGTAAGTAATTCTTCTAGACAATGAGGATTCGTCTCTTGACAGTAAGTTACACGAACAGTAAAAGCATGTCTTGATCTCAACGGTTGTTCATAAAATGTAACAGAATCTCTTTTTTAACTTATCCAAAAACATTCCTCCGTTGCATTTCATAACACGTGGGCTGAATAAATACTAATACATATCTCTACAACATTTCTATATGCGGGCGTTCATTTAAGAAAGACGGTTAGAAAGAAAGGAGATCATATGGCCGAACAGTTTCTTGATGCTATAAAAATACGGAAAGAGATGCTACTCAAAAGTCCAGGGAATTTTAACAGCTTGCACGAGCCTAATATAGTACATACTTTCACTACTACCTTCGTGAGTAGTATATTTTGTGTACCAGTATGATGGCTCGTAAAAAATCTGCTTCGAAGGAAACAGCCAAAACTCAGTGTAAGGGTTGGGATTTTTTTATGAATTATGCGTAAGATACTATTTTGTCTTCATTTTTTCTACTTCTTCGTAAATGTATTTCCTAATCAAAAACCATTAAATATTAAGTAACAAGATAGTATTAAGTCTAACAGCTGACAACCGAGGTAAAATGTCATCTCTTTCCGCCATTTTAGCATTAAGAAACTATTTGGCTCATGTTAGAGTGTAGGATCGTTTACCAAAACGCCGTTCTGCACGACTACCAAGCAAGCAGTAACTTTTATTAGTTTCTTTCACGAATAGCCTGATAATATAACTAATGGAACACAAGTTAATAGTTTTTTATGTTAATACGCTGAGCTGGATGTAAATTATGTAATTGATCGAGTACGTGAAACAAATTTGCTGTGGTAACCATTAGTATAACAATTATACATATATATATATATATATATATATATATATATATATATATATATATATATATATATATATGAGTGTCTGTCTGTCTGTCTGTTACAACCTGCTAGAAAGTGGTTTCGTTTCAACCAAGTGTATAAGGTTATTTTATTTGATAATTCTGAAGGACAAAAACAAATTGATTGAAGCTAGTTGGTATATGACGTGGGAAAATAACTCCAAGTTTACTGGAAAATTGTTGAATTCTTCGGTTGTATATGTCGGTAGATAATCAACTTGAAGTAGTTTTTCTGTGCAATTAATATTCTTAAAGATGATATTATAAGTGGGTTTGCATACAGTCTGAGATTGAAACCGATACAACAGATTTAATATTTATATGGGTGAACACTCAACAGATGTGACACAAACAGCGAGTCACAACTGTTCTCATACTTGCTGATCCCTCACCGTTGAATACGTTTTGGGGTAACGTACGTGAGTGAACCCTGTTTCAAAAAATTAATTATATATAAAATGATATTCATATCCAATACATTATGATAATATCCTATATAAAATAATAAACTGCATGTATGACATACGCTATATATTAAAATCATAGCTGAAAGGGAGGTAGTTCTTAATCAACACTGCCTGGGTACAATGATAATATAACTGTTTTATTTTTAAATCCCTGAAACGATTACAAGGTACACAAAGAATTTACAAAAATCACACCATAATAAAAATAGGATATGTAAAACAGGGAAAGAACACTGAAGAAGATTACATAAATTGCATTGACAGATATTGGGAAATAAGTGAAGATATTTTTGAAAAAGGTTTTTAATGCTTAATGTTGAAAGCTGTAAAGCTTTCTAGAATATATATATATATATATATATATATAGGCATGAACGTATAGCTACAGAGAGAAATAGATTTATATTTGATCAATTTCATCGAAGGTTTTATTAAAAAGTAGCTGAATCCATTGCTGTAGAAGAGTATATTGTTTCAAACGAGGGTCTGGGAAAGACTTTCATTGTGAAATTGTTGCTTCAAGTTTGAAGAATCTATTGTTACGGCCAGAAACAAAATAAACACAATAAGGAAGATTAGGAAGTGTTGTAACAAGGAACGGTTGCAACAAGTCAAACTCCTCCGATCAGAAACATAGTAGAGTGTTGACAATCATGCTTAACATGCATAGTTGTACCCTACCACACACACAGACACCAAGAGGATATTCAGCATCTGCAGTTAAGTTTATTGAGAAAAAGTGTTTTGGCTGTATAAAAGTAATCTCTCTCATGAGCCTTATCATACTGTCCTGACCGTTTGCGCTGATTAATCTAAACTATTTGAATCATTGTTTAATTGACCTCTAAGTGACTCGGTTAGCATGTGTCCATTTCCGTGTGTTTATCTTGCACGTGGCGTTTTATCATGGCTGATAGGGATGAAGACATTGCAACAAATATTTAAAAACTAATTAGCTGTATCATTTTTAGATGTCTGTGTTTTCAAGTTTTGAAAAGCTTAGTAGCTATGTCGTTTCGATGTGTCGGTGTCTCTCTCAGGAATGCCATAGATCACATTCTCTGGGATATGACAAAAAACAGTTTTTAAACAGTTACAGTTTTAAAAGATAAATACTTATGTAATAAAGGATTATCACATTGTAAATTGTTCTTTTTTTCCAGTCTAACACTAAAATATGGAGAGATTGGATAGTATTCGTAACATCTACACATTGACTCAGAGTAGGCATGTGTTCTTTTTTAGATTTAAATGAATAAATGTTACTATAATATTGTGTGTGAATAAATATTTTATTATCATAAAACGAAACATATTTTCAGAATATTATGCTCATTGAGACAAAAAGCAAAAGTTGATTGATAAAATTTAGAGTATTTTGATATGTTGCAACCGTCTCTGATTAGTGTTGCAACTGTCCCCAGGGTTGGGATCAGATGTAACATATGAGTTTTTCTGTTCAAATAAATGTTGTGAATGATGTGAGTTTAATATATGAAAATTTACTTGGTGTAGTTCAAATTGTCTCTGAGTAACCGAGAAAAACGCAAAATGTGTTGCAACCGTCCCCAGCCATCCCTATTGTATATGTAGATAGAAATCCACGGAAAACGCCAACCTGTGAATATGTATGAATGTGTTTTACTTTTTTAGTTGTGAAGTTTTGAATGTCATTATTTTTATTTCTTGTCCCACCTTAATATTATTACTTTATGAGTTAAGCATTTAACTATCATTGATATACAATTAGTTTTACTCCATCTTATTATTGTTGCCTTTAAAATTGATAGTTTTTCCTATTATTATATTATCACTAGTTTTACTTTGCTTATTGTCATTGTTTTTTAATGATCACATCCTAGGTTGATAAACTCTTTGATATTTAAAGCAAACAGCTAAAGATTGGATATACTTTCTGACAAAATTTGAAATTTCATCCAACATTTCAGAAACCAATCTTTAATGAATGACCGCTTGACCACAACTGTAGCTTTTTATGCCAACCCTTCCTATCAGATTCTTTGAGCCTTTTTGTTTCAGCTACCTGGTGTAAGTGGAATTGTTCGTCTGCATTTTGTTAGATGAAACTATTTCACTATTATTATTATGAGTAGTAGTAGTAGTATTAGTGCTTCATCATTGCTGTATTATGTGTGTTATGATACAAAGGAACAATTATAAGATGTATGAATATTTTTGTCAATGTGTATGTGTTTGCGTGTCTGATTAGAAACGACATCAAATGTACCCCGTTTTGCAGCTGCTGCTTAAACTTCGAAAGAAGTACGCTGGATGTTTTTGTCGAGTCAAGCAAGTAAGAAATTGTATCCATGCTTATGAGTACTTGAAGCTAAGAGATACTTATCTCAGAAAGGAGTTGGCACGAAGCCACATTCATGGAACATCCTGTAAGCACTCCCTGGCAATGGCTTGCGAGAATAATTAACGCTATAAATATTCAGTTCACGTTCTCATCTCAAGTTTGAAATGGCAATAGCATATAAGATTCACAGTGCTGGGTTTCTTTTCTAAGTCTTCCGACTGATTTTTTTTTTTTTTTTTTGAAAGCAATAATAGATAATAACTGAAAGTTGGCTCGTGATAAAACCTACTTTTTGCAGCCGGATTTTTCGCTCCAAAATGAATGGGAATACTAATTTTGATTGAACCTAACTGTATTAACAATCATGCACGTAGTCTTCTTGGATTTTCCTGATGTTATAACTCGAATTATGCATACTACGTGAACTGTGTACAAACATGGATAATTGGCTCTTTTTGTAAGTTTTTTTTTTGTTCGATTCAATAGTGAAAGACCGGTTCGTGTGTGACATATTCAGTGTTGCATACAGGTTGAATAGGTTTGTTTTTTTCTGGAAACATGTATTTGTCAAGTGGCCAGAGAAATTCCCTGGGCCTGAGTCAGCTTCTAACGAAGTTTGAACTCGTATCCTTCGAGTTTGACCAGCAGCTCAGAAGTGCAACAGCCTTTTAATTTTTATGTAGGTGAGTATCTGCGCTGAAATGTCGTGTACACGTTTGAGTAAATGTATATCGGGGAGGATACAGAGGGGGAAATGTTGGAGTAAATATTCATACGTTTTAAAGAAAGATCTTTACTTTCTTTTGGCTTTTAAGCGGAACATTTTTCTTTTTGATAACAAGAACCTTACGGTTCAGTTCTATTCTTCATCTCTGAACTCTGTCCAACAAATTGTTATTAAGTAAGGTACAATGCACGCAACGTATGATTGCTCTACTAAATACTATGTTGAACAAATATCAACTATACTGTTTGAATATCAGCACCTAAGACTAAATATGAAGCACAGTTATTTAAAATCTGAAACAAGAACTGAAAAAGCTCGTAGGAAGAGTTATTTATAAGATTATTAATATTTTTCTATGGTGGATGTTTATAAATATAAAACTGTGCATACCGTATCTGCAGGACTATAAGATGAATTGTTCAAAAAGGTATTTCAAGGACAACCGCTCGCTGCAGCCCATCAAAGCCTCATGACTGTTCATATTGAACTACTGTAGACGCCTTCTAGTCATAATAGCAAAGCGTTAGATGCATAGTAATGTTTGCTTAGTTTTTTAAAACCTGATGTCTGTCGTATATACATGCATATGTGGTAAGTATTAAAAACAGATTTTTCTTACGTGTCAGATTGTTCTGAAACATTAAAACTAATCATTCACGCAGGACTAAGTCATTTATTACGAGAATTCAAAACAAAGAAAATTGTGGCTATTTTTATATTGTTGTGCCAACTCCTTCCTGGGGTAAGTATCTCTTAGCTTCAAGTACTCATAAAATGGATGTCATTTCTTACTTGCTTGACTCGACAAATAACATTTAAAAAGATGTGTCAGTTGGGATAGGTGTTTGCCTCGCTTAATTTAGTCTGGCATAAGGTCACAATAATAGAGTGTTTGTGGGAATTGAATTAGGGACACCGGTGAATCTATCTGTGAAATAAGATTGCTAGCCCACCACACCAGAATGAGCTCCATTGTTTGGCTTGGATGAAACATTAACAATCTAATGGTTTCAATGATCTGTCTTTTGTTCTAGCATTCACCAAATTCGGATTTTCAAACTCATTCTTACCGACACAATGTCTCAAAAGCTAAACTTCATCCTTTTACCGAACTTATCCCGGCAAGAGACCAAATTCACAACGACAAACCGAGCTGTAGGGTCAGGCTTCACTTCCACTTCTCTTCTGACTGAAAATGATTTCTGCGACTTTTGTATTGTACACATAACGAATGAAAAAATTACGAAGAAAAGAAATTATAATTAATTTAAAAATGTTTAAATTAGAATGAAATACGACTTTGCATATCTATAAGATAAACTTTGGTAGATATGAAAGACTTGTACTTCGGTTTAGTCGATAAGAGAACTGACTGCCAATCTCTTGGTCATCATTTCAAATCATGGTGAAGAAATTTTGATCTTATGAATTTTTATTAGTTTATTATTTAATGATAAGCCTGTGAGCATTTCTAGCTCAAATCTTGGTAGAGACATGAGACTTGTCAATTTAGCATAGACACTACCAATCAGTTGGCTGTTTTTTTCAAATCATGGTTGAGGAATGTTAATTTGTATCCCCCTAAATCTATGAGAGCAATGTTTTAGTTGTTCTTGTCACGATAGGAAAAATATTTCCGGACTGGATTTAGCCAAAAATAATTATCAAAATCTAGCTACGTATGGATTTGGAGAAAATACACAACCGTACTGTCTCTAATATCTGAACTAAAGAATCTTTCTATCATTACAAACATTTCAAATACTTTTCTTGACATGCCTGAAAAGTCCACTTCTTATCTTATTAGCTCGCTTTCCCCGTGCGTTTGTGAGATCACCAATCCTTGTGAAATACTTGTTTTACTTATATAGAAATATTATCTTTCGAAGCTAATGCAATTGCAGCGTGTGACCTATTTTCATTTCAACGGTCGATTTACCACCAAATCTATAGTCATCATAGGATTTACAAGCAGGTTTCAATCTTAAGAGCCGATATATTTTCCACGCCTTACTTATGGTATTTTTTTTTTCAAATCCCCCAACTTTTCAAACTTTTTTGATAATATACGACCGCTGAATGTCGAAAAGTGCAGAATTTTCCGGTTTATATTTATTCTGGCAATGAAAAATGACTGAAAGGGGGGAGGGGTGTCATAGCCTTAAGAGTATAGTTTTACTTTTAACCACTGTAAAAACAGGTGGACTACCTTGATTTAAAATGTTCGAGACCAGAAATTGTTCCGATTTACGAACACATACCTCTGTCCAGTGTCCATCAGCTTGACTTTCCGTGGTTTAGAAAATTTTTTCGCTATTTTTCAACGGTGTTCCTCGTGGGGTATCTGCAGCCTTTTTGGACATTTCCAACACTGTATTTTTGCAGATAGGAGACTATAAAAATACAGTGACTAATTCATGTATGTCTTGCGTTAGCAACTAGTTGTTTTGATTCGGTCTCTCTCTTATGATCTTTCACAGTTTTTTGATGTAAATATACTTTTACATTCCAAAAAGGTAACATAAAGACACTCAACCTTTTACTGTAGTCAGGACGGGTTAAATTTCTCGGATAACGGCCTCGTCTTTACTCGGACAGGGCGATTTATGCCTTTCATCAAAACTTCAAGTATCCTCTTCTCCTCCCCCTGCACTTGATCTATTTTTAATTTCCTTCTCCCCACCCTCTCTCTCTCTCTCTCTCTCTCTCTCTCTCTCTCTCTCTCTCTATCTATCTATCTATCTATCTATCTATCTAGACTGACCGAACAACCGACCGACCAAATTAAGTATTCTGAAGAACCTAACAATTTGTCATAAAATCTGTTTTGCAAAACCAAATGTCACTTCGATTTTTCATAATCCACCATTGTTTTGATGGCTAAAGATAAGCTTTGACTTAATTATATAACGCCAGTTTGCAATAAAAAATTACTATTTCGTGATAAGAAGAAAACAACCAACAAAATATCTTCTGAAAAAAAAAGGAACGTTTAATAATGGCGAAATCAATCAAAAATCAAGGTCCAAAAAATGAATTCTGCTCGGGATGTGAAACAACTGCATAGATCAAGTCCCATAAAAAAATTACCTTGCAAAATTGGCTTCATTAGAAGTAAATAGATTCCCAAATATACCAGGCAGGTGCAAAAATTCCTACCATCAAGCGTTTTTGAAGTTTTTTCGTAGCGCTTTATGGCGTGTGCAATAGATCAATTGCATTGTGTCGCTTACAAACCCGAGAGAAAATCTACAAGATCGAAAAATTGGTCAACGTTCAAACAGTTGTCTTTCTCTTCTTTCTCAACACAGAAAATGTCAATGAAGAGTGGATTAATTCTGTGAATTCAAAACAAGGAAAATTGCGGCTTGATTCAGAACAGCTTTCAACATCTCAACCTAAATAGAATTCATTGAAGGAAAGGTTATTTTCTGTATTTATTAAGATTCAAACTAAATTCTTCATTTCGAATCGTTGGAGCCTGGACGAGCTTCTGTGAGCAATTTACACTTTTGAATCACGTATTGGGAGAAAGAAAGCTTTTTTTTTTTGGAAAGAGGTTCAAGTAAATTGATCGGCAATTTTATTGGCAGGACAACACCAGCATTTCTGACACAAACGCAGCAGGACTAACGATATTGGAGTAGGAATGGCAAGTTCTTCTACGTGTAGCTTATTTTCCAGTCACTTGTTTACTCAAAAAAATTTTTAACTTTTGCACCGACCTTACATATTCATCTGAAATATGGTGTAATGGTATATAAAATCAATGGAAAGTACTTTGATAACTGAATAATGATGCAATGAATTTACAGGAATAAGATATAATGTCAAAATGCTTAAAACAGTTGTTTCGACTAAATATGTAGATACTGACTGAACTTAACTTGGTCTAGTACAGGACCACACCAGCAGAACACCCAGTCACGACACAAGTAAAAGTCTACAGGATTAGCTTGCGAACAATAGCTTCACTGCAAAAGCCCATCAAACTATTGAAAGGAGATATTCAACAAGTTTATCTGGTTGAGATTCACATTGGGTAACCGAATCGAAAAGAATATAGAAAAGATTTCTCTCGACAGTAATATTGTGTTCTTTAAATCCATTAGACTTCAACAATCCTCCAAGACTTTGTTAGTTTTCAAAACGGAAAATAAATTCCTCGTAGGGTATCTATACCTTGTGATTTGTTCCAAATCCTTAGCAAGTGAGTACACACACACACACACACACATATATATATATATATATATGTATATATATATATAGTCTGTGCGTGTGTGTATGTGTGTGTGTGAGTGAGTGAATTGGAAAAGACAGTTTTAGAAACTAAATTTTGCTCAAACCAAATCAAATGATCATGAATTATTTAATAAGGTACCGTTATTTTATTTCATTGTGTTCTTCATCTGTCAATTTAATGCATTTAAAATTATTTTCTGAGACATCTGTTATGCATAAAGATGTACTCTTATAAGGTTTGTGCACGCATATATATATGTGTGTGTGTGTGAGTATGAGTGCGTGTGTGTGTGCGTGTGCGTGTGCATGTGTGTGAGTGTGTGAAAACGAATTCGAATTTACATTGTCTCATAACTACGAGTATATATGTATTTCTACGAATATATCATTATTCCTATGTCGACAGTATGATAAGTAATAGATATCAGTATCTGATATTGTGGATAAAGGAAGACAGTTTTAGGAACTGAATTTGGTACGAATCGAATCGTTTGCAGAAGTCAGCGAAACAATGGCGATAATCTGAAAATACTAACAGAACACAATAACAAAACCGGCCAGCAATCGGAAAAGAGAAGGAAAGAGTCGTGTTATTTTGACCTCTGTCTATCGTTAGAGAGCCGGCAACTCAATCGGTTAGCGCAGATCTAGGCTACATAGGTACTCCCATGGTAATAGGTATGGGCACATTACTTTCTTTTCCTATCATCGCTGTTGTTTCGCTCCCTACCGTAAACGATTCAGTTCGAGTAGAATTTACTTCCTAAAACTGTCTTTCCTTATTTACATTATCGGATTCTAATATCTAATATCATACACACACACACTTACACACACACAGATACACACACACATACATGCATATATGTATAATACAAATCAGGAAGACGATATATTGTAATTCAATATCCGATGTGTGATGGGTTTATTTCATAAAGTGCTTGGCACATTTAGCATTGAACATTAACGTGATTCAGAGTACAAGTTACGATTTAATAAAATAAGGATTTGCTACAAAAACACGTTTTACTCTGTTTCTTCTTGCAAATGATTTGGTTTATTTCAGAATCCTATTTAGGACATGTTTGTTGAAGAAGTTCATTTTTTTCTAGTGTGGACTACCAACAAGCGCAGCATCCTAAACGGAAAAAAACTTAACAAGGAATAAGTAACCGCTAATATATATATATATATATATATATATATATATATATATATATATATATATATATATATGGTACAAATCAGGCTAGCAGTATAACATAACATAATTATATATTAATAATATAACGCCACTTCTGAAATGTATAGGATTTATTTCATAGAGTGCTCGATACATACAACATTTTACTCATGGAGTTGAGTTGTTTTAGAGTAGAGCAGGAAATCGCCTGAAGAGGCCCAGAGAGGGTCGTAATATTAGCCAGTTTGTGTAGCAAATCCACAACCTACTATATATATATATATATAGATAGATAGATAGATAGATAGATAGATATAACCAAAAAAGCTTTACAGCTTTATATATGAGTGCATGTGCAGAAATTCAGTGCTTCGTGGTGACTGCGAGTAGTTTAGATGGTCTGACAATTGCACTTGCTAGAAACACGAAGTCAACGCAAAACGCTGAATTTTCGGTTTATATCTATTTGCATATGTCCTATACCCGATATCAAGCAATCATCGTACATAGATAACAGAACTCTAAAAAGAAATTATAACAAAATATATATATATATATATATATATATATATCTGAATGGGCGTGTGCGTACGTAGGTAGAAATGTGTACGCGTTCGATGAATAAAACGGATATTAACCTATATCTGATTAAGTTTTCCTTTTAGTCGGATGCAACATTTCATTTCAGCAAATCAGACACGCCTTGCCGTATATCATAATTTTCGTGCTTCCAACACCTCCCCGTCTACGCACACACACACACACAAGCACATGCGCACGTGCTCAAACACACACAAAGACTCACACAGACACGCATACGTGCTTGAACACACACAAGCACACACACACACACACACACATATATATATATGTATATGTTTGCGCAAACTTCATAAGAGTGCATCTTTATGCATAACAGATGGTCTGGAAAATAATTTTAAATGCATTAAATTGACAGATGAAGAACACAATAAAATAAAATAACTTTACCTTATTAAATAATTCATGATCATTTTATACGGAAAATCCATTTTCTTCTGTAAATAAAAAATATATCATTTCTGTTTTTGTTTCTCTCTCTGTCTCTCGCACACACACTCTCATTCTTACTCTCTCTCTCTCTCTCTCTCTCTATTTTACTCTTTCATTTTATCTTTCAATATCTTTCTCCCTAAAGCTAAAGCAATAATAATAATGTTGTTCGTCTTGCCTTCGAACACTGTTTAACAAACTAGTCTCGCAGAATAGTGTCACTGTGATTTGTTAGATCCTCACTGGGTGCCACAATACTGTAGCCTGGTAACAAGCTAAACAAAGCTTAGTAGATGATATCTCCTTTGTGGCTGAGGCAGTTGCGTATTTTGCACTGATGCCAGAAGTTTGGGGGTTAAACCTTTTTTTTTTTCAATTGTCAATGTTGATTTTCCAGGTAGGCAGGTCTAAACTAATTGAAAGATTAGCGCAACACTATTCTCCCTACCCTATTTCTCCTATTTGACCGTGTACCGTACTAAGCTGAACTTACCACTACTACTAATACTACTAATACAACTACTACTACTACTACTACTACAACTACTAC
The DNA here is from genome assembly GCA_963457665.1 of Thysanoteuthis rhombus. Classification (NCBI taxonomy): domain Eukaryota; kingdom Metazoa; phylum Mollusca; class Cephalopoda; order Oegopsida; family Thysanoteuthidae; genus Thysanoteuthis; species Thysanoteuthis major. The sequence goes on along the minus strand of OY735215.1, from coordinate 19,279,976 downwards.
TACTACTACTAATAATAATAATAATAATAATAATAATGGTGGTGATTATGATAATGATATTGATAATAATACTACTACTACTAATAATAATAATACGCAGAATTACTGCAACCTATGAGTACTAGGAGAGGAGGGCTGGAGACTTGAGGAGACTTGCTGTCACTCAAACTCCAGCGGTTACCACCAGGCAACTGGTGTGAGATTCCAAATAATAATAATAATAATAATAATAATAATAATAATAATACGGTCATAGTGGGAGCACTAGGAACTGTCCCCAAAACGCTGAGGGAGAGACTGGAGGAGATCGGGATTAGGGGGAGGATAGAGACCGTACAGACCACAGCACTACTGGGAACTGCACGGGTACTGAGGAAGGTGCTAGAGATATAAGTACTGCAACGAATTGTAGCTCTGTCATGATATGCGAAAGAGGGAGGAGACGTTAGCTGAAGACCTGAGGAGACTTATTGTCACTCAGCCCTCAGCGATAACCACTGGGCAACCGGTGTGAAACTGTAAATCGCAGAATTACTGCGACCTGCTAGTACTAGGAGAGGAGGGCTGGAGACTTGAGGAGACTTGCTGTCACTCAAACTCCAGCGGTTACCACCAGGCAACTGGTGTGAGATTCCAAATAATAATAATAATAATAATAATAATAAAGAGATAAATAAAACAATAAGAATAAAAAAGGAAATAAAACAGAACGCAAATGTTCAAATTCCAGATGATATATCTCGTTCTAATCTTTGTTAGACACAAAAAACAAAGAGATTCTGTTGGATTCAATACTGGAATGTTTCAGTTTTAAGATAATGATTGTGCGCAGAGGAGATACAAGGTAAGACAACAAAGAAAAATACAAAACGAATTAATTCTCGAAATCAAATCAAGTCAAAAAAAACAAAAACAAAAAAAAACGGAATTCGAAGAATCTATTTGTATTAAGAAAAGTGTGATTTTTTTCTTCTGATTTCTTGATTGTGTCTCTGTCACTTTTCTCTCATTTACTCCTGCTATAAATATTACCCTTTTGATCCGATGCAGAATGCCGGGAAGTGACACTTTGATACATGGCAGAGCACACACACACTCTGATCTTATGCCAATATACACATAAATAATCCCGTCGTTTTTGACGGATACTATGCTTGTTGTCAAAATACTGAGTTGTTTTTTCTTCGACTGGAAGAGTTTTCAAGGCTTCAACAGGAGAAAAGTCAACACAGAACATTGGCTCAATAATCTAAAGGTTTCCTGCTGCTGTGTGAGGCAAGTTAATTATCATGACGTTCTTGGTTTAAAGAACCTCTCAGTTTTAAGCAGGAATCAAAATCATGAAACGTATCAAAAGTAATAAAGAACCGAAAGAAAGGGGAATATCGTTCATTCTTTTGCTGAATGCCTTTGGTTCGAGCCTTTATGTAAGAGGTGATCAGGTGCATACATCGATTGGACTTGACATTTTTTCACTATACGATGAACACGTATACACAAACGTACACATATATGAACACATATATAAAGTGCCAACTAGGAATAAAATATAATATAACGCATTATCCAATGTGTGATGGATTTATTTCATAAAGTGCTCGACACATTCAACATTAACGTTTAGTTAGAGTTGAGTAGAGCTTGAAATATGATGGGATAAAGGATTTTCTACAAAAATACGTTTATGTTTCTGCCCTGTTTGGACTTCTTCAGGCAAACCTTTGCCTGGAGAAGTCTAAACAGGGCAGAAACTTTCGCCTGAAGAAGTTCAAACAGGGCAGAAACATAAACGTATTTTTGTAGCAAATCCTTTATTTCATCATATAAACATGAGAGAGAAGACTTGAGTGAAAGATATCATACAAAAATTCAGTAATAAAATGGAGATGGGCTGGATTCTTAGCAAAAGGAGATGACAATGGATGGAGCAGAATGCTGATTAGTACTCATTAGTAAACGGAGTGGGAAAGGACCAAATACAAGATAGAGTAATGGGATAGAAAGGTTTGCTTGTAAGACATGGCAGAGGTCTGCGCATTTGCGGTCGTCATGGAAGGAGGTAGAGAAGGCCTTTGGGCGGCAGTGGACTTATAATGACTGCTGCTGATGATGTTGATGCTGCTGCTGATGATGATGATGATGATACAAAGACACACACGCGCAATTGAACAACATCTCACTGTTGCTGCCATTCGCCAGGCGACTTCTGAATTCAATTTTTCCAGTACTTCTTATTTGGCCAGCAAAAAAAACTGCTTCACGTACTTTTTTGCAGGTCGTAGGAACTACAAATCAGGTGGGAAAGAGCTGACACCATCCAGTCGAGAGCACTACTAAATCAACAGGAATAATGAGATGAGTTTTGGAGTACTGAGAAGACTTGCTCTCACTTCATTTCCTGTGAAAGCCACTGGTGACTACTGGATGAAAACTCAATGAATACAATTAACAAAATATAAGCTTTGAAGTCGTGAACGAATTTTCATTTATGCAATTATTCGTGTACAATGCAATCTTGTGTATAATGCTGCCCTCTATTTTTTATTTGCAAAAAGCATGAATGTATCGTTAGGACGATTTTAGAAGCAAATATAAACCCTAGACTTGGGTATTATCAGACCGCTTAAAAGAGAGTAAAGGTGAGGCTTTTTCCAAGGATAATGTATCCGCCGGCTGAATACACAGGTTGGCAGTTGCTCCGATCTTACAAGTGAACAAAGTAGTCCAAATATTACGCTTACATTTATCAAGTGAAAGATCCGCTCCCATTTTGGCTTTTCATTCTGAAACTAAGTTTATCGCGGTATACGAATAAATACCGCAAGCGATAACAATGAACAAAATAAATACAAGCCTACTGCAGAGGCAAACTTCACTCCTACTCATATTCCAAATGAAGATGATTGCTGTAACTTTTGTACAGTATATATAATAAATAATTTCGTGCATATCTAAGAGTTGTCAGTTTGGTTCAGTTGGTAAGAGAGTCACCAAGCAATCCCTTGGTTGTTATTACAAATCATGACAAGGAAATGTTAATTTCATACTTGGTTTGACGTGACAGGATAGACAAACAGTGAAGAGTTCAGCCCACAACTTAGATTCGGTGAGGAGTGTTCTTGTTACGGTGAGAAGACAAAGCCAACTCTAATTTGGCCCGGAGTTTGACAAAATGACTTAAACAATTAGGAAGATATGTTGCCGATTAACACAGTAGTAGTAGGATAGTTCAAGGTGCTTTGATCTGGAAAAGGTGTCCGTAGGCTCACCTTGAAAAAGTAACTGTTTTCAAACTAAGAATAATATGTATTATTCAAATGCTTATTCTACATGAAATACAACGGGGTTACTCACGGACAGAAAGGATTTCTATTCAGATTTTTTCATCTTCTTGTGTGAGAAATACAAGACAGTCTTGCTAATCAAGTGGCGGTTTCTGAAGGTTGCAATACGCGGAATCCGGTCCAATGCTTTCACATCAAGCCATTACAATGAGACAGAGACGCTTTTTTTCCCTGCCCGGTATTTAATTTCAGAATCAGATGTTCGGTAAGGAAATGAATGATAATGATAGGAAGAGCAGATGCTGTTAGTTGGAAAGATGTCGGAAAGATCTAGATAACAGCTGGATTTCATTTTCAGCATCAAAGGATAAAATGTACTTCACGGAACTGAATATATAATCATCCATTTTTACACGCGATAGAATAAAACGAAATCGGTGTATCAGACCAAATGTTTGGAAACATTAGAAAAATACATCCTGTCAAGGTGAATGAGAAGAACGACTTTAACGTTTTTTGGAACATGGATTGATATGATTTAAAACAACCTTGATTTATCTTTTTTCACATTATTGTTTCAGAATTAAAGTGGTCCCTAATGACCGGTCAGCATCTTTGCTTTTAAAGAGAATCACCTGGATACGAAGACGCCTCAACTTTTCAAAGTAGAAATTCGGTTACGTGTATACTTAGAGAAAACTATATCTCTTCCTGTTCTCATGGAGAGAGTAATGTTAGGGATAGCCCTAAAAGATAAAAATAAAGGATTCACATGGATCAGAGGGATAATTAGAGTTGAGAACATTGTACAAATAGTTCAGCAATTTGACCTTAAAACTGTACCACGCAGGCTGGAAGGTTAAATCTGCACACAGGCACAGTTGTCTATGGCCGTACTACTGAGGAAAACCCTCCAAATAAATCTTCGTTCGCAGAGCCAAACAATCATTATATATATATATATATATATATATATATATATATATATATATATATATATATATATATTATTGGAATAAGTGACCGTTAAATCCGGGATATGTATGTTTCCATGGGTGAACAGTTATATAGTATTTTGGTGTGATAATGTTTTTAAAAAAATCCAAAGTAAAAGTGCTCAATGAATTTTTATATCAACAACTGTGATTTGAGATTTAATCAGAATATATATATGTATATATGTATATACACATATATACGCATATATATATATGTATGTATGTGTGTGTGTATGTATGTATGTGTGTGTAGCTAGCTAATCGTTGCAATACGATGTGCATTCATATTTGATTTTTTTCATGATTTGTTAACTTATTATAGCTTAGAATCAGACCATCTATAATGTGAGATCAAATGAGAGTCGAATCTACTAACAACAGCCAGTAAGATTAGGTTGTTGATCATTGTTATACGACGAGTGACTTGATCTTTCTTTCCTTGTTATCTATTCCATTATCCATTTTTTTCAAAGCCAAGGATATATTATGACTGAGACGTTTCCTTCTTTCTTTTTTTTTAAGAAAAAAAATACTCAATTCATTCACCCGGAAGAGTGCATAATTTGAAACTGTGGGTAAGAGGTATTTTCAATTGCAAAACATGTACCCCTGAGTGAAAGAATCAAGTGTTATGGACAGCGAGCCACGAACGGTTTTTTTTTCAACCGCAGACAATGACGTCAACATAGTTTGAGACCCACGCAGAAATTAGCTTGCAATATATGACTAGGCTAGAAATGATGTGATAGTGAGATAGTGTGTAAACCTCGTGTTTTTGTCTGTCCCAGAATGAATGTCTAACGAGGCACGTGGTCATCATTTTGGTCCTTCGAAATATGGGAATCTTTTTTTCATTGAACCACCGTAGCCATCAAAGATGGCGAACAGTTCACTCTTTTCTACATGTGCATGTGTTTGTTTATGCGTTTGTTTGTGTGTTCCGATGCTCCTGGTCAAACCGTTTTGTTGATAAACTTGAAAATTTGCATCAGTACTCCCTAAGACTCCTTCTGAAAATGTTCTTTTTGATTTGAGGAAGAAAAAGACCTCATTACCTCTTTTGGATCTTAGTTTGGTAAGTTTAATAATAACACATAGATTCTCCAGAATCTAGATTTTTCTATTAAGACTTGTTCGGCTTTTTATACCCCTTTGATAATTCAGGTATTCTGTAGCCTATCAGGTTAGTCTTTAGAGGGTTAATGGACAGTGTTCGTCGCACAGGCCGTAGGATACCGTTATGAATATAACTTGCAGCGATGTCCGGAAAAGACTATTAAATGTACTTCAATGTCAGTGATCTTCTGAATTCCTGGTAATTTCGCTCACTTTATTGTTTTCCGATGTAAACTTATACTTATTCTTCTATAACTGTTTTTAGTGTCAGTGAAAATTAGTTCTGATTCAGCTGATAATAGAATCAATGTAAACATTTGCGGGTCAGATAACACACCACCCTCATCTGGTCAGTTCAAAATACTGAGAAAATCGAATTTTAGGGAAACAATACCTCTTGACGTAATAGTGCAGCTGAGAGCGAGTTATTTCGTATCATTATGTGCGCATTATGAATATATACTTGCTTGTCCCAAACGTTACCGTGGTTCAATGAATATATACTACTACTAATACTGTATCTTTTACTACTACTATTACTACTACTACAGAAAACAGTGGCGTCGCTTATATGTGCCCCTCAGATTCTCGTTTCAAGTTGATAGTGTGGAAAATGAGAGTAATTACTGAAAACATGCTCTTTATGAAACTAATAGCAAACAATCAGTTTCCTTGTGCGTTACAGTATTTACAGCTAAACTAGCTCCTTTAAGAGTAGCTTCCAAAAACCAGAGTCGCAATTAGGAGACAGACATACATTTTTCTCACAGTTCACTTTGTTAGAGTGTGAGGGAAAATCAAATTATCCCATGACTGCGTTGATCTCCAGAGTACCATGCTAGGCCCTTCATGGTATTTCTCCGGTGTTACTTGACAGTGCCTTTCTAGATCCACCAAATGGTCTTCTCTCCAAGTAACAGCGCACGTTTGCAAGTAACATGTATAGGATACTCATGAACCAATGTAATTTTCTATGTGCGATAATTACGTGTCTGTCACAACATTGCAGATTAATTAGTATCGTATGGCATGAACGTATTTTCAGAGATAACCACAGATTTTATATAAAAGTTTGTGTCCAGTAACATATTAAGTGAGGGATCAATTAAGCATAAACTTCCATTGCCAATTGACTCCCATGGGTCGTTATCAAAAATGAAACAAAACATTTTTTCTTAACATAAAGGGAGTAAATGTTTAAATCTTCGACGTCTAGTTCCATAGCCAGCCAGATAGATCGACATAAAAACTGAAGAAATTTATGTTGAAAGTTCTGGTTGATTTTTGGAGTTACCTCCATTCTTATTTGTTTTAAAATTGTTTGTTTTCAAAACCCTCATGCGTGTTACGAAATCGAGGCCATCTTATCTTAATAGTTACTGCACTGAGACTATTTTCATGGATATTCCTGGATGGTATGGATGTTGTGTCTATCAGTAACAGCAGCAGCCGTCATTAATCCATTGCTGGACAAAGGGCTTCCTCATCTTCTTCCATGACGAGTGCAACTGCGCTAATCTTCACTAAACTATCAGCAAACTTTTTTTATCTCATCCCACCATCTTGTGTCTGGTCGTTCCCAACTGCGTTTACTGTCCCACGGACACAAATCAGTTAACTTCATGCTCCATCTGTTGTCCCTTTTTCTCCCTACGTGACCAGTCCATCTCCATACTAAATAGGCAATCCATGTTGAAAAATATTCACGGATATATTTGAAATTCTATGAGAAGGCATTTTTTTTCTTCGAAAAGAAACCAGTAAACTCGTTTCAGTAGGAAAGTCTCTTTTTTTTTAAAAGATTCGTAGGGTTTAATTTCATCATCAAAATCGTCATCTGAAAGTGAAAGAGTTCATCGTTGTTACGAAGAGAGAAACAATAAATCGCACTGTTCATCAGATAAGTAGATGTGCTTTATACGCTCTCAAATACCAGTTTATTATTAACATTGCTATTATCTGTGTTAACTGCTTGACAGTAACACAGATTGCCTGAACCCATCGAAGAAATTAATACACAACGTGTAAAGCTAACATTCATTTCATAAATGTATGTGCATATATATATATATATATATATATATATATATATATATATATATATATACAAGTGTGTGCATGTGTGTGTATATTTTTATATGTATATATGTGCGTATATATATGTGTCTATACATTTATGTTGTTTGTTTATTTGTGTGTGTGTGTGGGTCTGTGTATGTCGATGTGCATAAGGTAACCCCCTCATCTCTTTTTCAGTCATTCTCTCTCTCTCTCTCTCTCTCTCTCTCTCTCTCTCTCTCTCTCTCTCTCTCTCTGGCCCTCTCAATTGCACGTTTTCTCTCTCTTTAACTCAGATTCCCTCCATTCAACCTGTCTTTCTCTCCTTCCATCTTTCATTCTCCCAACCTCTGATTCCCGCTTTTTTGTCTTTTCCTTTCATTCTTTAAATCCAATTTCTTTTTTCTCTCCCTCCCTCTCTCGTTCTCTACCGACGTGTCCCTCTTTCTTTGTCACTCTTTTTTCCGTGTTTTCTCTACCTCATCCTTAGCCTCTCTCTCTCTCTCTCTCTCTCTCAGGCACTTATTTTCTCATTCTCAATTTCTTTCTCTTTCTCTCTCTCTCTCTCTCTCTCTCTCTCTATATATATATATATATATATATATATATATATATATATATATTTCTCCTACTTTCTCATCCTCAAATCTCACCCTTTTCCTCTCATTTCTCATCGTCACCGCCTGCCTCTTTTCCTGTCCCTCACTCTTACCTTCTCTCTCTTCCTATCTCTTTCATTCTCTCTCTCTCTCCCTCTCTCATTCTTTCATCCCAACACCTCTCACTCTTTCTTTATCTTAATCTCTCTTTCCCTTTTTTTTTCCATTATTCTTTCTTTCAAGCTATTCGTGCAAAGATTCCCGTCCATTTTCAAAGAGTGTTGTTTGGCAAAAAGACAGACAGACGTGCGTCGAGGTAATGAGTGTCGGGGGTGGTGGTGTACCAGGCGCCCAAGGAGGGCTCCATTCCTAAAGACCGCACCCCTCGTCTCCCAAACCCAACCATATGCAGTGATAACATCAACCAGAGTCCTTCTCACGGGTATCAGGTATCCAGAGTGCTGCCACCCCTGCATTTGCCGTCATCACCCCCTACACTGAACCTACCCAGCGCCGCCGCCCCCCTTCGCCGCCATCGAGGGATGCGCCTCCCTTGCTTCCTCTCACCTGCTCGACGGCCGCTCAAGAACACGAGGCAACTTGCCAAGAATAATAAGAAGAGCTATAAGTGCAAACAATAACAATAATAATAATAAAGATAATAATCATGGGTGAGTGGTGGCAGGAGTACTTATGGTAGTCATATGGATGAAAGAAGAAGAAGGAGAAGGTCTAAAGACATAATGAAAAAGAAGAAGGAAACAAAATAAAGGAGGGAGAAGTAATGAAAAGGGAGAGTTATGATAACGAGGTGGGGGTATGAATAAAGAGAGATACGAAGGTGAAAGTTAAAGAAATAACAAATGTTGATGAAAGGAGAGTGGCGAAAGATAAAGTGAATATCCATATCTCGCATAAACGAATCGCCATAGCCCGCCCGTGTACCATAAGGAAAATTATAAAAATCATAAAACTATTGAAAATAATAGATCTTTCATCAAAACTTATTTGAAATAATACCAGTATAGGATTTGGGCATTGTTGGTCACAAAATGACCATAGAGACCCCGAAAAAGCACATTTTTGGGGAAAATTACGTTTTAGGAGATGCTTAGTGGTGAACACGTGTAAGTTTTCAAGGTTGTAGCCCCCAAAGTATGACTAAGAGCGCCCAGAAACACATGCACATACACACGAAGAGAGAAAAATCCCTAGTCAACATGACTGGTTGGTCAGCTATTTGTGGGGCTACGGTGATCCGATAAACTATTTTAAAGAAACACGTAAGAGATAAAACTAATGGCAAAATGACAGAGTAAAAGACAAGTCAAAGAAAAAAAGATATAGACATTTACTAAGCTTGGCACAAGGCTACTGGTTCAAGGCACCCAGTGATGATTGAACCTCTTCCAGCAGTGATGGTCTGCGAGACAGCACTTGCGTCAAAGACGGCACCCGGGAAGAAAAGTAAACAAATGATGGTTGTCCCGATTCACAACATGGATTCAAAGAGACCAAATGTCCAACTGAGGCCGGCAGAATACAAGATGGAGAGTAGAACTAGTCAAATTCAGAAAGTATTGGTTCTGTGACGCCCACAGTAGAGAGACTTAGCGAATCCTGAGGAAAGTCTATGTCCAACGACGGACGAAGACTGATGCTGATGATGATGGGCCAGAGGGAATTCTGTGCCCTTCACACGTGACCCCTTATGCTACACTTGTGTGCTGATCAATATTCGAATGCAATACCCACTACCCACCGTTAAAGATATATTATTCTTTACGGAGCCTGGCTTAGTCCGGTATCAGTTCGCAAGGTGAAGCATTCAGCCTTAATTGAAGTTTCTCAGACAATAATGGTCTGCATGACAAACCAGCTTAACTGTCCTCTAGGAGAACAACACCGAAGAAAGATAATGACAATAAGTGGGCAATGCATTACAGAGTTTAGTATTCCAGTTTGTCGCATAAGGAAACCTCGCCCGCCGAGTTACCCCTGTCTAGTTTTAGACGTTTGCTTTTTATATCTAGGAGTAAAAAAAATACGCTAATGAACCAAAACATTATGACAGATATAGGTGGAAAGAATCACAGCAACCGTCTTGTAACAACAGTGAATCATGCTCAGTAGTATATGAGCAGATACGCCGGCCTCGAGTACTTCTTCTTTATGTGTTGAATGGCGTGCTTATGGGTGAGAAGAAAGATTAGAGTGACTTTGATGAAGGTCAAACTGTTATGGTCAGCAGTTAGGTCAGATTATTTCCAAAAAGACACAGCTTGCGGGGAGCACACATTCGGTTGTGGTTGGTACCTATCGGCAGTGGGCCGAGCAGGGGAGGCATTGATGTGATAATTGAATGGTAACTTCCTCACCAATTACAAGCAAACAGAAAAGTTACTGCACAAATTGAAGATACCTTTGATCAAAGTGAAGGGAGGAATACGTAACGGCACAGAATATATAAGTCTTCCTTGCATACAAGAATGCAGGTCTCTGGCATACGAGACCGCAGGCATACGAGGTGTAGCAGGCCACTCAAAATACACATCTCGATCGACGTCCATCGCAAGAAAAGCCTCCAATGGGCACACGAGCGTCGGAACTAGACCATAGATGAAGGTCACGTGGTCCGATATCTCGCTTTCTCCGGAGGACGTTGTACGTCATTATCTTGGAGCAGCAATTGCACCTAAATGCACCGACGGAAAACTGCAAAACTAGTGAAGGTGGAATGATAGATTGAGGTAACATTCCGTTGGGAAACACCGTGTTTATGTGAAAGGTATTACAACCTACGTCAGCATTATTGAAGAACGGGTACAAGCCTTCAAAGTACCAGTCTTCTACGATGATAATGACATAATTAGGTAGGACAATGTGCACTAAAAAATGCACAAATTATACAGGAATGGTCTGAAGGACACGAAATATCTCTACATCACCCAAAACACAACCCTCCCCCAGATCTCAATCTTTTTGATGCTCTGGAACGACAAATTCACTCTGCAGAATCTACACCACGTGAAAAGGCAGCTAATGAACCTATCGGTAACATCCTGGCACCTGACCTCAAAGCAACCATCGGAGTTCTTGTAAAGTCCCTTTATGATCGTGTAAAAGCTGTTTTGCAACCGACACCTTATCAATCAGGTTGTCATGATATTTTGGCTCATCAGTGTATATCACTGGATGCTCATTGTACAGCAACCTCCCCAGTGGTTGGCATAGTTGGGTATTTCCACTGGTGGAAGTGGTTAGTGTCCGAGCTCTGGCGAAAAATGTGAAAATATTGAGAACTGATTACTAAGATAGGCAGGTCCTCCAAATTGAAAGCTTGGCAGAAATAGGTCTTGTTATCTTGATTTGGACTTGAATCAGACTAAGTTGAGCCGAGTGAATATCTGTTAAAAATATATATAGAATAATGCACAGTTGGCTCTGTTGTGGGGATGGTTCTGTTCCTGGGGTAGTTGTATGTATCCCATAGATCCTACATATTTTTTTTCAAACCAACGCAGAAACCTGGATTTCAAATGCTGATTTTCAAGTAAGGCATGCAGGCTCTCTTTGTTTAGAAAACTAGCACATCACCATCCCCCAGCACCAAATTGTCTCAATTTGGCTTTGTGCCGAGCTAGACTTGGTAAATATCAATAATATAATGATTCTCTTTGCTCAACATCACGGGAGTAAATCACAAGACGCCACGGTAAATTAGAAAACATACAAGTGTCAGTGATATAGAAACCATATGAACACTCAAATGGCAATGGGCTTGCCAGATCGCAAGAATGTGCATCACTACGTAGGTCCTCAGAGATCATATGCAAAATTGTGGCTGGCAAGAAGATAGTGTGACGAATTAAGCAAATCCGGTAGGTACTGGCTCAGCTACGCCCACGATTGATATGTCTAGCGAATCTTGGGGAGGGTCTATTACGGACGTTAAAAGGATGATGATTATGATAAAGAATTTTGTACCGGTATGAGGTGGTTCAAGCCAAAATGGAAGCCAGAATTTCAAGTTAGAAGAATAGGTAGATAGATAGATAGATAGATAGATAAACAGATTGTAATTATTGTTTTCGGGCTCAGCCTTTTCACAGACCCCTCATTATTTTGATTATGTAACAAACCAGCCACATTTCTTTTTGCATTCCTTCAAGCATTTTAGGGAAATCCTAATCCAAGTTTTTAATATTCTAGGGGTACCTTAACGCAATGCGACAATGGCGACAATGAGCTGATTGGCAAGAGAAGAACTACAAACTTTCTCAAATATGAATTAGATTTAAATTGTATTGAGAATAAAATGATGGAAGTCGGAGAAGAAAGAAGGATAAGAAGGAACACTTGAAGTGAACGAACGAAAAAGTATGTTGAAGATAAAGACACCCACGATGACGATAATTATAAATGATTTTTAAGGAGAGAAAATGGAGAGTAAAAAAAGGAAAGGCCGAACCCGTCTGGAAGGAAAACGTGAAAGGAGGAGAGGGGAAGGGAAAAAGATAGTGATGATAGACGAAAAATGAAGAAATAAAAGGTCCTTAAATCTAATGTTTTCTATCTATCAATCTATTGATAAGTACAAGGCCTATTGATGAGTTGTAAGAGCATTCATTCTTAACGAGGAATATTCATTTTCAAAATATCTCCTCCCTTGACAATTCATTCGAGTTAGTGGTAAATGTTCATCACATAGAGTGAACTTCATCTTGTGAAAATTTCTGATCAAAATTCAGTTTATATCTATGCGCCAGGTGCTCGATATATATATATATGTTATGTATATATATATATATATATATATATATATATATATGTATGTATGTATATATATATATATATATGTGTATGTATATATATATATATATATATATATATATATATATATATATATATATATATATATATATACGAAAAACCCAAAAGAGAAACAAATAACCCAAAATTGAATAAGATAGTATATCTATACATCTATCTGTCAATCAATCTTTGTATATATATATATATATATATATATATATATATATATATATATATATATATATATATATATATTTAGTGAGAGAGAGAGGCACCAATACGTCTGTGTGTATATGTGTGTGTGTGTGTGTGTGTTTTGAAATTTTCGCTATACAATCGTTGATCATGTGAATAATATTCAGCATTGAATTTAGTGCATTGCCTACGAAGGAAATTATGCTGACAAATATTTTTGTGCCAAATAAATTACTTTTTCCATCCTCAGGCGACCAACTCATTAATGTACTATCATCTATATAGGTATACATTTGTAATTATACATACAGATAATCTGTACAAAAATGTATGGATGCCTATTCATATTGCAATATATCTATCTATCTATGTATCTATCTATGTATGTATCTATATCTATATCTATATCTCTCTCTCTCTCTCTCTCTCTATATATATATATATATATATATATATATATATATATATATATATATCTACACACACATTTGAATATGTATCTGCCAATTTGAATGTATAAATTAGGCTATACATATAAATATATATATATATAAATATATGTATATGTATATATGTATGCATATTCTTATATACTTAGATATTCATATCCACTTCATGAATACCCACTGATTTGTCTGTGTTTATCTAATTGCAAATGCTCTATCCCTGATATCGAGCACTCTTCACTCATAGATAACTCACACAAACACACATATATATATATATATATATATTAAGTTCTCTTCACTCATTGATAACTCAACCACATACACACACACACACACACACACATATATATATATATATATATATATATATATATATATATATATATACTCTCAAGGCTAGACATAAATAAGGGACCAGTAGGAAGGATGGCAGTTGAATATGAGCGATGGCAGGAAGGAATAGGTGAATAAGGTCAAAGATATGTAAGAAAAATAAGTAAAATTGATATGACTCAAGTGGATGCTACAACTTAGCCCCTTCTAAACTTTTCAATTTTTTCCTTTTTTTTCTCTGTCTTGCTTTCGTTTTTCTTTCCCCCTATTTCCTTTGCTGTCTCTTCTTCTTCGTTCCTTTTTTTTTTTCATTTTTTTTTCTTCTTTTCATTCTTTATTTCCTTTCTTCCATTCATCTAAGTAGATATTACAGAGTGGGGAGGGGAATGCTTTGTATACATCCGCTGTGGAGGCACATAATGCTTACATTATCTTTTTACACGTGTCTTCAGCTTTCGGGCCGAAACATCAACACTCTCCTCCTTTTATCTATTTTCGGTCTCTTTCCTCTTCCATTCGCTGTGTATTCAAGTATACAAATGCAACTGAAACATGGAACTCAACCAAAAGATTGACCCCCAAACTGAGAACCATGCAATCTGCACAGTAGAGAAAAGCACGCTCAATATCACATAAAGATCTCACAAAACAGCTTAATCTATTGTGGAGAAAACGGGAATCTTTGAATCCCTGACAAAGATCAAGAGGCGATGGGCTGGTCATGTAGCAAAAATGTCAGACATTTGTTGGACATGATGACTCACATCGTAGATCCCCATAGATCACATGCAGAACTGCAGCCGCCAGAATATAAGATGGTGAGACAAACTAGATAAGTTCTGAAAATATTGGCTCTGTGACG
>OY735215.1:19257767-19260267 GCA_963457665.1 Thysanoteuthis rhombus | reverse complement strand
CGTCTCTCCATCTAATATTCTGCTGGCCTCGGTTGCGCATGTGATCTCGGGGGATGCGAGCTCAAATCTTGTGCGAGGTAACCTCCTTATTTTCCCATACGAGCTGCTTACTTTACGGTCGTAGAATGCAAAACGATCCGAGTGTTGTGATGAAAAGCAAAAAAAATAAGATGAACTAGTCAGAAATTAATAATAATGGACAACTTTCATCTCGGAAACTCGACCAAATTTCCTGTAGTTTCTAAAGTTAATTCTACACACACACATACACACCTAAAACGGTAATCTAATAAAGATACTTGGTTATATGTTTATAGAGATGTGATCACCTCATAATCGTATATATATATATGTATATGAAAATGATATGTTTACTTTTAAGTGATGAATATTCTTTCAGTCATGATAATGAACGATCTCTCTCTCTCTCTCTCTCTCTCTCTCTCTCTCTCTCTCTCTCTCTCTCTCTCCACATATATATATTGAGAGAGAGAAAATATTTTTCCAGTCTTGATATTGAGCTATATATATATATATATATATATATATATATATATATATATATATATATATATATATATATATATATATATATATATATATATTTATATATATATACATATATTGAGAGGAAGAGAGTGAAAGATTGGCACTCTTGAATTTTTCGTTTAGTCCGTACAATTCATTCAGGAATAAATAGAAATCTACCACGTTTTTCTCATCTGAATATTCAATAAGAATGTCAAAATTAATTTAGCAAAAATCATTATTTTTCAATTTACATAGAGTAATTTGAAAGAAGAAATCGAAAATATTACCTGGATAATAATACTGGTCATCATCATCAGTCTTCTATTGTCTGTCATTGGACATAGACCTTCCCCAGGATTCGCCACTCATATTTCTCGTGGGCATTGCAGAGCCAGTACTTTCTAAACATATCCAGCTCGTGTCGCTATCTTATATTCTGCCAGTTTCGGTCCTATTCTTGCCGGATGACCAGCCCATTGCCATTTGTTCCCTAATGATTTCTATCATGTCTCTGACTCCTGTTTTTTCTCTTTGCTGTCATGTGATATTTAGCATGAACATCTCATGTGCACGTTGCATGATTTTAGGTTTACGGGTCAGTCTCTTGGTGAGGTTCCATTCGGTTGCACGCCCCTTTTTGGCAACCACGATTGTCTCAGAAAGATTTTTGTAGACATCTATAAGCTCTTTAAAGCTGGTTATTTCTCCTGCTCTCCCTTGGTAATTTGTTCAAGCTCTTATATGCTTACAGCATTCCTACGGGATGTGCTAAGATTTCTGCTTTTCCAAAGAGTTTCAATAAGATATAAATTATAACTAATCCCAGACAAATTCAAAACAGTTCATTTTTTCTATTCAAACTATCCTAGTGTACTTTTGGATGTTTTTTTTTTTTTGTTTGTTTTGTTTTTTACATTCTAAACAACTCGTGATCTTCGGACCAAACTTAGTTTTCTTCGAATTTGTAGCCCGTTTTGCTCAAAAGCCTTTTTAGTAATCCGATTATTTCGTAATTTTTTTTTATACGGTCAGGGCAAAGCAAATCAGCCCCATAACATAATGGATCCCTCACTATGATTAACATTGGGAAAGGTGCTCATTTCCTTTTTTTTTAATCCCAGAAGGACCTCATTGCTGAAAAAAAAAAGCATTTAAAAAATGACTGATATTTACCAAAATGTACCTGGACTGAAACAATCCTTCTAGGCAATATATTCTATGGACAAATGCTACTAAAATAATGACAGTAGGGTTGCACACGTGAATACACAGGCGCATAGAACCCCACTAAAAGCATAGTACAAAGTGTATAGATCGTAATACATACAGATGCGCGCGTACACACGTGTGCAGAGGGGTGTACGTAAACATAAATTTACGTATACACTGCTGCTGCAAAAACAGTCTTCATCAGATGAAGACCTTACTGACAACCTGGTTTCGAGGTAAAACCATTGTTAGTACCAACCCAGAGCACTCCAGCAGTACCTCACGATACCACCGATCTTAGTTGGTTCTCAAGGTACGGGAGTGTCAGATCTACATAAATGCAGCCTCTGTCTAACCCTGGGGTTTCTTGATATATTTCCATTTTTTCTGAAGATGATAATCCAAGTTTATGTCAAGGATGAATAAGCAACTAAACAACACCGTCTGATTTCAATAGGAAATGTATTTGTCGTCCGGACATTTCTCATACATATATATCTATGAGAAATACATGTAATTTTACACTCCTTTGATAAACGAAAATGAATAATAACTTATAAAAACTGAACAAATCCAATGGAATATGCATTAACAATTTATTTATGAATCAATGCTAGAGTGTGCACAACGTGAACATTGACAAAAACGATAACAAAAACGAACAGATATATTTTTATATCCTTCTGGTCGATATAACATAATTTGATTGCATGTCTGTATATATACATATTCATATGCCACCTAACGAAGCCTGTAGGGA
>OY735215.1:19175267-19252767 GCA_963457665.1 Thysanoteuthis rhombus | reverse complement strand
AACAATAATGCAGAATGTGACAAAATAAGATGAGGATACATTTGATCTAATGCAAACTTCTCCAATTCAGTTCTGTTGTCAACGGTCATGTGTTGTAGAAACCATGTAAAATGTGACAAAATTATGAAACTTTTAGCCAATGAACAATGATGTGTTTAGAACAAAATTAAATACGTTGACTTCCGATTTGAAACGTGCTCCGCGCTATTTGATGGCCGTCATTTATTTTTCTCTAAACATACCTTAAATACGTGCATTTCCAAGAATCTTTTCTAAAATTTAGATGCAAGTATTTCTCAGTAAATTCAAATATTATTAATATTTACGTGCTTTAAATCACATTTTCAAAATTATATTGATTTATGTATTCAAAAAATAAATTGATAAAAAGTGTTTCTGCAAAGAGAGATTCAATGGAGTTATCCCCTTTTTATTGGTTTTAATTATAAGAAATGGGTGTTTTAGGTATTAGGTTAAAAATATGTATATAATATTGAATTGCATGATTGACTGTTCAAGAGATATGGCTTGGAACTATTTAATACGGATGACGAGAAGATTGCGCTACTGTTTGCTATATAAAACTGAAGTTTGGTTGAAGCTTTATACATGGCAATAACCTGAAACACCCTTGTAAATGATTCAATAAATACTTTCCGGAAAATATGATACGAACTTCACCTTGGATTTCACGGTGCCCCGACCAGAATCCAATTTAGAACTTATTAAATGAATTGAAAAAAAACGCGTGAGAACAAGAAAACCAACAATTCTACAACAACATTAGGAGTGGCAAAGTATCCTTGAAGATATTTGTTCTAATCGAGTAAAAGATCATCAAAAAAGATTAGAAAAAGTTGAAGCTCAAAAAAGGATTTATAATTGACTGTTAATTTTTGCCAAACAATCAATTTTGGACTACTGTTACTTTTTCATTTGTTTACAATTATTCTTTAAAACAATATTTAAAATTTCTGTTTATATATTAACTAACTTCTCACTTAAAGCTGCCACAGTTTTGCCGGAGATCAATTATTTTGGTAATTATTCAAAAGGAATTCGGTAAAAATAAACCGTGCCAATAATTCGGGGCGTAACTCTACGTGGGTACATCAATAAGTTCGTAGTCTAAAAACAAAATTTATCTTACACTTGAAATATTAATTTTTCAACATAATGTCCTTTCTAGTTGATGCATTGAAAATGACGCTATTCCATTGATCACGTTGTAAGAAGTTTAGATCAAATTTCAGGGTACAATAAGGTTACAATAGTGGTCCCTCCATGGGCATCCGCTGGGGCAGGGACAGGGTCATCGACCCATCCCCTGGATCGGGCTTTCTTTCAGTGGGCTAGTGGTTTGAAAGTTGGAGACTCATAATAAATAAATAAAGGAGTACAATAAATACAGTACAATTTTTTTACGTAACCCCGACTTAATTTCCCCCGTACGAAAAGTCTGTAACATTAATCGCGGATAACAGGGTTGTCACTGAGATGTATTCGTAATATATCCTTTTGCTCCCTACCATGGAAATATATCCCTTTGCCCTCCGCCTAGAAAAGTGGCATCGGATGTCCATGGTTCACCCATAGAGCTTATGATACTAGTGAACTGGTTCGCATGACGAGCTCACTAACTATCCCGCCATGACTGAGTTTTTAACACCTACGTAAACATAACCAAATGCCAACAGTTAACCCATTTCTGATGCGATGTTTCACTTTGTTTTTCAGTCGACTTGTAAATTGGATGGTCACAGGCGTGTCTACGGAAAATAGCAGAAAATAGCAAGTACCTAAATATCCCCCCCTTTTCCACTCAAACATCTGACATAGTGACAACCATCTATTAGATAACTTTATCATAACATCAGCTCAAAAATACAAGTATGAGTCAGACACGTTAATCTTTTTTATCAACAACTTATAGCACATGAAAATTACAATCGCACCTCCCTTGCTTTCACTGATGCAAATTGGTCTATAATATGCTCAAAGTCAGTTTTTTCTCCTTCTTCTCATTCTAAACATAGCAAAGTAAGATCACAGAGTCTGCCTTGATCCATGGAGGCTCTCAAATACGAAAATATTTGTTTGAAATTGTTGAATGATCTCTTACAGCTGGCAATGGCAACTACAATGGTTTGAATTATCTGAATAGCAGTGCTAAGATCGAGGATTAGGCCTTCATTTCTACACTGAACGATAAATTCGATAAACTCTTCAGGTCGGGATATATTCATGTTAACCCGACTCTATTTAACATTTTGAAATCCAAAATTTCTTCTTATACATGCTGTCCACACAAATCTGAGCAGTTCAATGTATCCAAACTTCTGTATTTTTTTTTCAAGTCATTATTATCGGCGCTGTAACACGGCCACTCGACATTAAGATGGCAACCAAGCTTAGCATCAGCGTCGTGCAAACGACTGAACAATTAGTCAAATTCTCTTTGAAGACAACTAGGTTGCGTCCATTCTTGTTTCTCTAGCCTCGTTTCCATGGTCTA
This sequence comes from Thysanoteuthis rhombus, assembly GCA_963457665.1. Taxonomy (NCBI): domain Eukaryota; kingdom Metazoa; phylum Mollusca; class Cephalopoda; order Oegopsida; family Thysanoteuthidae; genus Thysanoteuthis; species Thysanoteuthis major. The sequence continues at coordinate 19,250,252 of OY735215.1, read as the reverse complement.
TCATATCCAGGAGAACTTGTCCCCGGTGTGTTCTCAAGTACTTTTCGATGGGCTTCACTGCTTTTGTCCTTGCTCTTTTCCCTGGTCTCAGACAGACTGTATGTTCATCCATCATATTGAGTGAGTGATTGTGGCAATTTGCACCCATTGCCAAATTGTTTTTCTCTTTTTTTAATGAATTCCACTTCAAGTCCAGCCATTACAGCAGCGTTGTCATAGCGATGTGAACGACGACCTTGTAGCTTTATTGCTTCCTTCTCTAGCTTTTTCAAGATGCTTTCAACCAAGCTCTAAGCATTATTCTGGCTCATCTCGATAAAAACCAAGGATGGAATATCTGACGTGGACTGTTTTCACTCAAAATCAACTTCCTCGTTCAAATCTAACATCAGCTCTCGCTGTGCCTAATCAAGAGTCGAGTCAAATACGATACCACAGGACTTTCCCCTCAGAAAGTCCTCCCCCAAGTAAATTCTGGAAATATTGGATGCCAACATATAGGAGGATTCGTTCTGGACACCTATTGAAAGAATGAATATTGATCCACAATTACTTTCAACGCTTTAAATAAGAACACGTCATAGCTTTTGTATGAAATGCTATACTACCGCCCCTGTTTGTACAAGAGAATAGTCTTACTGTCAACTGGCATTGAACTGTGTTTCTACGAGGTATGTACTCACGAAACACCCAATACTGTATTTTTGCCTAATAGTTTATATACATATGTAGTTTAACGACCTGGCCGTCGTAGTGATTGGCATCCAAAATAATCTAAGATTGATCATACATTCGAAGGAAATACTTTTTTCACTTGTCTGATAGGAACTACTCATTGGTACCCCTTCAAATGGTAACCTCTTCAAATGGTACCCCCTTCAAATGTCAACCTCTTCAAGTGGTTCACAGGGTACGCACCATACCTTCCATACCTTAGATACCCCACTGTAGGTGGTTCCTGTCCTTTCCAATTGTTTCCTAAATTCATTTACTTCTAAATCCAATGATATTTCTTTTTTTTTCTATCTACCACACACGAAAGCTCTCAACATTCTTCTCTGACTTATCTGGATGAAACCAAGGAGGGACTCTCTAAGACGGACTGTTTTGCTTTCCGCTCAAAATCAACATCTACGTACCTCACTACTTCTAACATCTGCTCACGGTGCGTCTGATCAGGAATCAAGTCGAACATGAGACCTCAGTACCTTGTTTAACGAACGCTGCACAGTGTGCGCATGTTATACGAAACCACATTCGCGAACATCTAAATCAGTTATTTTTCTAGACTATATTACAAATATATCACTATTTCTAATCGCGAAAAGTACATGAATATACAAAAACCAAATACCAAAGAAGAAACAAAGAAGTAAAATAGACCCGTAACTAACTTGACCGAAACAGAGACGCTTTTCTCTTTCTGCCCTACTCGAATTGCTGTGTGAAATTCTTCATCCAGTTATAAGGCTAACACCCAAGTGATGTTTTGTATATGTCATCAGTCCGGTAAAATAGTTGTTTGAAGATCTCCCTCAAGCAAAAATAACGTAGTATGTAATGAACAATATACAAATCTCGACCCTGTTAGAGTGTGTGCCATGTAACACTCCTTCGAGAACGAGAAAAGATTGAAGGTGCTTATCTTATCGCAGTTTTATATATCACTTTTAAAGTGTATCTCATTTCTTTTCCCTGCGTTCGGTAAATTATTATTTCTCCTGCCTTCAATCATTAATTGCACGTTACAATCCGGGGGCAGATCAAGTTTCTCACGATAGGTTGCCCTCAATATACCTACTCTTTAATTCCGAACCGAAGAATTGAATTTTCAAAACAATAGAAAGCTTGTTACAATAACGTTTTTAATAAACAGAAATCTTTTTGATAAAAATAAATTACATGGATGTGCAGAATCATATCTGATTAGGAGTATCCATATTATGGTGTGGGAATGTTCACGACACAAAGATATAAGAAAATTTTAAAAATCACTGCTGATATTAATCATACATATCATCATCATCATCATCATCATCAGTTTTTAAACGCCCGTCGTTGGACATAAACCTTCCCCAGGATTTACCACAATTCTCTATCATGGGCGTCGTGGAGCCAGTATTTTCTAAATTTGTCGGCCTTGGTTTCGCATGTGATCTCCGGGGATTCACGTCATGAGTCGTGATGTCAATCGGTTGTCTTTCATTCTTGCAACATAGCCTTCCCGTTGCCATTTAAGTTTTCTAATAGATTCTCTGATGTATCGGATTCCTGTTTTCTCCCTTATATACTGTGCTGTCTTGTGATCTCTCCATGTGAGGTTGAGCATGATTCTCTCATGCGCACATTGCATACTTCTCAGTTTGCAGGTTTATCTCTTAGTTAAGTTCCATGTTTCAGCTCCATAAGTGACTATGGGGAAGATGCATTGGTTGTGTACTCTTCTTTTCAAGATTATTGAGAAACAAATATGTGGGGCACAAAAAAAAACAAAAAAAAAACGGACGCTAATGTCTAGATACGCCGAAGACCGGGAAACATTTGACTAGGACACTGAAGACGGTCGCGCCTTAATATATATAGCTGAGAAAGTTTTACAGCTTTAAACACTAAACATATTTTCAAAGCTTTTTTTTTCAAAGAATTGGTATGATTTTAGTCTATAATTTCCCATTATCTGTTAATGCAATTTGTGTAATTTTTTCAATGGTTTTCATTTTCTACACAAAATTTTGCTATGATAGATCTATCTGTGATTTTTCTCGTTGGGGTCATCAGTTGTTTATTATATAACCGTTTCGGAGTTATAAAAACAAGACAGTTACATTAACATGGCATCCTGACAGTGTTGACCAAACATTACCTCTCCTCGAGTTATGATTTTGATGAATAGCTTCAATGTATAGCTTTATCGTATTATTTTCAGGGCTTTGTCATACTACAAGTAGTTAGTTGTTTCAACTAGGGTATCATCATAATGTATTGTTTATGAATGTTATATATATATATATATATATATATATACATATATATATTTATAAAACATTCATAAGCAATACATTATGATACATATATATATATATATATATATATATATATATACATATATATATATAATGTGGGCTCCTGAAAATTTCTCTCTCAGTGTGTATCTGCGTGTATATGTGCGCATGTATGAGTATGCATCTGTCAATGTCTGTGCATATGTGCACGTGTGTGCGTGTGTGCGTTTATATGTACCCGTATCTGTGTAAGTCTCTGTATATGTCTACGCTTGTATCCCTGCATGGGTGTGCGTGTGTGTGCGTGCGTGCCATAATCGAGTAACCCCCATTTTTTTCTTTTTGGCACCACTTCTTGTAACAGTATCTCCATTTGTCTTATTACACAGCAACCACAATAAATAAAGAAAAACCAATATTTTTTTTTTCGAGAACAAATATATGTTCTTGTTGTTTGATTTAGTTTCACGGACACATTCTGGAAAGGTTATCTGGAACCATTCATTCTTTATGTTGCGTTCACCGGAACAAAGTAACCGAACATCCTTTCATAATCAATACTGTCTACCGGAATTGTTTTATTATATATCGAAAACTGATATTTTTTATTTGTTTTTAGAAGCAAATGGTTGAAACTGGCTTCGTGAGAGTTTCAACTGGGGTTTTCTCTTCTTGGTTTTGAACGCTTCAAAAAACTTAATAAATCCGATTAATTATTACGACGAGAAATGCTCATCATCGTCAGCAAAAACAGCAGCCTTTTAGCATCCATCGTTAGAAACAGATCTTTCTATCATAGACTATTACTTTCTGAACTCGTCTCGTTCGTCACAGAATCTTCTTTTTTTTTTGTCGGCAACAGTTTCCCGTATGATTTCTTGAGATCAATGTAGCCAGCCGTGATGTCCAATGATCGCCTGGCATTCTTGCAACATGACCAGCCAATTGCCATTTGAGTTGTCTAATGGTTTCTATCGTATCTTTGAACCCTGTTGGTTTTTCTAATATAATGTGTTTTCTTCTGATTTCTCCATATGATGTAAATCATGATTCACTCTCGTGTACTTTTTGTCAGATGGAGGGTCAATTTTTGGTTTTGTTCCGTGTTTCAGCTCTATAGGTGACTACCGGGACGATGCATTGGATTTAAACCCTTCTATCGTCCTGTTTTTTAAAGTTTGGGTTCTAACAAGAACGATTCTTTGCTTAATCTCTTCCCTTTTTAAGGATTTCATGGGGATGCATTGTCTTAGGTAGATTTAGGGGTCTACTTTCTTTAGCTTTGAGCTTTCATTATTCGCAGACAGTAATGTTTGGACATGTATATGACGATGAATCAATATATATATATATATATATATATATATATATATGTGTGTGTGTGTGTGTGTGTGTGTGTGTGTTTGTGAGTGAGAGGTCGGAGGTCATATTTTACAAGTATACCATTTCATTGTACTTAGTGATCATCAAAAGTTTTTTGTCTTATCCAAAGCCAAGATATATATCTCGTAGTGTTGAATGCAGACTTACTATATATTTGAATATTATAAGCATTTAAGACATTTTCATCATATTTTCTAGGACTTCCATTCAACGATAAATACTTAATTACGTATGTAAATATGCGCTTAAACATATGCTATTCAGTGCGCCTATTCCCCTGGGAAGCATCTCGATGAGATGGGATCTTCCCAGTATTATTCTTTATCCCTGCCTTCCATCCATAGCAAGAATTAGATAATGTTGAAAGAATACGTGTTGTAGAATTCAAAGACAAAGCGAGAAAGATAGAAAGAGCAAAGGAATATACCCCTCGGGTGGCTTCGTTTTATGTGATTGGGTATGCATGTATTTCATGAACTTGGTCACATGAGGCAAGAAAGCCAGTGTTCTTTAGAATTTAGGGGGCAGAGCTCTGAGAGGAAGGGAGATGAATAGAAAGGAATTAAGGAATAGAGAGGATGAAGAATCAAAGAATGAACAAGGGGAAAAGTTGTTGAAAAATAAGATATATGAAAGAAAGAATGAAAGGGGGAGAGAGACAGAAAAGCATTGGTAGAATTATAGAAAAAGAGAGAAAGAATTATATGATCTTGTTCAAAAAGAAGTGGAGAAAAAAAAAGAACGAATGAAGAAGAAAGTTAGAAAGAAAAGAGAGAGAGAGAGAAAGCACGGGTGAAATTAGAGAGGAAAGAGAAAAAAAAGAAAGAACAAGAGAAAGAGGGAGAGAAACAACGAAGGGTCCAAATTGAATGTAGGATGCGATGCATTGAGTTCAATCGATTGGTGCAATGATATGCGTGCATATGTCTGACATCTATCATTGTATAAGATGGAGGCCAGCCAGATGTTGTGTTTCAGATAAATCACCATTCAAGCTGAGTCACTTATTCTGTATGTAACAGTCGCTGCTTCTAGCCATTATTTTAGACGTATGATTGCTATAAATTTGCTGTTTTGCTGTACGATCTATTTACGTTGCCGAAGAACATTGAAATTCGTACCGGGGCCATTCACGCTAGGCAGGCCACGTTTCGAGGACGAAAGACTTCTGTCTGCCAAATATCCCACCGTTCGGTGTGCTGTCTTCCGGACAACGTAACAGAATGGCGCCCAAAAAAATACACAGTGACCGTCTATGAAAGACCTCCGTCTCCTGTGAAAATCGACAGCAGCCATTGGACAACCGAGAATGCACACAGACGGACGCGGCGCCAGAAAATCTTACCGACAACCTCTATCTTTGAATCCAATCCAGGGCAGATAAGGGGCTGTACCATAAGCTTGATGTTTCTCTCCAAGCACCAGTCCTTCTTCAATGTGAAAAAATCAGTCTGTCCTGCTTCAGCTTCGCCCGCTTAGGGCAGTTCCTTTATGGACGTGAACTCTCCTTCAAAATCCGAGCCCACGAGGCCATGACATTATGTTATACAAGGGAACGTTAATCTCTTTTTCTTACCAGAGAGTCATATTCCCAGAACCAATGCAATGAAAAATATTTCAAATTATGGTAAATTACAGCGTTACAAGTCGAATATTTCTTCAATGTTCAGCTTTTAGCTCATGTCTTCCGTATGAATTGATCAGATCACAGAGTGACAAACATAGACGTAAAATAATCTACTTGGCATTTATTCTACATTACACAGCTGCTTGAAAGTATGCATGGTTTCAACATATCACCCCTTTAACGTCCATTGTTGGACATAGTACTTCCTCAATATTAGCCAGACTTCTCTATCATGGGCGTAATGGAGCAAATATATTTTGAACATCTGGTTCGTCACGCCATCTTGTATTTTGTCGGCCTCGGTTTTGCATATTTTCTCCGGGGATCCACCTTGTGAGTCGTAATTTCCAGCGAATTTGTACCATTCTTGCATTATGACCAGCCCATTGCCATTCATTTTCGTATGGATTCTATGATATCTCTGACTCTTGATTTTCTTCCAATATATTGTGCTGTCTTGTGTTCTCTCCATATTATATTGATCATGATTTCACATATTCAGTTCTACGATTACTGCTTTCATCTTATCTTGACATCAATCACTTACCAGACTCTTTTGCACAACTTACAGATTGACCGTTGGAACATGCCAAAACGAATTTTAGGCCAGAGAATTGCAACATTCGGTCATCAATAAACGTTTCTTTCCCTCGATCCAAAGATATTTAGCTTGGTAAAGCAGAAAATAACTAAAACTAAGCGAGAGGATAGTGAAATAGCGAGAATGTCAGTGGCCACCGAGAAAATCTGGTACCTTACCTACGTATATCGGGTTCAAATGCAGTTGGCGTTAAAATACATCATCATCCTATTAGCGTCCGTTGTTGGACATGGACCTTCCTCAAGATTTGCCAGACTTCTCAATCATAGGCATTTCGGAGCCTGTACTTTCTGAATTTATCTAGCTCGTCATGCCATCTTACTTTCTGTCAGCCACAATTCCGCATATGATCTCTGGGGATCCACGTTATGAGTCGTGATTCCCAGCAGTTGTCTAACATCCTTGGAACGTGTCCAGCCATTGCCATTTGAGTTTTCTAACAGTTTCTATGATATGTCAGACTCCTGTCTTTTCTCTTATGTAGAATGATCGCTAATGATCTCTTCATGAAATTGAAAATACAATTGTGATTATTGTTTATCCCCCTTACCACCCGAACTTCCTGTTTCATTACATAAGCAATTAGAACGAATGGAATTTTTCATGCATCTGTTTGATAAATACTTCCTGCTAGTTTAATATAATCCTCGTGTTAAGTTAGGCAAATTAGTTCACCAAACATGATTAGGAAATGATTGAGACAACCTCTGAAGTTACAGTAAGTAGTGACAGCTAATTTGAAGCAGTCTTCTTTCTTTTCACCTATCTATCCCAACCCGATGGAAATAAGATGTGACACAGGATCAGTTCAAAAAGGAGAACCTTGGGCGCCAACGTGTAGGGCAGTAACTTCCTCTGAATTTTTTTTCCTGACTTCGTAACTAATGTAGCGAGGGCATAAGAAGACGAATTAGTCACAGGGTGAGCCCTAATTCAATTGGTTCAGACGACTCAGAGCAATGCCAAGGGCTGTGCATCCGTTTTTGTCTGGTCAGAAATGATTTTCCAAATATAGATTTGGATGGTAAGCAATCTTTTCCCTTCTTCATCGCTTTGTAGTGAAGGCTCAGATTTTCTTTGCCATGATTCACTAAAGTCTCTTCTCAATATCTAATTGAACTTCTCACTGCAAATGCCTAAATGAGAGAAATTCTAGGAATTATGCCAATTCTCTAAGCGTGGAGGGCCTCTATTTGCATAGATAGCCAGCATTCAAAATTCTTGCTTTTTACTAGGCTCAATAAGTGACCCTCAGCGCCAATCAAAAAACACATTTATGCTGGAAAGGATCGTGTGTTACAACAAACTTCTAAATATGGATGGTCTTTATGCTTGCCTGAAAATCCAGCGTTCAAAATCATTGCTTATTACTAAGCTCGAACGCCGATCCTAACTACTTCAGCCACGAGGCAGGCTACTATGGTAATTGCTTGTGATAGTTATACCTGACAAAGGAAAAGAAATATAAAATATTAATAGTAGTTAAACAAAGTTGCTAATCACGATTACTGAGATTTTTTATAATGATGAGGACTGTTTCGAATTGAATCTGAAGTATCTGTCGAGTTCAGCCTTCAAAAGAAGACAGACAGACCAGGGTTATCCATTTAGATGTGATTTTTCAATTTTTCGATTCTAGAGGTCTCTCTCGAATTCGAAAAACATTTTTTTTTCAATTCTTCAATTGGCAACCCCGGACTTTAAAACAGAGAGAAAACAATTTGATCTCAATATTTTCAACACTGAACTCACAAATCTGAGAAAACAAAACAAAAAACATCAAATTGGCAACCCTGAGACAAACCTGCAAATTGCATGACTATAACCAATGTTTGTTTTTATTCACAAAAGTACCGATTGTTTTTTCGATTGTCTTGTGTTTTGTCAGTGTTTTCTGCCTTCAAGATCAGCACATTTTATTTTAATTTTGTATCGAGTAACTATATATCCGTAATAAAACCGCACCAATATATGTGGTTCAAAAAACAAGATCAATAGCATGATAGTTCAGAAAAATTGTTTGCAGGCAACGAAAACATTTTCTCGTGTACTGTTCCCCAAACAGTCCCGCCGGATATGCGTTTGACCAGCAAATATGGCAGCGTAAGGTATTCTGAATAACTGAGATAGATAGATAGATAGATAGATAGATAGATAGACTGAAACAAAGAAACAAACCAACTCGGATGAAATAGATAAAAAGAAGGGAAATAGATTAAGATGTATATGAGCAGCGCTAGGACAGTTTATGTTCAACAGGATTAGATAGACAGATAGATAGATAGATAGATAGATTGATTGATTGATAAATAAATAGATAGATTCTCTCACTGTAATGTACTGGTTACAGAGCATGTTCTGCATTCATCTGATGTCCTCACCTTGTTATATGTAGCACAAAGTGTGGACTTGTACCTGCTTAGCTTTGTGAATTATTTCGTGTCCTACATGTAAATTAGTTCCTGTTCCACATGTTCATGTGCAAGATTCCCTGCGTTAAACCGACCTCTTGTCACATCCTGTTCTTGCTGAGATCGGGTGGATAGGGTCTTTGTAAACTATTTAAATATACTATAGGATATTAAAACTCAAGTTCCTTTGAGGCAGAAAGTGTCGTATTATGCAGCCAGTATGGAGATGCGAAGATGATCTTAATAACCGGATTAATTTTGTTGCTCTGCTTTGTTCACAATAAGAGAATCTTCATTTCCTCGGGATGCGATGCTGGGCCTCACATGGAGAGACCACAAGACCGCACAGTACATCCGGGATAAGACAAGAGTCAGGGACATCATAGAATCCATTAAAAATCAAAAATGGCAATTGCCGGGCCATGTTGCAAGAATGGCAGACAACCTATGGACATCGCAACTCACGACATGGATCCCCAAAGATCACATGCGCAACCAAGGCCGGCAGAGTATTAGATAGAGAGACGAGCTAGACAAATTCTGAAAGTACTGGCTCCGTGACGTCCATGATAGAGAAGTGTGGTTAATCCTGGGGAAGGTCTATGTCCAACGACAGACGTTGAAAGAATGATGCTGATGCTGATGATGATGCTGCTGCTGCTGCTGATGATGATGATGTATTCTTATATAATGCGGACGTTTGCCTATTCCAGAAGAGAGTATACACGTACTGAATAAGAAGACTTATCTTTTTTGATGAGTCTGGAAAATTATCGCTTCTTTCAGTTTAATGAAGGGAGAAAGGCGGACATTGGCATAAAGAGTTTATTCGTAGAAGATGAAAATGATGCACTTATGAATGTAAAGGTTAAAAGATAACCAAGTCTACATTTAAAGGTTGTACACTGTGAATTCACCTGTTATGAATCTGCCAGCCATCTCTCTCTCTCTACACACATATATATATATATATCTTGCAATTGAGAATATGCTTCGTCTCTGCCCATAGCCAATTACATAATGACTGGCTGATAGGAATGTTATCAGAAATCCCATAACAGTGTTTTATGGCCTTCATTATCAGCACAATTGAGCATTCAACCTATCTTGTCCTGTCTTTGTTCATTAAAATCCTTAACAAAGACAAGCGCTATACCGTTACTACCGACTCACTTGTCTGACAACTGACTTTGTCCCCTTCATTCTCATTCTGCCACAATACATTCATCGTTTAGAAGGCTGTTTTTCTGTTGCCTTACCCAATTAACACCTTAGCTGAATTGAACTGCAGGTGTGTGATTAATCAAATACGGTTGTCACTTTCGGAGGTATCGAAAAGTGATGAATCTTCAAAAGGCAACCTTTATCAGGGTTCAGGTAAAGCCGAGAAAAGGCATTGACAAAGGAAATGTTAAGAATCAGCATACAGCAACAATGCAAACATGAACTATGATATGCATATATATATATATATATATATATATATATATATATATATATATATATATATATATATATATATATATTGGGGTCAAAAGGACAACTATCGGAATAAAAAATGCAGAGCTGGGGAAAGTAGACCACTTCATATTCCTGGGACAGTGAATCTAAATGGAGTCATCAAAAGAAGAAATAAAGCAAAGAATCACACTAGGTTGGCAAGATTTTGGTGGAGAAATCTCGGCTTATAAGAACAAGAGAATTCCACTAGTCCCCAAACGAAAGGTATACAATCAATGAATCATACCGATGGTTAATCATAAAGCTGAAACGTGGGACCTAAGCAGAAGATTGAACTGAGAACACTTCAACGTGCGCATAAGATAATCATGCTCTACTTAATTTGGAGATATCATAAGACAGCAAAGAATGTTAGAGAAAAGACGAGAGTCGGAAATATCATAGACACTGTAAGAAAACTCAAATGGCAATGGGCTGGATAAGTTGCAAGAATGGTAGATAACCCCTTAAAATCACAACTCACATCGTAGATCCTCCATAGATCAGGTGCAAGGCTGTGGCAGACAGAAAGCGAGATTGCATGACGAGCTAGATAAATTTAGAGAGTACTGGCTCCGCAACGCCCATGATAGAGAGGTCAGGCAAATCTTCGAGAAGGTCTATGTCTAACCACAGACGCTAACAGACTTATGATGATTATGATGATATCTCGGTCATTATCTCTTATTTCCCGAAAGCGAATCAATACTCAGGAAAAAAGCGTCGAATGTAGAGAGAGGAGAATTTTTCGGCCTTTCCGTGTGTGCTTCTATTATTGTGACCTCTACAACGTGGTTTTCCAATAGCGTAGTGGATAAATCTTTGTCCAAATTTCAGTCTCTGTTTCTCTCTCTCTCTCTCTCTCTCACTCTGGACTGCTTTACCAAAATAAAAAGTTGTGTTCTCTTATCTATCTTTTCATTTTTCTTTAATCACCCCGAAATGGATTTTCTGTTGAAGGTTCAATTCGCTACGTTAATTTATGCTAAATTGATCATTCAAGTCGTGTTCAACTGCATCCACGCTTGTTTTTTGTTTGTTTGTCGGATTTTTTTTTATTCAGACTTCAGTGATCACCACCAAACAGACGGCGAGAGAAGTTACTATTCATCAAACACCTTTTTAATTGATCACCCCCAACACCACATTTTGAAGACATGACGGTTTCTATTGAGTAACCTGTTATTCTAATCATCCAGATATTATCTTCAATTCCCCTTTTATTTTCCTTGAGCAGTTATTGAAGTAGTACAGAGTGGGTTTTGAAATCTCTTCATTTTTTTCTTCTTATTCTGGGCATGATATGTTGATATCATCAGCCATCAGTGTAATGTACGCTTTGCAGAGTTATTTGATGCTATAGACATTGCTCAGTCACTGCACACAGACAACGCACACACTGATGATATTTCAATAGCTGAATACGTTGTTAGACATATTATTGTCTGAGAATTCTTCGTGGAGCCTTGATTTGAGAACATTGATATTATATGCTGTCACAGTTTCATTTTTCAGGCCGTACCATATTTTCGTAACTCTAGCCAGAGAGAAATGTTTGCGAATACCATTTTCAGGTTATGTTTGCTGTTTAAGCTGATGACTGAGCCGGATTTGCTCGCAAAGGCAAACAACGCCATTATTCTTGTTGAAAATATTTCTCGCTCCATGAAAACGATGTTCTGTTGAAACACACGCTCGAAATAATTCAAGATCAAATATGCGACAATGCATTGGTGCAGTTTATTGTCCTAGAACAGACGGAACAAGTGTCTGACGGCGACAAGTATGACAGCTGGGACAAGTCTCTGTGAAATAAACTTGTTTTTAAAGGACATTTTTTTCCTTTTTTTTGCTATTACGCTGTTTGCCATCCATACATTAATTTGTAGAAGACACGTGACAGTGAACATAAACATGTGATTAATGGATCATTCTAAAAGGAAATAAAGGTCAAGTTTCCTCTTTAATAGAAAACCTGAGATCAGAAAGAAATACCCCCACTCAATCCAATATATCAAACGCACACACACAATACATCCCCCCCACACACACACATATATATATATATGTTTATATGTATATATATGTATATATATATATATATATATATATAGAGAGAGAGAGAGAGAGAGAGAGAGAGATGCGTGCATTATAAGCGCATTGCTTTTTCGTTCGTCCAATAAAACTATTGTCTCATGCACATATACTTATGAACTGGTGTACAAAATCGTGCAAATGAAAAAATATATAATAAATTTCGAAAAAGACTATTGAACATGTGTAACGCTAATCGATTTTTGGTGCTCCAGACTATAAATCAGTTTGTAAGTTTGTGTGTTCCTGTTGCGAAATAATGGTTAACAAGCAAATATCACGATACCATAGTGTAGCATCTTCAATGATCACTGGATGCTCAAGCATGTGGTCCCCAGCAGAACTAAGCCAAACTTTTTAGATACACGCACATATATATGCATATATATATATATATATATGTGTGTGTGTGTGTGTGTGTGTGTGTGTGTGTGTGTGTGCACGCATATGTGTGAAATTGTGCTCATTACAAGGGAGAGCTCATTTTTTATCTTAGCAAGCGTGTCAGAGAATTTTACTCCTTTCTAGTGCATTCAATTTATCTGTACAGACGCACGCGCGCTCACTCAGCCAAAAACACAGATCAAATAATAAGAAATACACATGTTGTAAACATATACGATGAGGTTGCTAAAAATCGCACTACAGGATAAGTCCTATGAGCTCTCTAAACTTATACATAAATGAGAAAGCCAAAACGATTTTTTTTTTAAAAGGTATTTTCTTCTGAACCAAATATCAGAATTTCATAATTTGTATCAGATTATTACCTTTAAGATTTTGTTCTGTTCTTTCAGAAATGATATAACTCTGCTATGCTTGGTTCGGAAGTAAATCAACTTTCAATTTAAAAAAAAAAATGCCAGTATGGTATGTACTCATATATGGGCTAAAGGCAACATATATATATATATATATATATATATATATATATATATATATATGTGTGTGTGTGTGTGTGTGTGTGTGTGTGTCTAAGTGTGTGTGCACGTGTGTGCGTAGGTGTGTGGGGGACTAAGTGATCTCTGCGAGATAAGCTATGATGTATTCAAGAAATCAAGTATTCACGTTTTTAGATATTTACTAAGCTTAACTTAGTCCGGTACATAACAATTACAATAGTGGGTCATCGACCAGTGAGGATAGAGAACGCTACTCAAGTGAAAGGTTAACAAAACTAACTTACTCTCGACCAGTAATCTTAGCTTAGCTTAGCTTAGCTTAGCTTAGCTTAGCTCAGCCTGGCACACAGCCAAAACGAGGAGGCACCCAGGAAGGAATGTAAGTTTCAACACTTGTGAATGGTCAATCGAGACTTGTTCATTTTCACGCCGACACAGGTGCCAAGAATCTTCATGTATAGCGGTGCTCAAAATTTATGACCGGTCTAGGAAAATTGACGCCTCGAATGAGAGATTGAAGCTCCGATTCCGAGGTTGAACATCACTTTTTGCCGCCATTGTATATTGGCTTTATACATTTTCAGCCTAGGATATTTAGTTTTAGCTCTTTATTCGAAGCGTAAATTTTCCTAAGCAGAACATCACTTTTGACCATCGCTCTATATAAATCTTTTTTTTTGTTTGTTTGTTTGTTTCTTTTTATGGATGTACGTTGAGCACGAGTGAATATCTGGGTATGTGTGCGTGTACTGGTATGTGTGTATGTCAGTGTGCTTGCACAGGGAGAAAAAGAAAAGAAAAGAAAGGCTAAAAGAAGATAACGACCTGGAAATCCATAGATCACGAGTCACATTCCTGCTGCTTTGGCTCGAGACATAGTAATTTAATCTTCATGTTCAATTTTCTGTGTTTTTATTTTCATTTTTTTCCTATTGAGATTGCACAGTTGAAAAAGAGAAAAATGGTTTAAAAGAAACTAAAACAGGTCTGGTTAGTGACTCTATAGAAACCATCACGTAACCCAAGTCTTTTAGCAGCTGTTCGTGTTGCGGGTGATCGATTCAATATATATATATATATATATATATATATATATATATATATATATATATATATATATATATATATATACATATATATATATTTAAGGGATGATCAATGGATATTACTTCTCTTGAAATTTGTTGGACACTAACCACTGAAAAACGTCTTTAAAAAAAAAACAGGCTCGAATGCTGCACGACAGAAACCGAAGGATTACTTTAGTATAAACATACCTTGCAAATTGACACCCCCTCCCCATTAAAAAACGATTTTATGGGGCTAGGAGTTAAAAAACAAAATACTGTTTTATTTTTATGTTTTTTGTGAACATAATAAGAAGTAAACGTTCTAATTTTCAGCCAGCTAGCTCAATCGGTGCGGCCTATACGCGTGATACAAATATATATGTATATATATACGTGCTTAGACAGACAAACAGACAGAGAGAGACTGCCCTGCTTAAAAACTGAAGAAACCTGTGTTGACAGTTTTGGTTGACGATTTCTAATAGATGCCAAAATGATCGCTCCCTTTCTATCTCTCTCTTTGGAATTCTGTCCGCTCTTCTTTATTTCCAATTTCCGTCCGTTTCTTTTTCCTTTTCCTTCCCTCACTCTTGATATTTGCTGAGCCTGGCTTAGTATGGCACAAGACCAAATCAGAGGAGTGAGCCTGCCAGCCAGCCACGGAGTGGACTTCTGATATTTATAAACTTATTTTCAAAATCTGGTACAAGGCTGTCGGTGTGAGATACCCATTAAGGATCGGACTCACTAGATTAGTCTTGATCTACTCGCCGAGAACTATTTCTCTGAGCAAAGAAAACCCATCTAATTAGTGTAACTAAGATGGACACACTGTGAGAATTGAACTCGCTACATTTATTAAGGTCATGTCAACTTACTAGTTTGATGATCATCTAAATTTAAATTTGGAAGAATCATTTCCGACTAGGTGAACGCAGATGCAGTATACCTGAGGCATTCCTCTGTTTAGTCTGGACCAGTACGACTGGAGTTCGTCCCGTGATTAAGTCAAGCGCTCCCATGTCATCGCAACGGAAGAATTGTGAGGACTGAAGAAAATCTTTGATGAAATTTTTGTCCCACACAATCTCTCATGCTAAATCGACCTTGTGTCACATCTTACTCTCGTAGGAGTTCGGCTAAATAGGAACTTACTAATCACCACTCTACGGAAGGTGGCCTTGGCGAAAAGGGTTTACGAAGAAATATCCGCACAGTAGAGGGGCAATCATTCAGGTTCGAACTCACTACTCAACAAAAAATTTTAGTCAAGATGAGTTCATTGAAGATCACACTTCAGATAATACCACTCTCCCATACGCACATTATCTTTATCTGTGCCTTTGTTTTGTTTTGTTTTTCTTGTTTTCTTCTTGTTATCATTTAGGTACATCAAAATAAGTCTGCAACTTAATTATGCAGAAAAGCATTATACACAGTAAATATTCATTTCCAACCTTATCTCTTTCCATAATTCAGAGGGGAATGTTAATCATATAAATCAAAAATTATATGTTGGACCTTTTAGATCAAAATTCAGTTGATGAGTACGTGTCAAGCTACAGACTTATTAATTGATC
The DNA here is from genome assembly GCA_963457665.1 of Thysanoteuthis rhombus. Classification (NCBI taxonomy): domain Eukaryota; kingdom Metazoa; phylum Mollusca; class Cephalopoda; order Oegopsida; family Thysanoteuthidae; genus Thysanoteuthis; species Thysanoteuthis major. Next base: position 19,234,082 of record OY735215.1, on the reverse strand, counting down.
TTTGCACATACTCTCTTTTTTTATTTTTTCTTCCTTTAATTATCATCTTTCCATTTTTTTTCAATTTACTCCCCGTAATTTTTCTTCATCCATTCGTTCATCAAATGCGAATCCATTTCTCTCTATCTTCCTGCTTTTCTCTCCAAAATTCCTGAGTGTCTTTTTCTCCATTTTTCTATTTCTTACCACGAAGTGGTGGTGACCAATCAGTTACCAGCGTGGAAAATGGACTGGGCGTGCCGAGTTCAAACTGGTATTGAAACTGGCTCTAATAAAGGCATGCAATCCAGCTACTTACCTTGGCTATGGGTGAAATAATGGACATCGCGACTCACGACATGGATCCCCTGAGATCACATGCGCAACCGAGGCCGGTAGAATATGAGATGGAGAGACGAGCTAGACAAATTCTGAAAGTACTGGCTCCGCGACTCCCGTGATAGAGAAGTGTGGCGAATCCTGGGGAAGGTCCATGTCATGACGTTAAAAGACTGATGATGATGGATGATGAAGTAAGTGACAACATTCCGAGTGTTTGTTTCCTCTGATTCAGGTATTGCTAAGAACTCTGAGGCAAGGGGGACTTGTGATATGTGAATCCCAGATAAGGACGTCAAATACCGAGGCCAGCGTAAGGGCACTTACTTATCTGTTACCAAAGATCTGCTTCACTGCATAGCAGAATCTGCGAGACAAGCTTAACTATTGCATCTCGATGAGCCTTCCAAGAAAGAATAAATGAACATTTCATTTATTCTCTCCTAGGCAGCTCGTCGAGGTACAATGGTTGAGCTTGTCTCGCAGATCATCATTGCTAGTTAGTGAGGTCGATTCTAAGTAAGTGCTCTATGCTTGTGATCTTGTGCCAAAATAACTATTTTCTTCTCTTTGCCCGTAACTTTTCTCAATTACCCTCCCTACTTCAGCTTTTCTTTCTGTTTTCCCTGCTTCTCACTTCCCTCTCATTCTCATTCTTCTTTACTTCATAAGTTTTTATTTCTCGATATGTTTCTCCTTATTTTTCCCCTTCTTGAGCTATTCCCAGGGCTGGTGCAAGGGTTTCGTGCCATACTTGGACTTAGAGCAAGGGCCCCATGTGAAAATTTGCACACCCATTTGTATTTTAACGACAATTTTCTTCCAGTTTGGAGCACTTTGCTACAACCTTTGCACCCTAGGCGACTGCGTATGTTCGTTTAATGGACCGACCGGGTATATTTATGTCTCTTCCTTTTTTTTTTCGTTTTTTTTCCATTCATTTTATTAATTGCCCCTTCCTTTAGAATTCCCTGTAGTTTTCATCGTCCACCCCCACCTTGCGTTTTCTTCCCGGTCGTATTTATTTCAGTGTCTGTAGGCTGTTCTTGGCTTTCTTCAGTTTTTTATTTTTGTTTTTTTGTTTTTTTTGTTTTTTTGCAGCTTATTTCATTTTTTCGTGTTTTACTTTCTCTCCGTTCAACTATCACTTCTCATTTTTTTTCCATCTTTCTTCAGATATTTTGTCTTTTATTTGTCGGATTTAATTCCTGTCTTTCTTTTTTCTTTTTTTCATTCTTCTCGACCTTTCTAGGCGACTTCTTTTCTTCCTTTCAATATCTTTTCTGAAATGAAATATAAACGTCTGTCATTTGTTTATCTGTTTTTATAATCAAAGTTGCCCCGCACATGAGACGGAAAGTAAGTCAAATTTTCTAAACTAAAAATAAGAACAAAAATCATGACAGAAACCATGATAACAATAACAAAAATGTAATGGAAAAAAAAGAAAAAAAGAACCAGAGAGGATGAAGAAGCGGGAATGTAGGACTCCAAGAAGAAGAAGAATCTTTATTTGTTATGTCATCCAAGCCTGACGCTTTCAACAACTCGGAGAATAAGGGCACTTGCATAAGTAAAATGAGCCACGTGTTTCTGAGCCAGACTTTTTCTTACCCCCCTTTTTTGTCGTGTCCTTGGCAACAAATAAAAAGAGGGGGTGCGATGAAGTAGTTGGGCTTGTGCGTGACTCACTTCCTCCTATTTTTTAACATAAGGAAAAAAACCCAAACGTGCCAGAGTTAAGGCTGAATTATAAGAGCAAAGGTCGAGACAAGTCGAGGCTAAATGGTTTCTTAGTTTTCATCGAGTAAGAATGTGCCGTTCATTTGCGGCTCTTGCATAAGAGTACACTCTGTGCGCGTGATTAGGATTGAGGTATCCCTTCGATTGACTTTCATCCCGACAAGGGGTTAGCCATAAAACTAGTAGAAATTAAGTCCTGGTCTCGACCAGATTTGATACTTTCAAGAATCACTAAGCTGCTAGAAGGAGCGCCATCTTTGGAGTGCTACTGTCTTCCATCTACCTTTGCTTTGCAGGTGGTTTCATCACGAATAGTTGCATGAATCCAGATCAAAAGGCATCGAGACAAAAGGCATCGGTCAAAAAGACAACAGTGTAGTACAGACTACTTCAAGTTTCAAACACGTTTGTTTAAAAAAAAGTCAGTCAAAAGGACAACACTGTAGAACGAATGTCTCAACTAAATTTTGTTCCAATTAATTAAATTTAGCATTTTGTTATAAATTTAGATGGATGAGAGTTTTAAATAGAAAAATTAATTCATGGTCAAACTTTTGTTCATTTAAATTTATTCAAAGAATAGTAAATTTAATGACTTACTTCAGGTGGTCAGTTGGCGAAATAAATTAAGATATATTGAACAACCATAGCCATCAAGGATACCGAAAGGTTTTGAACAAACACAGCCATCAGAGATGGTGAAGGATTCTATCATTTCTTATATATAAAAGGTGTTCGTTTCTTTGTTTATGTGTTTGTTTGCATGTTCCAGCGCTACTGACTTGGAAATTGGAATCGATATTCCCCTAGGACTTTTTATAAAAATGCTTCTTTTCTTTTCTTTTCTTTTCTTTTTCTTTTTACTTTTAATTTTTGCTTTTTGAAAAAAGCTTTTTTGACCTTTTGGGAGTCTTATTTAGACAGGTTAATAATAACATTTAGATTGTCCAGAATCTAGATATTTCTAGATGGTTTTTGCTTTATCTACATGATTTCCACTGGAAAACGCTACTGATATCATAACTACAATTTATTTTGACCCTATTTATTCTTCCATTGAATTTTTAACTGACCAATCCCTAGTCTCGCCGGAGACTTTACACATCTTTCAATATCATCCCTCTAGGCAACAACTGTCAAACTCCAGTCCAAGTTAGAGTTTACATTGTTTTTCCTCCGTAACAACAATAAGGACAAAAACTAATTGCTATCTAATTAAACCGATTCAAGCTGGACCCTTCTTACATATATATATATATATATATATATATATATATATATATATATATATATATATAATACGAAAGTTACAGGAATCATCTACAGTGGTAATGTAGTTTGACTCTGCAGCAACCAGGCTTGTCATTTTTTTTTATTTATCTGAGGAAACAATTTCACGCTTCAAATTCTCTAAGCATTTGGGTATAACCTCAAATACGTATTCACGCTGCTCGCACACACACACACACACACACACACACACACACACATACACACTCAAGTATATATCTATATCTATATCTATCTATATATATATATATATATATATATATATATATATATATATATATATAATCTGTCAAGCAAGGTAAACTGTGACGGACAACAGACAAAGCTCGTGATATTGGCTGCCTTTGATTAACGGTGATGAAGTTTCAGTCCTGAAACCATACCTAACCCTTAAGTTATCATCTAAAAATGACTTTTGCTTCTGTTTTCGCTACAGTAGTTGCGTGCAATTCTATAATTAAAGTTCAGTCAAGAGTATAGTTTCCCTTGTTTATCCAATGCACAAAGTCGCGTCTAATGTTCATCTTCTGATCATCAAGACACCTCTGATTTTTTTAGTTTTGGCGACGCTATACTCCTCAGTTTGAAATCATCCCTATGGTTATTAAAACTGCGATAAGCCTTTGGCATAAATATCCATCTATACTTATGCCCAAAATCAACAAGGCACTGTCACACACTGGTATGCAGACAAATGATCATAGAAAATTATAATTACTAAACTCAGCTAAGTATAGCATAGAGTTAGATAAAAGGAAGTGAGAGATTCAGTTGCACGAACTAAAGTAAGTGGGAAGAGCCTTCGCATCATGAAAACCAGCTTTACTTGGCCTTGAACACCAACCAATTGCGAGATACACAGCTTTCTCAATCACAGAGCAAACCCAATGACACATATATTGACTCCATAGCTAGAAAATTTACTCTATATTATCATAGCTTTGTGCCAGAAGAAACTCTTAAGATGATGCAAAAGTACCTGGAGACATGTTTTACACAATGTTGATAATATCTTGAATGTGTCTTGAAGTTTGATGAGTTGTTCAGAGTCTCTGTGTGTATAAACTTAAAGAATTGTCTGCAGGAATATGATAATATTCCTGCTCAAGTCAAATTTGGAATTGACTCCATTTCCCCTTATAGCAAGAACAATTCTCACCAAATCTTGAGGCTTAAGCTCTGAACTGTTTGTCTATCTAGTCACGTTAAACCAAACAGGTGTATAAAACTAACATCTCCCTACCGTAATTTGAAACCATGACCTAGTGGCTGCTCGGCGACTCTCTTACAAACTGAGCCTAACTGAAAAGTTTTATTCAGCCACGAATTTATCTATCACATATAAACAATACAAAAGTTCCTGAATAGAAGTAGGATAGGAATACTGGAGTTTGACGCCGCGGCAGCCAGACTTATTTTCGTGGAAATCATGACTGAAAATAAGAACGAACCCCCGACACTTTTTATTTTTGATTTCTAATCTGAGAATAGGTGAAACTAAAGCTCGGCATGGATCTCTGGCAAAGATACAGTCAGTGCAATCACGTGTCTGGGGGGGGGGGTCCATGAAGTTTCAAAATGGTGATTCTGAGCTCAAGGGCAAAGAATTTTCTGGGAGACCTCAGAAGTTGTAAATTGTAAATGTGAGGAATCTTTGAAGGCAAATATAGTACAAATGACACGTGAGCTCACAGAAAAATTACGATTGAATCTATCTACCCATTGTGAATGCAAATTGGAACAAAGGAGTTTTTTTTCTGGAAAAGTAAGTCAAGCGCCATTTTGCTCTGTGACAACGTCCATCTTCGTCTTGCAAAGGCAGCGTTAAAAAGGATCATGCAATCGGGATGATAAGTTTTACATGGCAGCATAATCACCTGAAATAATTTATTAATTGATCATTACCTTTTCAATTTTTTTAGTTGATCTCTCCCAATGCAACACGCTGCTTAAATATGCTGCTCATGTAACTGTTTCTACTGAGTGACTAAGCCACTGCTAGTGAGCTCGATCATTAGGTACTCCGCTAATACGAACAGAGTGACTATCTACTTATATATCCAGGCACATGCTAATATATAATACATGGTAATATACTCCTCATTGTTCTTTTCCGTATGTACCCTGCATCCACAGCTTCAAGATTCAACCAATCAGCACAATATTCCTTGTCTTAAATCTACCCTATTTACTTTTGTGCTAGATGCAGCAAATATAAGGGGTCAAATATAGATCAGATCCCAAAAATTTGTTCAAATTTCTTTTTGAAATGATGTTAATTAATCAAAACAATGACGAATGTAACTATTTCTTCACTATTTCATGTAAAGAAAGAGGCCCGAGTTTAAATTTTATACTCGTTTTGTATTAAACTTTTACCTAATTTTGAATCCATATTTGTCACCATTTAGATTTCTGCTTGATTGTTATTGATTTCAACCATTCTAAGATATCGAAAGACTCTTCCAATCAAAACAGGAATCGTTCTTTTATGTTGGAATACTCACTTTAGCTGAAAAATAATCTCACAAACCAGCCATTGCCAATGAGCTGTCTTAACATTTTGTGACTAGGCAAAACAAAGTTTGGTAAATATCTAATTGTACACTCAGAGCTCATGCCATAGGGCATATATATCAACTATTTCCGAAAGCCACATCTAGTGAGCGCAATTATTGGGTACCCTATTGATACGAACTAAATATCTACTCATATATACAAGCACATGCTAATACATTTTATTCAAGATATTCATGGCCTTTGTTTTGCTGAAGTTCATGCCGAGGCCAACTTTCTTGCTTTGTTTGTTCAGTTAGTCAAACATTAGTTGGGGGTCCTAAATCAAAACTGAAGAAAGTAGACCACTACATGTACCTAGGACAACTAATCTCCATGAAATTCTCAAAAGAAGAAGAAATCAAGCGGATATCACTCTAAGATGGCAAACCTTCGGTAGAAGCAAACTTGAGCAAACTCAATCTTCAAGAAACAAGATTTCTCATGCATCCTCCCGATAGCCACCCATGGAGCTGAAACATGGATCCTAACCAAGAGACTGACCCTCAAATTGAGAACCATGCAACGTGCACATGGGGAAACCATGTTAAACATCTTATGAAGAGATCACAAGATAGCACAGTGTATCGGGGAAAAACATGTGTCAGGGACATTATAGAAACCATCAGAAAACTCAGATGGCTACGGGTGGGCCATGTTGTAAGAATGGCAGCCAACTGATGGACATCACAACTCACTACATGGATCCCTAGAGATCAAATGAAGAACTGAGGCCGGTAGAATATGATATAGAGAGTCAAATTGGACAGGTTCAGAAAATATTGGCGACGCTCACGATAGAGAGATGTGGCGAATCCTAGGGAAGATATATGCCCAATAACAGACGATAAAAGACTGATGATGATGATGATGATGATGATGATGATGATGATGATGATGATTCTTAAGATATGAGGAAAAAATTTGCTGCGTTTCCAAACTGAAATGGTGATGATCCTTGTTCTGTCGTTGCCTGAGGTCGAGGTTGTAGGTACTGGTGTGTTTGAGAGAGAGATTATACGTCTATGCTGCTTCTATTACGGCTCAGAGTAAAAAAAAGAATCCTAGTGCTATTTTCACCCTTTTCAGTGGAATCAGAAGAGTAGCTGGTAGCAAACTTTTGAAAAGGAGGTATATATATATATATATATATATATATATATATATATATATATATATACATATACTAAAAAATCTGGGAGAGAAACTACGCAACGCGTATCAACAATCGTCAAGAGCGATGGATTGTTTTTAGTTTCAATGTAATTTCATTTTAAATTACCCTTGAGATGAATTATTGAAATTTAATCGAAATATATTTCACAACTAGGATTTTGCTCATGAAAAGAATGACGAAACAACATAGACACAAGAATGACGAAATTATTCTTGAATTATTCAACGTTTTTAATTCACTTTGAAATTCTCATGATGTAATTCTCAAATTCTTCAGGTTGAATTTTATCATTTATACAAGATAAAGTTGATATTATGATGTGTTAATTTTAAATTTAAATTGATATATATATATATATATATATATATATATATATATATATATATATATATATATATTGGAACATTTTTAGTGTGGAATCCAAAGTGTAACCTCAATGAGAGTAGGATGAAGAATTGCCTATATATCTTATAATGTATAATGCTAAAATAATAAGGGAGCTGAAAAGGATTCAAAGTTGATTCAATCTCATAAAGGCAACCATGCGGGGCTTTGATGTACTCTCAATCCCCAGGAGGTTAAGGTAATTACAAGGGAAAACACTAGTACAAAGACCAGGTGCAGAAGGTATTTAATTTAACTAAAGCAAAATGCAACACAAGCTGGCTATTTAATATGGGTAATTACTGTACAACCTGCCATATCTCACTTGGAGAGGGGATAAACACTGTTAAGTGACCCCCCATTACCTCGGGAAATGGTTACCCAGCAATCTGTAGGGTCATGGGATAATTGGATTTGAATCCGTGCGCATAGGATACGAAACACGATTTCGTTTCTTGCACGTGGACTGAGCAAAAAAAACCCACAGACACTTCTTTCAAATCTCGGACGTAAGGGAATGGCATGAGAAATTCCTTTAAATTGCTGGGGAAAGTGTTGTCTTGGAGACAGTTCCCTGGCACCCGGGTCACATATTTGTGCCTCTTGGCGAAGTTGTTGGGAAGTGTGCCCGGGTTCTGAACTCTGCCAATTTTTAGGAGAATGGTTTGAAAGCGCTGACGCCAAAATATGTGAAAACTTTCGGTTCATACGTAGATCATAAACAAGGAATTCTTTTACGACTCTCGTGGTATTTACATGGCTACAAACACAAATATATACACCCATATCTCTACAAATACATACTGACCGAGGATTACTTGTTATACTGCGATGGTTAGCGTGCGTACCTTAAAACCTATTACAGATAAATGCTTGCAATGGATATGAAACGGAGGTGGAGGAATCTAGGTAGTCCAAAAGGGAAATAAGGCTATTAGGTAGATAATAAAACTCATGGTGAATGTCTTGGGTATGTGTGATGCAAGATGGAGAATAATAGCGTGCACAGAAAGTCTAAATTTTCATTACAAGTGTTTTTTGTCGCTGTCTTTAATTACTTTGATAAACTTCATTTTTTTCTTCGTTAACGACTGCAACGTCTGAAAGACGGAAACTAGTAATTTTATTGACTCAAGTATGGTAAGAAAAGATTGGAAACTAGTAACTTGGGGCAATAAATATCGGTATAGAAGGCCGTCCGAGTCCTGATGCTTGTTACATGTATAATGTAAATACATTTTGATTTTACAGTAGAGATTCGTTGAAAATAGAGGAAAATGATTTTCAATGGTTGGGATTCAATGCAATCGTTACTGATATGATGTAGCTATTATACGTACAATATAAATGCATTGCTAATGATTTTTATATAGAAATACACTGTAAATGACGAAAAAAGTGATTGTCTATGATCAGGAATTAATGTAAGTGTTACTGTTGCAATGGCGCTATTATATGTTAAATATAAACACCAATGGTTTCGATATAGGAAAGCAACTAAATTGTCGAAGAAAGAAATTGTCAATGATCTAGAGTTAATACATGGCTCTTATCATCCTTATGGGTTGGTTTCATGAACAAAAAGTCTTTTCTATGTTTATTGCTTGTCCGTCGATAGCTGTTGAAAGTTTGTTTTTTTTATGTAGAGGTTCTGGAAACCAGAGAGAGCTCTGGTTTTACGTCACTGCAACTTATATTCTATTTCAGCTATCCGGTTTGTTTCATAAAAGAAAAAGTCATTTTAATTGTTTCAAATATACATAGGTAAGTCAATGAGTCTGCAGCCAAATAATGGAAAAAGCATTCATTTTAAACAAAAGCATTAATCTTTCAACTCTGTCCATCTTGACTCAACACTTTATCTTAAAGATCAATGATTTTACAGCTAAAATTTCAGCTATATCATCCACGCTTGTAAATATATTATTATTATCATTATTATTATTATTATTATTATTATTATTATTATTATTATTATTATTATTATTATTTGCAGGCTGTATTTAGTTCCACTGTCTTGAGGCTTTGAAAGCAGTTAGGAGAGGCGGTGGGTGGATGCATTCCTAGACAGAAACACTTTAGCCGAATGGAGGCCAGAATATGCCAAGAATTTCTATGGCCAAGAAAAAACACCTGCATTTTTTTTTCTTTTGGAAGGGGGGACTTTTATCCAAACGAAAGCTTTTCCTTTCCCGATTGTTGTTCCCCATTCTTTTTCTCTCGCTCCCTCTCTCTCCTCCTCTCTCTATCTATCTATCTATCTATCTATCTTCTCTTCACTTCTCTCTCCCCATCTCCTTCTTTCTCTTTGATAATTTGCCCCCACTATTCACTCGCCCCATATTTTCCTCCCCCCGTCTTTTCTTATTATAGATCCATTCTTACTTGCATCATATTATAGTGATGATGATTCTTCCGTAGCCGTCCACACCGGGAAAGATAGTTACGTATTCCCCTCAGCTTTTCGAGTGATCGGTGTTCGAAACCAGGCCGAGGCCAGGATTTTTGAATGATGATTCCCAAGAAAATTTCCCATCCATTTCAGTAGCGTTCTGTGCTGAACTAAGCTTAGTAAATATCATAATCTTCGTAGTGGTTTTGTTATTATACTCTCCCCCATAAAGTACCACTATTCCATCATTTCTTCATCGCCATTCTTATTCTCTTCTTCGTCTTCCAAAATTCTTTACCTACCTTTTTTTCCTGCAATTATTTTCTACTTTTATATCTACTACATTTATTAGCAATTCTTATTTTCATCTTCCTACGGTTTCCCTGCATCCTTTCCTCATCTTTCTCTCTCCTCCAACTAATTTCCTGCTTCATCGCTCGCGTCATGTCCAATTTACTCACTCGCTTCTTGAGAAATCCCAAACAGTGCCCAGATGGAATCATTTTCACGGCGGTGCCAAAACGCTTCCCAAATTACATAAGGTGTCACAGAAGCAGGGAAACGACTGTCACAATTCACTAGAATCAAAGAAAGGGGCGATAAAAAAAAAGGGTAAATCTTATTTAAAACAATTGAGATTTAATGACAACTGCAGGTTAACTAGAAAAAAAGATTGTATTTCTTGATCTCCTCGGGATGGATAAGAAACAAAGGAAAGGAAGAAGAATAAAACAAAAGAAAGGAAAATAGATCTGGTTAGTCACTCAGAAGAAACTGTCACATTACTGACGTCTTTTGGCAGCATACCCTGTTGGGATGATCAATTAAAGAATAAGAAAAAGTGATGATAAGTTAAAGACTTGGAAAAATGGGTGATCAATCAATAAGTTACTTCTCTCACCTTTTGTTTGGCAGTGATCCCTAAAAAGTTTGAATTTTAAAAAAATAAGTAAGAACCATACCAGACACAAAGAGACCACTTTAGCATAAACGTTCGTTGTGAATTGAACCCCCACTAAAAACCTATCGGGGATGGATGATCAAACAAAGATTGTTTTCCCTAGACATGGTAAGGAGTAAATATTTATATTTTCAGCCTTCTAGCGCCATCATCGCGGCCTGTACATACATGGCCAGCAAACCAAACCAAGTAGGAAACTGAAGAAACATGTTGATGTTGACAGATGTGATTGACGATTTCTAATGAAAGAAATATAAGTGGAGGAGAAAAGGAAGGAAAAACAAGTGAAGGAGAAAAGGAAGGGAAAATAAGTGAAGGAGAAGAGGAAGGAAACAATAAAGTTAAGAAAGAAGGAAAAAGGTTTTTAAAAAAGCAAAAGACTTGAAGTAACTACTTCAGCATTGGTCTATGGCACTGGTTTCAAGACTCAGGTCTGCGGATCCCTGGGCTTCCTAAATTTTTTTCTAAATCAGCATAAGTGTTTCTTTCTGAACTCACATTGCAAATCTTGTGGTAAAAAAACAGCACTAATCATCCCACAGCTATCAAAAAACATCCAAATAGATTTCAAATCCTATATGATTTTTAAAGATCGAACATTGTTCATTACTGTATTTCATTGATTACAGACAAAAAATGGAATGCTAAAAATTTGGCATTGCCGAAATATTCCCTTTAAAAGGGTGTCCTTCATTTTTCAAAATTTAAAACCATAGATCTATGGGACTTACTTGTTAATCATCACTATACAAAGCGTATCGGGTAAAGATTACGACTAAACAAATTATGGCGCAAAACGAAAATATTGGGGCACCCAGTGAGAATCGAACTAACTATACTTACAATGAGCAATGAAGCTAATCCTTCGACTATCGCTCCCCGACTCTTTATGTTTGATGTCTAGTCTCTTTATGGCACAAGGCCAGAAAAGTGAGGCACTCAGAGAGGTTCAAACTGAATATACTACCAATGGCCAGTGAGACTAGCTTTCTAGCAATAAGTCAACGGCACAAACATGCTTGAAATGAATAGCAAAATCGAAAGAGAAAGACGAAAGAAAAGACAGGTCTTCATGAAAAAAGAAAAATGTAAACCTCAGTAGAAAAATAGCAGGGGAAAGAAAAAGCTAACGAACGAGAGATTGAGAAAGAGAAAAGGCGAATAATAAGGGGAAAAAACGAAATAAAAACAAAACAGGAAACGCAAATTGAGGATGAATTCACTAATAACATCGCAGAAAACCACCCATACAGTCGACAAAAAACTGAGATGTGAGCTCAATTTTCACCGAGCGCCCGACCTCTGCACCCAAATTTTGTGGGCTTTGTGTCGTACTCAGCTGAGCTTAGTAAATGTTAAGAAGAAATAGATTTTGTCAGGAGATAAGTAAAGGGGAAGCTTGGCTGAGAAACAAATATCAAAATGAGCAGATAAAAACGGTATCCAAAACATGAAATACTTAAAGTTTGAAACGCACAAATCACAAAAAAAGAAAACCCTCTCCTAGGCTGTAGCGCGGTATTCAAAGACGACAACCGGAAACCAGTCCCCGAAACAATCGCTCAAAATTCAATAAATCATTGAAAATGGTGGCGATAGGGGACAGCTTAAGCGAAGGAGATGGCGGCGGAAGATTTGTTTTTTTTATATATATAGAACGATGATGGCTGTGTAGTAATGATATAAGACATTCCAAACACCTTAGAAATATGAATTGAAAGGAGAAGGAAGCTCAGCAAGATGTCCGAGCGTCTGTTATCACTGAAGTCGAACAGAATTCCAACAAAGAAAGAATGCAGCTCAACACACCACCTTCCCTTGCACAGCGCCTGCGCGATTCATTTTTTTATTGCCTAAGTAAGTAAGCGGCACGTAGTTGCCTGTTCGGCCGGAGGGCCAATTGTATTTGTGTTTTACGAGGCGAACGGGTTCTGCGCGAGAAACGAGAAAGAAACAGATTTCCGGGCGATGATCAAGATAAATCTAACGTGTTTAACAGAGATTGTCATTCTTTTATCTTCCTTTTCGTATTTTTTTCTTCTTCTCTTTTCTGTCGAAGGTGCGAGTAGCAAAATGATTAACAGAATGAAGAATGGAATCGACGTCCAGAGTTCAAACTCCGGCTCTGACACTGAGCGTTTCACTTCGCACGAATGCACTTGGGAAGACCAGTCCATATCTTTTCTCTTTAGCTCTACGTAAATAACAATGAAGACTGCACTCTTTAGACTTGTTTGGCAACCTGTCTGGGAGAAGGACAATTTTAATACCAAGCCGGGAAAGTCCAAACTCTCGTCCGGGTAACAGACTGATCAGGGAACGAATTCTCGAAATGTACGGTTATTGGGGTTCTGATGGAATTTTCGGCAGACTTAACTAACTGGATGTGAATCATAATAAATTGCGCAAGTAAATTAAGGGAGTACTTTTAAAAGGGACGAACGAAATGAGGCAACTGTCGTTACCTCCACCCCACGACATCTCGAGTATAAGTGGGACATTTTTTTTTATGTCTTTTTTTTTCTTCCTCTCTCTACTTTTGTTTATGGGGTGTCCTGTCTTTTTTTTTTTTTTTTATCTATTTATCATTTTCTATTCTCGATTTTTATCTTTTTCTTTATTACTTGAATTTTGCTTTCGGCTCTGGAAGGTCGTGTCGGGTTACATGATAAGAAAACAACAAATCTCATACCAAAACAAAAGTCAAGAAAAAACATATGTCTCACCGTTTAAGTTCCCCAACATCCCAACACACACACACACTCACACATACACATACGTACACAAACATACACAAAACATCAATCTTTTCATTCAAATCCGTGGGTTCGTTTTTATTACTTGAAATGAAACTTCGACACGAGATAAACAAAAGCAGAACCTTCCTCAAAAATCCAGGTTACGTGAATAAAAATTCACAATAACCAAGCCCTTAACAGGATGAATTGAGTGACGCCACTGTGGGTGCTTATCACCTCAAGGTCGATTTAACAAATGAACGAGCCGAATAAGTAGCAATGTGACCGAGTCCGTACCAGAATGGATTGAGTGACGCCACTGCGGGTGTTCATCACCCTTAGGTCTATTTAACATCCAGAACGAGCTGAGTTAGTAGTAATGTGTCACGTGGAGTTTAAGCAGACACTGCTGAAGCTGTAGCCAGCGTAAGGGCACAAAAACAAAATCTGAAACAGAACTGCAGTTACACTTGAGTTGCATCTTTACAATGAACACAAAATATATATAGATCAAAGTATCAATGGGTATTATGACTTCTTATTTGATATTTCAAGAAAATAAATTATCGGCTGGGTTGAGAAATCTCGATTATCATGTGTCTGCCCGTGGCAGCTTTCTTCTCAATTTTGTTTATGTGCAGACGAAGATGTCCGCACTAAAAAAATGAATTTTCAAGAATATGCATTTCTTGTTGATACTAATGGGAAATTTGTCTATAGTCCATTCGCAAGGTTTTAAACTGTACCACGAGTTTCAACACGGACGTTTTATCTCAAAGCCATAAAACCACATATCTCGGACGTCCAACAACGCAAGAACTCAGCGACAAAATGAATAAAGTGCGTTTTTCGTATTTATTAGGATCGTTATGTGATCTTTACTAATGACAACTTTGTGGCTTCACACCAAAGCAAGGATGAGTCTCCTGAGGCGAATATACTCGGTGTCAAGAACATTTGATTATAGCGCTATTTCTCAAATGTAAGTTCCCCTGTGATGATGAATATAAGGTTTGTTGATGAAAATCGTTTTATTTTCAATAGACTTGAACCGTTTTCGATCTCGCAAGTATACTGAATTAATTATCGCAACCAAAAACAAACAGATTGAATCACTGTTGCTCAGTAGCATTTATATGTATCTATCTGGGTATATATCCGGACTCCACCCAGCCCTCACTGTTCATAGCACAAAACATGAAATTTTGCACACACACTCTCCCCTCAATGAGTAGGGAGTTTTGTCTTCATTTTTTGAGAATCCCCACTGCAAAATAGGTTTTCAGAGAATGGTTCAATATGCAATCGACGTTTGTAGCAAATTGGCCACTATTTTGTGCCCACTTGTTTTTTGAAAATTCGGAGTTCTTTTAGTGACCACAGACCAACAAAAGACAGGAGGAGTAACTAATCCATTGATCACCCCTTTCTCCAACTTTATAAGTGATCAACAGCATATATGGTTGGTAGTGATTCATGATTTCCCTTGGAATTGTTTTTGTATTCATACGGGATGGATACTCAGTGATACATGTAAAAAAAAAAAGGTCCGTGAAAAAAGGATTATTGCCTAAAAAAAACAAAGGAAAAAGAAACAAAAGCCATAGAGAAAGAGTACACCAAAATAAGGAAATTTATTGTTTCAGTACATCCATATATTTTTGGTTCTATTGAGTGGGAACGAAATAGGAATAAAGCAATTGTGCCGAATCAGGAAAGGAGTACAACACGATATAGAAGCAAGTTGGGAACCACCTCGAACAAATCTATGCCAATTGCACTTCTTCTTGGTGATCTTCCTTCGTCTCAAGAAGAAGCAGAATACTCGGAAACCAGATGAGACGTCAGCCAGACCAAAGATCGGTTGGTTAACGCGAAAAAAATAAAACTGTTGAAAGCATCAAATTCCAGGTTTTTCCTTATCGCAATTTACTTTGAATGTTCGGGAGGCCTTGAGATGGACAGAACAATTTATGGCATGATAACTGAAAGAGGAAGGGCGATATTCTATGCTTCGTAGTGGCGTAGTGTGAGGGTACAGGAGAGTGATGGCCGCCGCGAACGCATTCTTCAAAAGTTGCGCCTTTCCAACATTCTTCAACTCTTTAGTTCAGCTGTGCGATAAAAAGTTAAATCTCATTATTTTTTTTATAGGATATTTTTTTTGTTTTTTTTTTTGTTTTTTTTTTCATTTGTTTGCATGTCACTGGAAGAACTTTCGGGGCTAATTATTTTATTCAACCAAACACCTAAGGTTTCGAACTGTGTGCGTCATAGATTTTTCTTAATGCTTTGTTCTGTTTTTATTTTACATTATTCAATGTGTAAAATAATTAAATGACACACTTACTTTATTATATATAGATTTAAGATACAATATAGACCTTTTAGCTTATAGTAAGTTGCATTTATTGTATTTTGATTTTGAATACAAAATAAGAATTATCTACTCAATTTAAAACTGTATCTTGCTTATGTTTTGATTCTGAATACAAAATTTTAAAGATAAACAAATTTAGAATTGTTTGTACTCGTCCAAGTGCCATCCTCCTGTGCCCAACCATAGAAACTGGTTACCCCTCTAAGTTTAACCAGGAATGGTATTTCAATTGACAAATATCTATCTTCCATCTGTACAGGCGTCAAATAAAAGGAAAGTCTGTTGAAAGAGACGCTATGAGCCGAAGGAGATCTTTTTTACCTTTGCCATTATTATCGTTGATACAACACAAAATCAAGGGTCATATCAATGAAGTGTGTATAGATAATACTATAATGGAATGGCGTCACTCTTGAAATCTGGATAGTTAAACTGTTGATATTTGTGCCTTGTATTTTATCGTAAAGGTTCGACAAATCCTTACCTCCTTGAATAATCAGTTCGCCTTCCATTTACTGAACATTAATATGACGGGAGCATCAGAAGTTTTTAAAATATAGGATTGCTAACTATATCGTATTCATTTTTTCTTTTCTTAAATATTGGTAGGAGCCTCACTAAACCAGCACAAATAATGAAATCTCCAACTTCAGTAACATCCATCTGCTCTAACACTGGATTCTAATGGGAAATAATTCTCATTCTTTTAAAAATTACGGATTTAGCAAGCAGGAAACTGGCAGAATATTTAAAGAGATTTTTCTTACTCAGAATTCACACATGAGTTTTCTTTCTCCAATGTTAGTAAGTAATTATTTATAACACAGGAATTATTGCACCTGAACTCTCATTTTTACGCGTTTGGAGCGTGTTTTCGGTATTGAGTGTTCTGACGGCACCAGGTTTCTTGATATTTGAACACTCTTATAAAAATTGCAGGAAGATTCGTGTCACTGTAACCCAGACTTTGGGAAAAGCTGGAATCCGATGAATGACCTTTAACCACATTAACTGCCTACGTCGGAAAGCAGTTTCCGTATCGATTCATTAATTTTCAAACGTGCTCAGCGCTGTATGCATGTCATCCCACGGGGTCTGGCATTGGAGAAGCCACTTCTGTGACACTACTTCATTCAAATCTGGTCCCTTTGTCAAGGTGACATCTCAGAGCGAGCGAGAAATAACAGGTGACTGTTGCTGGTATTTCAATTAACAGAGGCATCTGAGCACACAACAAGAATACCTGCAGCCTCCAGTTAGGTTGGCGTCTCATCTGAATGTCTGTCACATCTGCAAATTGCTTTGGCCGTTGTCACATTCAATACAGCCAGGCCCCAGTGAGTCGTGCCCAAAGTGACATGATACTTGTGAGACCTCCTGGCTGACTGCTTCTATTATATTTTTTTTCTTTTTCAATCAAGTCAAGTTTTCTGAACGAGATTTCTCTCTCCCTCTCTCTTTCTCTCTCTCTCCCTCTCTCTCTCTCTCTCTCTCTCTCTCTCCCTTTATATATATATATATATATATATATATATATATATATATATATATATATATACTAAACACATACATTCTATCTCTACCTCTCTCTGTCGCTAAATATATATGCAAAATCTGTATTCAGCCATTTTAAATATTTCGAGAATCGAGAACCCCCAAATTTAATCACATCTAACTTAGTACATAACTTATCGTCCCATTATATTTCATTGGAATTTATTGGGAACTTCTGGAGATATCATATAGACAGATACGAGCGAATACGGGAATGTATGAATTATAAAAACGGAAAAATATCTGTAAATCAAAAACGAATTCCCAGATCATCTCAAGAATTCAGTGACTTTCTTTTACCCGGGGTCCTACAGAAATTTCATCATAATTTATTCAGAACTTTTGGAGATATTGCATGGACAGCCGGGGGCGAATACAGAATTATATTATTTTTTTTAACGCAAAAATATCATTAAATATATAACAAATTCCTAGATCCACCCCAAATCCAGTCAATACTTTCTTACGCGGTGGCATACCTTCCACAGAGGATATTGTAGACTGGAAGTCACGCTGGAATAAGTCCGTAGGGTCCCAAAGAGTGTAATTTGAAGGTGGGGACTACGGCGCTATTGCCTTTCTCTCCCTTAATATTGAATGGTGGTAACTTTCTGGAGAGACCTGCGCGTAAAACATTAATTCGTTTTTATGATTATGTAAAGTTGTATTTTAGCACTGACTGCACTTTTACTTGATGTATATGCACTTTAAGTCGGTATAACTGCATTAAAACCTAGTATACGTAAGCAAGGCATCAGCTTTTTCTGTCGCTACCCATTAAATTCATAACTACTCTATTCATTTTTCGGTACTAAGAATCTATTTGGAGGGGGAGAAAACTATTTGATAATAAGTCACTGGTTTAAGCATTTTTTTTTAATCCCAAATTTAATCTAAAAGGTGTCGGTACTCAGCCTGTATGATGAATATTGCAAATCAGAAGGAAAGGGATTGTCAATGGTCTGGAATTGATATAATAGATCTAATATATGTATAATGTAAATGCATTATAAATGCATTGCAAACCATATTACTGCAAAATGCATTGCAAATAATTATACGAATCTTTACATAAAAATGATGGAAAATAATCAGGAGATAATCATGATTGTAATTTAAACACAAACAACATTTGAACCCAATGTACATAGTCAAAGTTGCAGGTTACTAATTGTTTCCCACTGACTTTACCGGTACTCAACAACTCATCAACTTAGCCTATGATTTTCAGGATTAACGTGTTTTGCTTAGAAAGCCAGATAAAAAGGGGATTGTCAGTGGTTATGAATCGGAGACAAGCATTACTGGCAGACAGATTAAGGCTCTCATATGTATGACTAGTTTATTGTCTTTTTTCCCAGTTTTCAAAACAACAATCTACGAGAATAAACAAGACAATGCCATACTTTTTTTATGGAAGTATCTAATTCTATTTATTTTGTTTGTTCTATATATGCATTGAGGTAAAGGGGACAGAAAAGCCTGCATATTTGTAAGCGAAAAAAATGCAAAAAAGAAAAAAAAAAGATGAAAGATGAGGTTTCATGTCTGCCTGGGTGTATGTGACCGTCTATCTGCGCTTAAACGTCTCTGCACCGGTGTCTGCTTCTATCAATGCGAATTAGAGAATGTGCTAACCAAAGTATATATAAATAAATGTGTGTCACCATGATATAACTTTTTTCAAATGATGTGTATGTGAATTATTCAATTATATCTTCGTTATACACGCAAGTATATACGTATATCTCCCTTCTTTAGGGCTGAGCACTTTTAGGTGGGATACCCATCTGCTATAAGTAACTATGCAATGCTCTTCCAACTCCAGACTAGGGAACTCTGGTTGATGGGGAATCATGCATAGATAAGTATATCGCCTGATTCGGTCCAAATGACCATCCAGCTCTGTGTAGGGCAGGGGTAGAGCATCTGCCTCCAGGTTTGGGGTGAAGGTTTCAACCCCATCAAGCTGTACTGGAAGGGATATCGAATCTATAGCCACACTGAAGAGTTATAATACAACGAAACAGCTGTCTGTGGATGACACAATTATTAATTTTATATATATATATATACATATATATATATATATATTTGTCTCGCTCTCACTATATATATATATATATGTATATATATATATATATATATATATATATATATATATATATATATATATATATATATAGTGAGAGCGAGACAAATATATGTATCAACATATATACGTATGCTTTTTCATGAAAAAATACGTTTGTACAGTTTAAATTATGTATCTGTGTGCACACGGACGCGCAGGTATGGGCTTGGGTGTTTACGTGTTTACGTCGATTTACACTAATAAGATTGTGTAAACAAGTCACGGCGGGTATATCTACGAACGTGCATAAACAGAAAGTAATAAACGTGCATAAATATATATATATATGCATTCATGCAAGATATTTATTCATGTCTAGCTCTAGCAAGTATGCACACATACATACATTCATGTGTTAGTGTTCTATCGTGTGCATATACACGATATATTGCGTGTTCCTTTACGCACATGTGTGCATTGCTTACGCTTATTTCAGTGGAACCCTCTGAACGTAAATAGTTTGAGCACAGCAGGGTGACAAATCCTGATGTGGCGGTAAAATGACATTGTTAATATATGTTGTCACGAAGAGACTAATTTAGAAACTCTTAATGCGAAACCATGACAAGTGCAAAAGAAAAAAAAATAATGGAAAATTTATCAATTTTTCTTTTAAATATCTATTTCTTCATGTCTGTTTCAGTTAATTTTAACTCAGCGGAGGCGTGAAAACTGCTCACTAATTGTACATATTTTAATATCATACCATTCGCACAGACCTTTCTTGAAAGTTCCAACACTTGCTGGTTTCGTCTGAGGAAAATAACACAAATAATTTGGTACAAATGCATTTACTTACATACTGTAAACACATTGTTCCTTATATTGATCAAAATCTCGAAAAATCTCGTGCAAATTAAATCCAACGAAATTAGATATGTACAGTGAATAATGTTTGTTCATTCGACATTTCCTCGGAGAGAGAGTCAAATTTTAGATGCGCAATTATTGAAATTGGTTATCAAAATCTGACGTATACTAATAATAATTTTTGAATAAGATTCAGTGAATATATTCCTTGACCTTGATGGCTCCAATCCCACTTGTTCAGATCGATCTTCAGAGATAGCATAGAAATCCTTGTAACTTTTTAGCATTATCTCCAGTATCAGGTAGAATTATTTTATTTCTCTGAATTTTTGAGATGAGATGGTATTATCATTGCTGTTATTATTCGGGCAGTCCTCATCTTGGTTGTTTTTCATACAACGTTTCAGCCGTTGTACTCTACGGCCTTCATCAGGAATCATCTGGTAAGTGTGGGGAAGTAACGAACCGAACCTGACGGGGGTATATTAACCGCACTCATCTCTTAGCAGTAGTAGTATTTTCGAATTATTATTGTCTCACACTAGGATTGAACCTAGAACCGTTAGATTACTTTCAGTAATTCTGTCTGATTAGTCTAACCACTATGCTATGTGTCCAAAACGGAATAGTTCGAATAATAACAGAAATAGAATTATTTTGTCGTATATATATACTTAAGATTTGGGAGGGAAAATACCTAACCAGTAAGTATTGCTGTATATTATAATAATTAATATATTCGGCTCTTTTAATTTATCAAAATTAATTAGATTTTGGATTAGATAACTTCCACTAGGAGTAGTGACGGTTGGAGAGAGTTGTAATTATTTACTTTGTAAGCATTAGTAGAAGATCTGTTGATTGTATATCATTTTATCAAAGAAGGTTTGTTAACTCAGCTTACATTGCAAGGTTTGCTAACTCAGGTTACATTACAAATCGTCGCTTTTGCTTTCGAGTAATTTTCGTTACTAATTCACCTTATTTACCTGTTTTCTATCATGCTTTATATTTTTTTTATTATTTCGGGGTTTTTTTTTTTTCACGAAAAGAAAATTCTTCCTCTAGTCAAATTTTGTTATTCCATTGTATTATTCTATTTCATTTTGATCTGCTTTGAAGTTTTTCTTTTTTGTCTTTGAGCGAAGTTCGTTATTTTGTGGGGTTATTTGCGGGTTCAATTCTTATCGTTTATAATTTTCTATCTTTTAATTTGTAGTATTTCCTTTTTTATGGTCTTATATTTTTTTCTGTTGTTTGTAAGCTATACTATGGTGTTTAGTACATGTTTATTCTTTATTTTCTCAGTTTTTGAAGTTTTTCAGAGTAAATCTTTTCTTATCATATAATGATTGTAAGGTAAATATTACAACTCACACCAACTGTCGCATTTCAAATCATAGTAGAAGATCTGTTGAGCGTACAGGCACCTGTGAGGCCTAATTAGACTGTTTACTTGAGGAGCAGAATAAATTATCATAGACAAAATTTATTTCTCTACTCTAAGTATTGGGCATTAGGAGATCAAAGAGTTTTGGAATAATGTATACGACTCATGACACAATAATTAACGCTCCCCTATTCAGGGTTGAGCACTCTTTAAGTGAGGTAACTCGTTCATTGTAAGTATGTGCAATGCTCTTCCATAGGAATAGAGCACGCTGGTGGATGGGGAGTTTATACGTAAATGAATATATCACTTAAATTCAACCTTGCTGACCTCCAGTTCCGTGGCGCAGGGGCATGATACCGCCCTCCGGGTCTGAAGCGAAGGTTTCAATCTTACCTCGTGGTACTGGATGGGATAATGGATAGTCTATAGCCAAACTGAAGAATTGTAATACAACGAAACAGCTGTCTGTGGATGACACTATATATATATATATATATATATATATATATATATATATATATATATATATATAAGCATGTGTGTGCTTATAAGTTTCCTTATTTTAAAATGCAATAATTTAAAATTCAAAAAATACTCATCTCAATTGTTTAATGGGCCTTGCTAGAAGGAAAAGTCCGATTCTTTGTCTAAAGAAAAGAAAAAAGTATTTATCAATTATTCAGCAGACTGGAACTGTATAGATTTAGTTTGTTCCATGTGCACTCAAGTAAACAACTGTAATTTTTACTATATTTCGGATAGAGGTTTTATTGGGAAGCGACCATCCGACGAAACGTCTATCTACAAACGGTCTGTCGGCGAAACGTTTACAGTCAAAACGTCCAGCCATGGAAAAACTATGCTTCATCATAATTTGTTCATGATTTTATTCAGTAATAAACGGCTAACATCATACAATTAAGATTGGCAACAGGGACTTTTGAAAATTTAATCTAGCCCACAAAAAGAAATACATGATTGTTACTTTCATTCAATGATTCTTACGATCCAATTTCCCCTTGTGGTCCTTTTTCATGTCTTTTTACTGTTTTTTGTGAGTTTCGAGAACCATTTATTTGACCAACAATCTCAATGTATCTTTCTAGAACTAATCTTCCTGTAAATGTTTAAAGTTAAAGGTTTTAACAAAAAATGTCAAATAAGTATTTTTACATAAAGTCCATGTTGAGTATTTTTTGGCATGCCCCAAAGTTTGGTTTTCTGATGTATATCTTTCAGTAGACATAGATATTTTTCGCAAGATTCAAGAGTAAGCCCTGAATTAACAGAAAATTTGGGTTGCATGAAAATTAGATCCATTCACCACGATAATGATTCTTACCGACATAAAGTGATGGTAAAAGCAGATAGTTTGTAGCAGGAAGTGGGTGGACCCAGAGAAGGGAGTGCACATTGTCAAGGAACATACAAGTTCACCGTCCGCTTGATTTGTCTCAAAACATTCAGCGTTATTGCCGGAAGAATTATCAGTCAATCATCAACAGAATCTCGATTTAATAATACAGCACGTGTTTGTCTATGTGGTTACCGGACGCACATTTTACCAAAGGCATCGTCATATTTCATTCAATATAAAAAATAGAAACAATTGTCTTGCCTTTCAACGTTTTCAAATACATTCTCACTATTTCTCCATCATATCCATAAAGGATTAAAAAAATATATCATACATACATATATATATATATATATATATGTGTGTATATATTTATAAATATATATATATATTTATAAATATATATATATATTTATAAATATATATATATATATATATATATATATATATATATATATATATATATATATAAGGCATGATTAAAAGGAATCCGAACTTTTAAAATAGAGTGCCAATAAGACGTTTCAGTGTGTCAGTGACCGAAATGTAGCAGTGACTTTGATCTTTCGTATGAAAGAGAACAGTATCAAATTATGTAGGTTATATATATATATATATATATATATATATATATATATATATATATATATATATATATATATATATATATATATATACTTGTAACGTTGAAGTTGTGAAAAATTCTGTTTTGAACAAAGAAAAACTTTCTCGAGACATTTTTAATGTTGCAGCAGTCTCAAAGAATTATTGTCGAGTGGTATCGATATCAAACGGAGAAAAAAAAACACCCACTACAGATATTACTAAAAGTGGACGACCTTTCACATCAACAGACAACAATCACATTGCAAAATACGTGCTGTAATCAGTGGAAATGGTTGCCTGACTGTCCACGAAGTTTCCGAAGTGATAAGAATCTGTAAGCGTTCCTGCCTAATGTTTTTAAAGAAGAATTGATGATACATCATGTGGCCACAAAATCTGTGACGCTCCTGTTGACCGGGGGACAAACTTTCTGGCGAAACTCGAGATACTTCAATCAAAGTTACTCTACACTCTGGATTTGGCCTTTATCAACTACCTTTTGTTACAAAGCTGATATCCACCTCCCTGAAACGTAGTCTATTTCAAACAGATAGAAGAGATAGAAGGAAAATACCATCAGATGTGCATTATTTTACGTGAACATAAATATTAGATTAGAAAGCAAAGACTGGTCCTAAGCGTTTTGAAAGACGACTAAAGTTGTCAAATACAATTTGGTGACAAATGTTGCTGGATGGAAAGGAAAGAGCAAACGTTCTGAACAATAAGAGAATGTTTGTGCCGGTTGTGGTCGAGGCAACTGACCGGAGTGGCCCTACAGCATTGAAAGTCATCCGCCAAATAGTTTCTAAAGCCACTGACGTCACAACAAACGGCGGGAAAATGCTTGGTTCAATAGTAGCAGTTGGAACAGAGAGAGTTCCCGTCAAAAAATGTTATATTTTGCTCACATTTTTTCTAAAAGAGGAATTGCGGAAAGAAAGAATGATTACACTTTAATATAAACAGAAACATGTACGCAACGGTTTTGTTTTGTTTTTCTTTCTTTTTTATTTCAAATGATTAGAACGTTTTCTTTTTGTTTTTGTCACTGATTTATTTCTTAGTTTCAAGAAAAAAGAAGCGAAAGTGTTAATTAAAACGCCTTGAGTAATTATGGTGCGAAAAGTGCATATGACTTTCACTTAAAAGCATTTACAAAAGCCGTGAAAGAAAAGATATTTGGCCTTTGCCATTTTTTTAATCAATTATTTGGTTTTCATTGGTTTGTTAGTTTGAGATATTCAGACGAAAACAAACAATTTTAGAAAAGGTAAAGAAAGTGCAAAAATAGTTGCCTCAGGGTGAACATTCAACATTTTCAATTTATGGGATACAAATAGAGTATGATACACACCCAAACGCATGCACGCACACACTCACACATATGCATACACACACACATATATATATATATATATATATATATGAAATATAAATTGCGTTATATGATATAGGAAGTCTTAATTGAAATTCTTTCCTGTCATTACACGGTTTATTTAACACTTGGCCAAGACAATAGGATAAACGATGAAAGAGAATGGGAGCGCTGCAGGAATCGAACCTGCAACCGATAGGGTATTCGAACCTTTGCATTACCGGCAGCTCTTCAGTTCAATGGTAAGGGCAACGCTATGTTGAAGCGGCTACCTTATCTGTTGCAGGTTCGATTCCTGCAGCAGCCTCCTTTTCTTCAATGGTTCATTCTATTTACGTTGCCAAATGATACATTCACTGTGTTATAACAGGAGATCATTCCAAATAAGAGTTCTAATATGATATGACGCAAATCATAATTATATATATATATATATATATATATATATATATATATATATATATATATATATATATAGTGGAGTAAGGATTCACTACATATATACGCTTGTTTTGGCATCTTTGGGCAGAAACATAAACGTGTTTGTGTTACAAATTATAACCGTTATATTCTTAGCTATACTCTACATCAACTGAATGTCTAATATTGAATGCATCGAGTACGTTATGAATTAAACCCATCACACATCGGATATTGTATCATATCATATCATATTGTATTCCTGATATATATATATATATATATATATATATATATATATATATATATATATATATATATATATATATATATATATATATATATACATATATATATATATATATATATATATATATATATATATATATATATATCGAGTAAGACTCTGAAAGAAATTATTTATCTAGCTGAATAATCAACTCTGCTTTTGGACATAAGTATGAAAGTACGAGATGGAGATCATTACCAAATAGCTTCACTAATTCTTCCCTTAGAATTTTTTTTAGATGAAGTATTTCCACTTTGATTATTTTATTAAAAGACTATTTTATTACTAAACAAAGATGGCGCAGATAACTTCGATGATATATTATATATTTTAAGAACATAAACATTTTGGGGAATGCTTTCGATAACAACAAAAGCAACACAAAGAATGAGTTCAGTCCTTTGAACAACTCTTTGAAATGCATGCACACATACTTAAAGTTTAGTCTGGTAACGTCTATCATATCCTACATTAAACAACAGCTCACTATTTATGTTGAAATTCAACACATGTTTCTTCAGTTTGAAATGGTCCAGTTGGCTGGCTGGCTGGCCATGTACGTATGTATTAGACAAGTCTTGAAACCAGACTGGTTATTAATTCGGTAGAAAACCGTCACATGAAAAACGTTAGGGGTGATCAATTAAAAAACTTGGGAAAAGGAGCTGAATAGTGAATTGTTTAATTACTTTGCTTTTTGAATTTTCCAAAAAAACGATCATGAACACAAAATAGTGACCAATTTGGCGTAAATTTATATTGGAAATTGCGCCCTCAAAATGTTTAGGTGTAGAATTTTCATTAAACGATAAAGTTCTTATATTTTCTAGACATAATTAGAAGTATTTTTTTTTTATTTTCAACCCTCTAAATCCATTGGTGCAACCTGTATGCGCGATACATACATACATAGACAGCCAGCTAGACCAACTCAAAAACTGAAGAAATATATGTTGACAGTTTGGGTTGACATTTTCTAATAATATTTGATATCATACGACCGTCCTTGTTCATCCCTGTCTCCTGTTTGAAAAAAGATTGTTGAAATCAAACAATAGTTTAAAATTGTCCGAGTGCATTAATATGCGTGTGCGTGATCAGTCTCGACTAGTTAACAAAGAACGGTCCGATGAACGAGAAAATAATCCTGGGCATGTGGTTGGTGATGCTTGCTACTACATATTCGTTTAACAAAAAATCAGGAATCACATACCAAAAGATTATATATTGTATGGCAAAATATCGATTAATTAATGCTATTCAAAAGAATATTCGTTTCACCGAATGACTCTTTCGACAGAAAAAAAAATGTTATTGACCATACACATAATGTAATTGACAATGTCCCGATCCGACCATCATTTTGCGTTCACTTCTGAATCGTGTATATAACTAACAATTTCGGTTGGTCGTTTACAGTCGATGGTAGGGAGGGACTGCGCACTTCTTGCATGACTTCCTTTGCCGCGGCAATGCACGCGAGGTGTAGCGACACTGTTGAAAAGAAATGGGAATTTTTTTTTTTTTTTCAATATATTTTTCGCTTGAATATTAGAATTTATGAATAGACGCTGCACGGATGTGTTTTATATGTGATATGAGTTGACAAATGTAGGTGAGATGCGAAAAGGGAAGCTGACTGCGTGAACGGATGAGAGACGTCAGGAAATGGAAGGAGAAAACAGGAATCTCGAACCAGAGTGCGATGGAAAGATTTTCAAAAGAACGAGAAAGAAAGGTGAAGGAAGAGACGAACGGAGACGTGAAGGAAACAACATGAGATGACAACGATTAGTGCCACGCCTGGCTGCTGCAGGGTCAAACTCCACTCCTATTTCTATTTCAACTGGAGATGATCACTCCAATTTTTGTATTGTTTATATAATAGATTTAGAAAAAATATATACAAATATATTTCTCTAGTATATTTATAAACAAATGTTTACTTCTCTTTTCCTTCCTTCCTTTCTTTGGCGTGCTGGAAACAGGGAATACGTATTTATGTATTAAATTGTAATGAATCCTTGCGTGTTTCCAACACAATTTGTGGTAGGTATGTAAGATTCTTTGATTAAGCTTAGTCGGTAGAAAAGCCACCGATCAATCAGTTGGTCATGATTTTAAGGAGAATATTAATTTTACATATCGTTGGGGGGGGCTCAGAGAAGATCAGGGGGAGACGGTGTCCATGCAGAAGGATCTGGGTTCGATCCCCAGTATGAGCAACTCCTCATTACGACAAATTTCTCTGTAAATTCAGCAGCTTACTGAATGCACTCTAAGCTATGTTGGAGACGCACCCTCCTCTATTCGAAAGGATTGTAGCGAACAAATGAGGAAAGTCCAGGTTGCTCCCGACTGCAGTTGATATATATATATATATATATATATATATGTATTACACATCATCTTATTTTACCTGAGGTCTTTGATAATCTGAATCTATTTTTATTATTGTGCATATATATATATATATATATATATATATATATATATATATATATATATATATATATATATATATATATATATATATATATATATATATATATATGAAATTTACAGGGGAGCAGTTAAACAACTGAACCCGAGATATTTAAAGAAAAATGATTTTTGTCTGAATTTCGTAAGTATTAATCATTGTGTATGAGATGATTGAAATATTTTCGTCTTAGATGGTACATTCGGCAGATTTGTTAGAGGCTTGGTGCTTCATAGTTATACATAACGGCCAACTGCCGAACAAATACGGAACGCTATTTTCACTTTTCGTCTTTTTTCGTAAAAGCGAAAAGGTGGTGTAACATACGACCAATACCTGCTTTTGTGTCTTTGGACGCTAATAATTCTTTCTATGAGGGGCAAAATGTATATATATATATATATATATATATATATATATATATATATATATATATATATATATATATATGTATGTATGTATGTATGTATGTATGTATGTATGTATGTATGTATGTATATATATATATATATATATACCTTTTTGAAGGGTGATCGATTGGAAATTGGAAAAAAGAGTTACCAGCGAATAAGATATCTGTCATGCCTTTTGTTTCATCAATAAAAAACAAATTTTCAAAAGCCAAGAGCAAACACAGCTAGTCACAAATTTTGGACATAAAGGTGGTTAAAAACAAAGAAAACATTTTTTCTAGACATAGTAAATGTTTAAATCATCACCCTTTAGCTCCATTGTTGAGGTCTGTACGCGTGATCCATGCAAATAGACCAACTCGAAAACTGAAGAAATTTATATCAACAATTTTGATTACAGTTTTGGTTGACAAATGTAGCTGGAGGTAATTGAAAGGATCAGATCACAAGTTTGAGAAGTCACGTGATTATTCATGGGAAAAATGTCATCATCATCATCATCATCATCATCATTAATCTTTTATCGTCTGTTGTTAGATATAGACCTTCCTCATGATTCACTAGAATCCTCTATTAAGGTCATTGCGGGCCCAATACTTCCTGAACTTTCCTAGCTCATCTTTCTATCTATTCTCCATGTATTTTGCCGGCTTAAGTTACGCTTGTGATCCCTGGAGATCCATTATGTTAGTCAAGATATCCATCGATTGTCTGCCATTCTTGCAACATGACCATTGTTTTCTAATAATTTTTACCATGTGCTGTCTTTTTTTCTCCCCGCGAGAAGTTGGGCATGATTCTTTTATGTGCACGTTGCATGTTTCTCAACTTGGGGGTTAGTCTGTTGGTTAGGTTCCATTATTCAGCATCATAGGTGACTATCGGGAGGATGCATTGGTTGTATACTCATTTTTCCAGTACTTAGGAAACACTAAATCTTTAGATGTCCTTGCAGAGAAACTAGGATTTTGCAATGAATCGCTCTTCATTCTTTGGAAAAACCTTTAAAATAATTCGGCAATATTTTAATTTTTGGAACTTTCCAAATTTTGTTAAGAACAATAGATATATAATTACTAATCTTTAGAAAATCAATTCACATCTGAATTGTGATACTGTCGAATAATGAATCTCTTTTGAATATGGAGAGAAATATACTCCTTCAGCATCTTTTGTGGTACTGCTGTATCATCTGTCCTATCCGTGTATATTCTCATCCATCAGTCTCTGTCATTAATTAATTGACAGCTTCTCTATTAATAACGAACATTCAGTACGATGTCTCGTCTTTAGGTGTCGGTTTTGATTATGACAGCAGCGCGTGACACGAGCTCAATTTGTCAATTTCCGCACTACACCCCAACATTCTCCAGCCCTTTGAATAATCGTCTAGAGTGTCAAATATGACTAGACAGTTTTGTACCTGAGAATGATTTTTAAATGATTTTTGCCTGTTTTCTTTTTGGCTTTGTTTTGTTTTCGTTTTGTTTTTTTTTATGCACAAAGTGTTTTAATCATAGTATCTTTGGTTAGTTCGAACTAGTCCCTTCATCTTTCTTGGGTTATTCTCACAACATCTCGGTTGCTGTAGCTTTTAGTTTTAATTATGTATCCGATGTATTTCGGAATGTCGTTCTTTTCTTGGGAGTGGATGCGCTTCTTCTCTCATACACGTCATATCCGGTGCCTGCTCTTGTCCATTTCTTAGGGATGTTATCCCTTAGACTGGGCGCTACATGCATGACTTTCTAATGACCTTGGTAAACTTTGCCGAATCCCTATTTAGGGTCCTTGCTCCATCTTTATTTGCGGCCCAAATTTGCTATCAATGCCTTTCTTCGGTCCGTTGATCGAATTATTTGAGAACAGGAACCAGAATACCTACACGTACTGTGACCAAAACGTAATAAAAGCGAAAAGAGTCAAAGAAATTAGTCCAGACTAACGAAAAATACTACTACACTACCTATAAGAGATTGAACATATCTAGGCTCTGATCTGGAATCATATTAAAGATTAATGGAATACTTAATCATCATGCCTAAGGAGGGGGGGTCTCATTAGATAATGTCTGAAATTCTCAGATGAGCCATTATCATGATTTCATGAGTCATTCAGTCTAATATCCCCACAGCTGAAATTAGAGTGAAGATGACTGGAGATACTTACCGATAAATTTGTTCGATTATCTAAACTCCTAAAATTAGAAACCATCAACTGAAACTGTCACTAAAATCGTCAACAAAGGTTTCTTCTGTTTTTAAGTTGGTCTGCCAGGCTATGTATGTACGTATCGTGCGTACACGTTCCAGCAATGGAAGACTGGAAAAAGAAACATTTCGTCCTCATTAGGTTTCTTTCGTTGTTTCAAATCATCCCCCGGTAGGTCTTAGTGTGTGCGTGTCAATTTGCAATGCAATTGTATGCTATATCGATTCCTTAGCATTCACACTTTTATTTCGAAAATTTACACCTTTGTAGAGATCACTGCCAAACAAGAGTCGAGAGAAGTTACTAATTCAATGATCACCCCCTTTCCTCATTTTTTTTTCAATTCATCACCCCCAACACGACATGTTGCTAAGGAAAGTAGGTCACGTGACTGTTTCTATTGACTGACCAGACCTATTTTTGTTAGTACCTAGGAAAAGCTAATTCTATTTGTGATGAAATCGACAAAAATGAGAATACTAGTTCTAATTAGAAGTAGTCATCGTTATAAAATTTGAAAAGCACCAATTTATTTTCAAAACATTTTAATATTTTGCATGAAAGAAATTGAATCTTGATAGTCTCGTTTCGAATAGCAATTGATTTTGAATTTCAATTCATCAACGTTCATTTTTTTTTCTTTTCCTCGACTCAATGCGAATATTTTCTACATTAATTTTATTTCAGTGATGATGCCTTTTGGTAGTTAAGAAGTTGATATCATAAATTGAAAACATTTTTCCGTATTCAATGAGAATCGGAAAAATAGAGAAAGAAAATCGGAAAAGAGAAAATAAAGACGAGGAAGAGGCTGAAAAGCCACAAAGGGAGCATCAAAACCAGGGAAACAGAGAGAGTGAGAGAGAGAGAGAAACAGAGAGGGGGGGAGAGAAACAGGAGAGAAAGAAATTAAATCAACTTAAAAAGATGAAGAAAAAATGTAATAATAAAGTGTGGTTATGAGAGAGAGAAAAGGTCTCAAGAGAAAAATTACAAATTAAAGAGGTACACGAAGATTGAAAGAGGAAGAATAACTGAAGAAGATTGTAGCAACCTTTGTATTGTATATATGGTGAATAAAAAGGTATAAAATTCTGTGAGAAAAAAATTAAAGTGATATACTAATAGCGAAAAAAGGAGAAGAAAAAGAAAAAGAAGAAGAAGAAGAAGAAGAAGAAGAAGAAGAAGAAGAAGAAATGTAATAAGCATGAATGGTCATAAGAAAGAAAAGGGTCAAAAAGAGAAAGATAAAATAAAATAAACTTATGAAGAAGACGAAGTGGGACTTAACAGCCAAGGGTGAAGTGGTCATAAGAAGAGAGGTTGAAATAAAAGTTTTGAACATATGACCGGCCCGTTTTTTCTATCAGTCATTGTATTATTTCCTGGCCTGTGACACTTCCTTTCATCCTAGGTAAAACATTTGGACTGAATGAAGAAATTCACTAAAATGAATATTAGGTCTAAAGTCGCTAATTCGGCGCTTAATCAACAAATTCTTATTCCGTCTTTAATTGTTAATGCTACTGTGGCATTCTTCATCCTTCTGCAGCCCTATGAATGGCCTTCCGAGATTGCTTTGGATGGATAACATGATGATTGTGAAGTATTGAAAGAAACTAAGCAGCACGCCTCCGAAGTTAATACATTGCTTTCTAAGATGGAATATTTGTGTAAAATTATCAACTGTTCTTATTTATATCTATTTCCTATATCATTTCACACGGAAATAATGGTACCTGCTTCTTCATTGTGCCGCTTCCTCCCCCAAAACAGATCTACAGTAGAACTGCTGGTGATCCCCACCGTAAAACTGAGCGTACAACATTAGGATCAGAAAGTGAAAATTTTTGGAGGGTTTGTAAAAATACATCCTGCAGCTTACCGTTATCTTGTTAATTAATCAGCAGCGGATTGAAAACAAAGGAGCGGAAGGATGAGATGAACAAAAGAAAACGCCGGGGTAGAGAGAGAGGGAGAAGGGAAATTGAAGAACAACTCTCTGCACTGATGCAAACGTGTCCCATATATTTGCTGACTTCTCTTCAATTTCTGTTCTGCTTTTGAATAATGGAATCCAAATTCGGTAATAAAATTAGAACTACTTTTTTTCTCTGAGAGACCGCTTCCGTGGCGCATGCGCAAACGCTACTCAGGAATACATATGCGCGCATACATGCAATATATGCAGAAATGATTGCACACTTGAACACAACAATTCCTAGTGCGTGCGAACTCGCGTTTATCTCGAATCATATATTCTATTTAAAGTTCAATCACACGTTAACTTATATAGTAGTAGGAGGGGGGAGTATTCGGCTATCCTCATTTTGGGCTTTGCATATCTTTCGTCTTTTGTCTTTCAATCTCCTAATTTTTTAAGGGTTCCTCAAACAGTTCTCCTGCAGTCGAGATTGTTTGATGTAGGTAATATGCAAATACATGTATTAATAAATGTACGTTTGATTAATTTTTGACGGAGGATACTGCGTTATTTCCGCTTCTAACCGTAAAAAAGACCGAAGAATGTAGCGACCAGAGCATTGTGATGAAAATCAAGAAAAAGTATTAAAAAAATGGAAATATTTCATCTAACGAATTTTGAACACTCAAGACTGAATATGTGCATATATATATATACATTAATGTGCACACTCATGCAAAATATTGAATACTAACACTCACGTATGCAATACTTTTTCATATTTCTGTCTGGTCTTTCATGTATTATTAGAGGTCGTACTATTTATGCATACATGCTTTTACATACAAGCAACACGCATATACATACATATATATTCGCAGTACATGTTATAAATATTTGAAAAAAAAAAAACATTTTATTTCTAATATTTATTCCGGCACTGGTGTTTGCCGAAATGCAAATAAAACAGCTGTAGATTGCATAAATGAATAAAGAGAATGAGCATTTTCTTCATTCATTTTGTTGTCATTGGCTGTTTGATTTGCTGCTCGGTTAACATCGGTGCCAGACAAAATATAGTTCCAACTCAAATCTCTTTATACTTATCAAATTCTATCGAACATTAAATGTCTATTTGATGTCCAGTTTTTAAACATTTTCCCAAGATGATGAGGGGGTTATAAGAGCCAATGCTCAACGCATATGCACACATTATCAGCTGTTATCACACACGATTATGTCTACTTATGAATATTGTGTGACTTGTCAATATTTATGTCCCCTTGTAATCCCCACAGTCGGCGCGAACTATCTTTATATGGTGGGGAGATGCGACAGTCGTTGATGAAATCTTGCACTGACTATTTCTCAGTGAATTAATACTAGGTCAGCAACGTTCCGTAGCGAGTGTTAAGCAAGGTGTGGCTGGTGGAGGCTGAACGTTTATTCGGGGTCGGCATTTATAGGGCGCGCGTACAGTTGCATTCTTATATTTTTGCTAGTTTTTCTTTACACTTACTTGTAGTT
This sequence comes from Thysanoteuthis rhombus, assembly GCA_963457665.1. NCBI lineage: Eukaryota > Metazoa > Mollusca > Cephalopoda > Oegopsida > Thysanoteuthidae > Thysanoteuthis > Thysanoteuthis major. Next base: position 19,199,645 of record OY735215.1, on the reverse strand, counting down.
TAAATATTGAGATATAAATAACTTTGACGAGATTCAGAATTTTTATCATCTTTATTGATTTTGTCCTTGATTCATTCTAAATTCGAAGGTTCTGTTCAAAATTTGGATAGGCTCCAAATAAAACATTTAAAAGATAAGAATCACGTTTTAATTACATATGCTTGAAAAAATAACTGTTAGTGAAGTACACGTGAATATGCGTGCGTGAGTGTGCGTGAGTGTCCGTGTGTCTAAAACATACATTCAAGAACCAATACACGGACAGCAATATATCTAAACACTTTGCGTGCTTCAGCAGAACGAATAATAGTAATTAATAATGTGGAGATAATTAGTTTTCGCTGCAAAAGCGCACCTGCTATTCGCATCAATATTTGCTGGTCGCATGATGATGAATTTTAGAAGTGGATTTAAATAAGATGAAGGGAAAAAAGAAAAAAAAACTGACATGTCGGATGTTTCATTGAAATATAATTGTACATTGGCATTATTTTTATTTTTAATGTGGTTCTATAGAAGAGAAGGAAGGCCGATAGGAAGGAAGGAAGGAAGAACGGACGAAAAGAGAGAAGGAAGGAAAGGAGAGAGGGGGAGGAAAGATAATCCCAAAGAGGGTGGCTGGGAAAGGGAGAAATAGAGGTGAGAGAAAGAAATTCGTTTCAATGGTAGCACACATATGCACTCGTAATCCCTTCGTACTGAAAGATAAAAAGAAACGAAAATAATGATGGATAACTAGCGAACTAGCTAGATAGATAGGTACATTGAGCAGGGAACATACTGAAAAGGAACAAAAAGACAGAAAAAGAAAGAAGGGAACCGAACCCAAGTAGAAGGAAATAGCGCAAACGATTTAAATGATTTCTGAATAACGAGGAGAATGTCATGACGACTACGGTGACGATGACAAAGACGACGATCTTGAAGTAAAATACCGCAACGTGAAAACCTACCTAAAACGCAAAGATAAGTGGGTATGTAGGTAGGGGGAGGGGTTCATTTTGCCATCATAGCATCATAGATAATTGAAAATGCCCACTTTTCCCTGAATGTCTCTTTATCAAGAAAAGAGCGTTGCCTGTGGCATTTTGTCTCTCTCGCTCTCTGACGAATAAGTTGGGGTAGTGAAATCTTTAGAATTTCTCGAGACAGCAGTGACAAAAACGGTGATGATTAGGCGAGGGGAAATAAAATTGCTTTTATCACAAGTCTTCGCTTTTGCCGAAACACGACCATTCCATACTGAAAACCAATGCGCACTAGTACGTATCTAAACATGAAAAATACACGTGCATACACAGAAATTAACAAATAAGAGCAAGATGGTCCAATATTATCCGGGAACATTTTTTGATCTTCATTGTTGCTTTTTATCGTAACGCTCAGGTTGTTGTTTTTTGCTTCGTCTTTAGTTTTCTTCTTTCTTTTCCTCTCTCTTCTCACATTTATGACCATTAAGTGAGAAGCAGGGATCAGAAGTGAAGAATTCACCACCGACAAGTCGAACTAGCATCGTATATCCGGGGGAGTCGTCTGATGTTGATGATGAGTTACCAGTTAGGCCACAGACGACCATAACCAGGCGAAATTCACACAGCTGACGAGAGTAGACCACTACGTCTACCTAGGATAACGAATCTCCACAAAACCTTCAAAAAAAGAAGAAATCAAGGGAAGAATCAAAGTAGGATAGCAAGCTTTCGGTAGAGCAAGTTCAAGCTTTGAAAACACGAAAATTCTATTACTTCTCAAAAGAAGGGTACACAACCAATGCATTCTCCTGAAACTTAACCAAAAAACTGACTGCCAAACTGAGAACCATTAAATATGCACATAAAACAATCATGCACAACATATTATGGAAAGATCACAGAACAGCACAATATATTAATGAGAGAACAAGAGTCTGATATATCATGAAAAAAACATTAGAAAACTCAAGTGGCAATGTGTTGGTCATGTTTTTATAATAGCAGACAACCGCTGGGCATCGGGATTCACGACGTGCATCCCAAGAGATTACATTGGAAACTGTGGCCGGCAGAATATAAGATGGCTTGGTCGAAATAGACAAGTTCAGAAAATTATGGCTCCGTGATGCCCATGATAGAAAGGTCTGTTGAACCATATGAAAGGTCTATGTCCAACGATGGACACTAAAAGGCAGTTGATGATTATGATGATATTTTTCCAATATCAATCGTCTCCACGCCATATTGTTAACTGTATAGTAGTGAAAGGCGTGAAGAAGTTCTAGCATGCAAGTACTGTCCCTTGTCAGCGTTGGAAATTGTACATATATGAAGTGATTTGTTCAAAAACGCGATACGCACCATCAAAAATGTGTTTAATCAAATCAAAAATTAAATTCTTGATTAGAACTTTTCATTTAATTGAAAACTTACAAACAGTATATACGTTTGATGGAATAAGAACATTCAATCAAGAATTTGATTTTTAGATTAATTAAAAATTCATTTTTCGAATGGCACTTATTGCATTTCGGAACCAAACTCTTCACACACACACACACACACACACATACACACACACACACACACATATATATATACATATGTATGAGTGTATGTGTGTGTGTGTCTACCCGTGTGTCTGTCTGTCTGTGTGTGTGTGTGTGTGTCTCTCTCTCTCTCTCTCCGTGTGTCTGTCTATCTGTGTACGTGTATGAGTGTGTGTCTCCTCGTGTGTCTGTTTGTCTGTCTGTCTGTCTGCGTGTATGTGTGTGTGTTTCTCTCCGTGTGTTTGTCTGTCTACCGGTCTGTGTCTCCCCGTGCGTCTGTCTGTCTGTCTGTGTGTCTCCCCGTGTGTCTGTCTGTCTGTCTGTCTGTCTGAGTATGTGTGTGTGTGTATCTCCCCGTGCGTCTGTCTGTCTGTCTGAATATGTGTGTGTGTATCTCCCCGTGCGTCTGTCCGTCTGTCTGAGTATGTTTGTGTGTGTGCATCTCCCCGTGCGTCTGTCTGTCTGTCTGTGTCTCCCCGTGTGTCTGTCTGCCTGTCTTTCTATGTGTGTGTGATGTTGACACTGCTGTGAAAATGTACGCCACATTACAGCAAGAAAATACGATAATATCAATAGAAGTAATGACCCTAGTTCGTTGGGCATTTGAACCCAGACTTTGCCGAGTACTCTCATCTCCCCCAATTTTCGAATAAATTTAATTTCCAGCGTTTGTCGCGACATAATGTCGTAGTTTCTTGTCAAATAAATCCAACTCACTCTACGGCAAGACATAGAACAATTTTCCATTTTCTTATTACTTTTTTCCGCTAGATAAATAGATACATATATACATACATATTAATTTAATTTTCCAATTACTAAGCACAGATAAACGTCTCGTCACCTCCCCAAGACTTTTCAGATGTCTGAAACCTACATCTTGAAGGTCGGAATTATTTCAACTCCGAAGCGTAGTGTAACGAAATCTTCTTACCACCATAACAGTCTGCACATACTTGCAGAATAGCAATTGTATTTTCTTGGAAAAGTAACTTCGACGTGAAAGTAGATCAATACATTAACATTTATTTCATATAATTTTTTTTTTATAGATTTTTTGCCACTTGACAATATCATATACTGATCAGCACGACAATGATACTTTTGCTTCAACAAGGGCCGAGAGATTGTATCACATTCATATATGGATATGTGTCACTTGAAATTCAAACAAGTTCAAAGCCAGAAAGATGGAAAGAAATCGGACATAGATAGATAGATAGATAGATAGATAGATAGATAGATCGATGGATGGATAGATTGATAGATAGATAGATAGATAGATAGATAGATAGATAGGAACAAGATCAATAGATTAGAACAGTCTATCATAAATAGATATATAGAAGGAAAGAAACGTGAAATTAAGTGAAAATCATGATTCATCGCTATCATCAGGATTGATAGAAGGCGGATAATTGCTCTTGGTTAATTGTAAATAATAGTAACTTTGGGTACTATGATTCCTTTGTTGCTCTACCCATCTCCCCAGTATGGTGTGTTTTTCCAGTGCAAAATGATAGATAGATAGATAGATAGATAGATAGATAGATGGATAGAGAGATAGATAGATAGAAATTAGATAGAAATTAGATAGATGAAGGTCATATACAATGAAAACAAAGAATAAGAGAGAAAGAAAGAAAGAGCTGTGAGATATTTTCGGTTATGTGCTACTGCACCTACTGTTAAATACCAACTCATTTTTGGAAAGGTCGCGTTAACTTCAGATGAAAGTTATTTTCTAACGGGTGCCATTTTGAAAAATTGCTGGCTTTCATTTCTGGCCTCATGCAAGAAAAGCGGAACTGTTAATCATCAGCTTAAAGCAGCTCGAATTTTTTCAATATCTGTTAGTTTTCCTGGTGTTTATTTACTGTTGTTTTTGTGTTGGCGTTCACTTCAATCATTTGGAAATATTTAGTTTATTTGCCACCTGGCCAGTCGATTTCTTCCGGAATGGAAAAAGGAATGCTTTAATTGCTCTTCTCTTGCCTCCACTATTATCTTTCTGTTCTTTTTATGAAAGTGACTTTGGGATTGGATAGTAATTTAGTGTTTTCAGCTTGGTCTGGCACAAGTCTACAATATCAGAGTACACGGTGTGAATTGATTTCACTAAATTAGCGAATTGGTTTGATCATCATGCCTCGATAGGTACCTTAACTTAGATTAGTCTGGCACAACGATTCTGGAGAGCACAGTGTCGATCGAATTCACTGCGCTGGTAAATTATTCATAAGACGAGCTTGCTGGTCATCGTGCTACGTTAGGCATACTAAGATTCAGTAACTTCTACCTTGGTCTGACCACAATGGTGGAGCATTCGAAGAGAATAGAACTCACTGCAGTGGTGAAATGGTCAGCGAGATGAACTTATTAGTCAACCCATCACGATTGGTACCCTAGTAGTCACCAAGCAAAATCATTGATTGAAATCCTTGTTAAGGAAAGAAATGCTGTGAAAATCTCTTTCAAGTGAAACAGAACGTACAATCTGTAATGAGCCGTTTGAAAAATCTCTACTCATTTTATAACCGCTCTACTGATGTTATTGAGAACTTTTTTGAATAAAGATTTACTTAATGCAAATACATACTCACGCTTGTTGTTGTATATCTATTATTGTTCTATATATATATATATATATATATATATATATATATATATATATATATATATATGGGGGGTGAGAGACAGAAAGAGAGGGCTGGGTTACTCAACCCTCCCCGGTGGAAAAAAACTTTAGATAGACAGATGACGAGGGAAATTATGGAAAAGAAACATTCGTATTCTTTATCTTATTACAAATATATATGTGTGTATGTGTATGTTATTAAGAAATTGATATATGACCTAACATAATGATTATAGATTGCATTATATTATATTGAAACTATTTTTAAAAGGATTTCACGGTGAATGTATCATTTGGCCTAGACAGCATATATAGAATAAACAATTGAAGAAAATTGGGCTGCTACAGAAATCGAACCTGTGACCGATATATATATATATATATATATATACATATATATATATATATATATATATATATATATATATATATATAATGTGTACTTTAGAGAGTTAGACAGACTCGGGAGTGAAGTGTTTGGTGGTAAGGTTTATTAATCCTTATATGTCAATAGTCCATACATGTTTCGGGATTCTTCCCATCGTCAGTGGTGTGTGCTGTGTGAGTGTGTATTAATATATATATATATATATATATATATATATATAAGCAAGGAGAAAGGAATCAACTTCTTATGCTCTGTCCAACTGCCAGATATATTGACAAAAGATTTCTTGTTATTTACGTATCATGATGGCTGACAGCGAAAAGATTGGTTGTGAAAGAACTTTGGAAACCCACTCCCTCATAAGTAAACGAATAGCGACGGCAAAAGCTGAAAAGATCTTACATCCAACAGAGATAACTGTATACATTAACACACATGCATACATTCATATATATGTACATTTACAGGAATACTCATACATACATGCATACACACGTGCTTACACTCACAATAATACAAAGATATAAAAAAGTATGTGTGTGTGTGTACATGTGTCAATATATAGCATATAGAAAATATTTCTACAGTAATCGGAAGATTGAATTACGAGACATTGTTGAGGTTCACGATGGGCGTAACAAATACTTACGTGACTACTGTCTGAACGCTGAAGTAATTATGAGAGATTGGTTCGCAAAGGTTCTCACTCAGTTTCCCGTACACCATCGTGACATGCCAGGGACATTTGTTGCAAAGATCTCTGGTGATTGAACAGTGTGCACGGGTTTTGTACCTTCCACAAAGACAGGTATTACATGAGATGATAGGCAGTCTCTGCCAAGATTCGAGCTCGATTTCCCGATTCTGTTTCGTTTTCTCATATTCTCTCTCCTTCCCTCTCCCCCCTCTCTTTCCTCTCCCCGTCTTTTTATCTTCCTCTCTTTATATATATATATATATATATATATATATATGTGTCTGTCTGTCTGTCCAGATGTCTGTTTGTCTTTGTGTGTTTGTGAGTGTTAGATTCAACTTCCATACTTGATTATCCAAAGCACTCAAGAACTCACATTCAAATTGTTATTCCATATATTGTAGACAGTTCAGTCTCTATGAAAACATTCGAAGTGTAGCGTAGAACTATGTCAAGCATCATAAACGGAGTGGCAGTGGGTACCTTTGCCTTGTGTCTTGGTGTTTCTTGTAGTTGTTTTTATCAGCATATTCTGCGCTATAATGATGACTTAGGGCATCGTACGCAGCGTGAATAACAGCGCAACTATTACCAGAATTAACTCTCAAATACAGCATGACCATAGCTTCTGATTGATGCTGATGTTGAAGCCTCTTGACGACTGAATACTCCGATCATTTTAAAACCGGAAATGACTTTTTTATTGCTTCACTGTATGTTTTTGAAAGTCAAGGGCCCGACATGAGAATAAGCACAACATTTTTGTCTTAATTTACGACCTCAACGTTCATCAAGTGACTATAGAATATGAAACAGTGTTTTGCATTTGTATGGGTACAATTTCACGATACAGACGGCGCCAGGGTGGTTTGATAAAGGTGGAGGATGCAATGTACTTTTTTAAGCAAGCGGTTTGCATAAATAATCACTAGAATCCGTTTACAAGAGAACAGTTGTTGGGCGCATGCCATAGAGTTAAGGTAGGCAAGTTTGTTTAGCAGATCATTCACAAATGTAGAGATGTACATTCGCTGTCTCACTATATATATGTGAATTGCATGCATCATGATACGCTCCTGAAAAAAAAAATAAAGCTTTATATTAAAACCATAACTTAAGATGGGAGTGGTTTGATCAACAATGTAGGGGAGCTTTGAAAATATAAATGTTTCATCTTTAAATCCCCGAAACGGTTACGTGGTAAACAATTGATGCTCCTCATATGAAAATCCAAACATATTCCTTTTATATCCAAATATAAAACCCACTGGAAATACAGATATTTGGAAATAATTGATTGAAATGACATAAATTATTTTTTGTAAACATGTAGGATATAAAACTGTAAAGGTTTTTATATTATATATATATATATATATATATATATATATATGTATGTGTGTGTGTGTGTGTGTGTGTGTGTGTGTATGTGTGTGTATGTGTGTGTGTGGGTGTTTATGCATGTGTGGTGCTAATTTTAATACGACAATATGATAATGAAGTATTTGTGAAGAAGTAGCGTTACATCTGAAAACTATTTTATCATCAGAAAGATTCATTCTGTTCTGGTTCGTAAACGAGTATGAAGTGTGTACGTATGATTCGTGTGTTTGTCTGTCCATATGTATTTTTTCGGGTTGTGTGTACGTTCGTATGTGGAACAAAAACACAAAGAGCTCATATATCAACCCGCACTCGCTGAGATCTAAAATGCTGACATATCGTCCACTCAACGTTAGTGATCAAACCACGAAGATATCATTCTTCCTATTCTGAACTGCATACAGAGAATAACCTCAAGTTGGTCTCCTCCGACCTACACAACTCTGGGCTCACTGATACTCCTACCCTTTCCAGTTCACTAGCACCTAACTGTGACTTGACGTTTCACCAATTTAACATTTTCTTCCAACATGTGTGGAACTGCACAGTCTTTCAACATTACCAAAGGGCCCCCACAAGACACCGAATCGAACAAAGTATCAAGCCTCATAAGCCTTATCTTAATGAAAATGATAATTTTAAAATGACATGTATTACACTTTCTTCTCAAATCTTTCACTTCCACATTGTCAAATTACTACCTCCATTCTGTTGGATTACCCACATCCTAATAACAAATGAGACACAGTAAGTCTAAAAGTTAACATGCATGTTAGGCGGCTGTGTTCGATCAGCACAGCTAAGTGATCCCATAGTGGATTGCCTGTACTGTTTCCGTAAAGTTCGCAAAACACATCCATGGCGGAACAGCTTATTATCTGTACATGAAAATACTGTGTAAAAAAATGGAAAACTCTAATCACACTATATCCACAGCAATCGGAGGATTACTGACGAGATGACATCATAAGATAATCTGGGATTGTATGAGATTTCTGTAGGAAAAATTCTCTCTCAGAGTTAATGTGCAAATTCTTGAAGAATATAGATAGATAGATAGATAGATAGATTGGTTTGTGCCAAATCCCTGATGATCGTAAAATATCACCCTATCTCACTCAGACTTACCGACCTAAAAATCACAAGTCAGACTTCCCTTAAGACACATAATATCAGGGTTAGGTAGCGCACCCAATAAGATAACTACACTGATAGCAAATATCCAATCTCCATTACTAGTTACAATAGCCCTGCAGACCTTGAAATCTCTGGAGACCTCGTACACGAAATGAAAAAATGTACATATGAAAGACAAACTAATGGCCATCCTTGATGTAACATCACTCAACACAAATATTCCAGTGAGGAATGCCAACACCTACTCAAAACTGCCTCAGAAAGTCCAGAATGAAACTAGACCTTCCCACAATCAGAATCATAAAAGTATGCATACTCGTCACAGACCGGTTTTTTTCTAATCCAATATGATTCGAAAGAACCCATTGCTCAAAATTCTGTTGCGTAGTCAGGCTTTGTTCGAGCAACAGAAATTAACAATGAAGAATTGCCTTCGAATCTCAATAAATACGAAGTAGACTGTTTTCCCCATTTAGGTTTTCTATCTAATCAGGTCTATGGTCGCTTGTTTGATTTACTGCTTGAGAACGAATGTTTCCAGTCGATGTGTGATTCAAACGAGTCAATTGCTCAAAATTGTTTTGATGGTTAGAGGCTTCTTTGAATATAATCGTAATTTTTCTCCGTTTGGATTCTCTCAATAACTCCATTTCATATCACCAGTGGCTATTTTGTCCCAAATGAAAAGAGAAAGACAAGTGATTAAACGCCCACAGATGTTCTCACTTATAAATACATGTTGAAATCATTTTCAAAGCTTCTCAATTTTTGCCATTTGTTCAACCGTAAACTAATTACATAAGAAATAAAGAGCTGAGTGAACTTCAGAGATACTTTTAAGATTTTCATAGAGAATGTACAAAAGATCACGTTGAAACTATTGCAGAAAAATGATATTTCTATATCTATATTTATATCTGTGACGTATGGTGTTTTGTATATTGATTGTGTTGTAAGCTATGGATGCACAAAAATGCGGAAAATATTCTAGTGTGTGTAAAATGCAATGGACGCCTTTTCTGGTACAATGTAGGAACAGTGGTCCCGACTGAAGAAATCAGGAAATGAATGATGAACAGAATTTAGACTGGGCTCGACGATCAGCAGAAAATAGTGTCCATTCAGAATTTTGTTTTTCTTTCATCAATTCTCTTATTTTGCTCTATTGGTTCGCTGTATTTAACATCGAATGAGCGAGGGTGTGAAAACAATTTACAATCGGGAGCACCTTCCTAACATTGTACTAAAAAAGCTTTTACTATCCCTTGCTCGTACAGTCACTTTTTGTGTTTTTGAGCTTCTGTAACTCACAGCACATCGAAGATACAACGCACCATACACAACTGCTTTCCACCTATCTATATAATTGACGCAAACGATACATTTAAAGAAACGAATGATGAATAGAAAAACAGAAAACACTTGGAAATCACCGAAGTGTAAAACAAGTCTGTTGTGGTATCATCCATGATAAAGAAAAAGAAATCATTATTTATCTATATTTATTTACACATGTGCTCTATTCTTGTAATATTAAGTGCGCTAAGAATAACGCAACCAAGAACGTAAAGAAAGTAAATATATATATAAATATATATAAATATATATATATATATATATATATATATATATATATATATATATATATATATATATATGAGTGTGTGTTTGAACATAAAAGGAAAGTGAGAACGAGAGAATCGACTTCATACATAAAACATATCTACACTAAATAACCGCACATGTTGACTAATACAAAAAAAAATCACTTAGTCCTTTACCACTCAAAGCTAAACTTAGTCTGGCTCTGGTCCATGCAACAACAACTGTTTATTTTCAGTCTTTGCATATTTGGCCCTCTTGCATTATATAGAGTGGGGTACGTGACAAGATGGTGATCGGTAGCATTTTTGTGATAAAAGATCCCCATGCATCGGTTACAGCAGCTGTTGGTGGGTGTGTGCAGTGCTATGTAAATCTCAATTGACAAGCTTACAAAATACCCAGCCACAACGTTTCATCAGTTAAGTGAAATAAACCCAGTTCTGTTGAGTATTTGCATTTTGATTTGCCTTGACATAATTATGTATTTTGCATCATATCTCCCGAACCAGACATGATAAAACGGAAGAGGTGATGTCTATCCCTAATCTTTCATGGTCAATGATTATAATGATACCATGTGCAACACCATAAACTAATCAGGTGAATAGAAAATGGTGAATTCAGGAATATCGTGAAAAGGATTATAATAAAGATTCAGAAGGAGATATGAAGCATATATGTAATATTTAATTTACGATCACTCTCAGTGGCCAGAAGTGTCTTTTATGTTATGGCTCACAAGGATTAAGCATTATTTCAGTTGATACACTTCCCTTTTGAATTGTCACTTTACTGTCTTTTTCGTAACAGCGTTGCACTCTGCATGAGAGATAAGTAAAATACACTTTATCGACAGGATTTTTCCTATATATAATAAGATCCCATTAATCCTAAAGGGAAGAGTGTATAACCAATGCATCCTCCCAATAGTCACTTATGGAGCTGAAACATGGAACCTAACTTAGAGACACACCCGTAAATTAAGAACCATGCAACGTGCACATGAAAAAATAATGCTGGGCCTCACATGGAGAGACCACAAAACAGCACAGTACAAAGACAAGAGTTAGAGACATCATAGAATCCATAAAACATCTTAAATGGCGGTGGGCTGGCCATGTTGCAAGAATGGCAGACAATCGATGGACATCACGACTTACAACGTGGATTCCCCGAGACCACATGCGCAACCGAGGCCAGCAAAATGTTAGATGGAGAGACGAGCTAGACAGATTCAGGAAGTACTGGCTCCGTGACGCCCATGATAGAGAAGTGTGACAAATCCTAGGGAAGGTCTATGTTCAACGACGGACGCTTAAAGACTGATGATGATGACGATGATGTCTGATATATGATTACATTCCGACAAACAATCTTTGATTATATTACTGAATCAAATATCGGTCAATTATCTAAGAAAAATCATAAAATAATTTGCCATGGACTATCAGAGATGTTACTTCACCAGCATCGAGATTTTGCAGATATTCTCAGATCCAGAAAGCAATTAATGGTTTGATGGTGTCTGCTATAAATTTGCATTTCGGGGTACTGTATGTGGTAACTTTTATCCTTTCAAATTTATTATGAGCTACTTAACAGGTTAACATAATTTTTATTCACTAAAATGTATTGAATGTAATTCATATTTTTATCATGTAGGGCAAAACATGGCTGACAAGAACTACCAAGCTTTCTAAAATGACACTGGGCAATTTGAGGAAATTCATTTTACTGACTTGACAAAATGTACCATGTCAGCATCAGAAATCTTGCATTGCCCTGCAGATTCAATGAGAACAGACAATGTATTTGGATACTTGTCTCTGACTAGAAATATCTCAAGATTTCATGCCCTTTAGGTATAGAGAGGCTTGGTAAACGACATCAAGCTAAGTGGCATAAATCCTTCAGTCTGAAATTTAACGACACCAAACTGAAGAGAGCATACAAAAATAAACAAAGAGACCTAAACCATCTTATTATCTCACTGTGATGAAAAAGTACGCCCAACACGAAAAAAAATTCTGCGATTACCCCCCGAATTGATGGTCATGTCAGAAAATATGTTCTGAACTTTAGCGACTACTTGCAGAAACGAGAACAAGTTATAGAAGAAAAATACCGTATTTGTTACTCAGCAAGATATAACGAAGCTGTCAAACAGCTCAAAAGAGTCGGGATGTCAATAACAGCCTTTGCCGTGCTAATTTCCTATAATGGAGATGTCTGTGAAAATGAAGGAATGCCATCCGTCTTCAGGCTTGCTGAGTTAAACAAATCGTTCTTCTCGCGCCTAGATCAACTGGGGCTAAAAACATTGGTGTATGGTCAACTCCACACGTTTGAAAACTGAGCACAAGGATGAAAAAAGATATATCGCTCGAATTTAAGGAGGACATCAATATTGTTTTAAGATCATCCTTTCAGAATCATCTTGATTAGGGGGCTGTCATTCTATTCAAAGCTGCCAATATTGTACGTCGGGATATATATCAGACGTTGGAAAAGTTCACTGGTTCATTGGAGCAAGACAATCATGAGACATATGCACCAAAAATTACTGTTGTCTCTGGTTGACATTGTCCTTGATGGCCCTGATATCAGATCTCAACCTGAGGATGAGCTCAGCATAACTAAGCTTGTTCAGTTCAACAGCAGCGTTAGGTGTGATGGACACTCAAAGCACAACTGATATGTCAGGACATTGAGGCGCAGTGGGTGGCATTTGGAAAGAACTTGATACCTGCCTATGAGATTGCCAAATGTCTAGATCCTGACAAATCCAAGGTCCTTTCTGTATTCCCTGCATTTGCAGCCGGGGACAAGAAGACGGCATGGGATACCTGGAATGCCGATGACATGGCAATACAGGCCTTCATGGATCGGTCAACAACCCCAAAATGCATTCCGGGGGAGATCATTTCCCTTTAGATACGATTAAAGACAATGGTGGTCGACTCTTCCACATGAACACCTGTCCGTACTTGAACTGTTCAGTAGTGGCTGCAAGAAGGGTTATCACCTGGACAATTCTGAACTGATTAGGCTTCATATAGTTTGGTACAAACACTCTCAATGAGCGTACGTGCGTGCATGTGTGCGTGTGTGTACGGGGTGGAAGGAATTTAAGGTGCAAAATACTTCCCTCAAAAGAAAAATAATAGATAATGGTGTATTTTGAATTTTGATTTCTGCAGGGCTTTGAATTTTGAGAAATGTGTGAAATGCATGACGAGGCACTTGAAGCATTGGTTAGTTTGAAAAGTGAACAGACTTACAAACCTGTTAAAATCCTTGAATATTTTGGTTGTACTGCATATATATATATATATATATAGAGAGAGAGAGAGAGATAGAGAGAGAGATATGTATATATATAATTATGAATGCGTTGTATTATCTGAAACTCTACATGAAATTACCTCCAGTAATTACACGGAGAATGTGTCACTTGGTCTAGACAGTGTCAAAGATCCATTTCTGAATATATACATATCAGTTTGTGATACCTTCTAGAGGATGCAGGAGAGGCCTTCTGCACAGTGCATTCAAAAAGTACCTCAAAACCTCTGTCTTAATTGTGATCTTCTCCACAAAAAAGAGATAATCGTGATCGCAGGAACTATTGCCCTATTTAACAATTACCTTACATAAACTATTCATGAAAATACTAACTAACTGACTGACTGGAATTCTTGATAGAACTCAACCAGACGAACAAACGTACTTTAAAAGTAATATTCCAACAATAGACCACGTACATACAATAAATCAACTACTCGAAAAGTCAGTACAATATAGCAAACCACCTTGTTTAGCTTTTCTAGATTATAGGGATGTGGTTGATGCAGTGGAGTATTGGTCAGTCTTCATCTCTATGCGAGAACAAGGTATCAACCAAAATCACATACAAATCATTTAGAAAATATGCGAAATGAGACTGCCATCATAGAAAAAAGTAGTGAGACAAGGGTATTCGATATCGCCTTGGAAGCATCTTCCAGAAAACTGGCTGGGGTCGAATGGGAATCAAAATTGATGGAGAATATTTAAATCCTTAAGATTCGCCGATGACGTTTTCATGACGTCAGGAGGATTACAAAACGAAAGAAAGATCTTAATGGAGAAAGTAAAGGGTAGGATAAAAGATGAAAAGAACAAAGACAAAAGTAACGTTTAACAATAAACTCTCCCAAAAAATCATGAGAACAGAGGTTGGGGCCCTAGTTGACAAATACATTTAGTTTACTTAGATAATAAAGCACATAACGGAGAAGTTGCACGATAGCAGTTTTCATGGAAAGATATGGCAAATATATATTCATATGCATAAGCATATATATATATATATATATATATATGCAGATGTATGGGTGTCTCTTTCTGTGTATCTAAAACTTTGCATGTATGTTTAGTGAATGCTGATGCGTAAATATGTATTAATTAGAAGGAGATATATTTTAGAAGGACAAATTCATCAGCACTGACATGTGTCTTGAGAGGAGGGGAGTTACATATAGCTCCACAGTGAGTGCCAATATGCAGGGAGAAAAAAATGTGTATAGAAAAAGATAGTTAATGTTTACCTTCCAGTATGTTTGAGGAAACACAGAATCATACTTCAGAAAATTGTATCTAATCGAATTTTGGTTAAAATAATCGGGCAAAATGTAAATAAATCCGGGAACCTCCCTACCCCAATTTGCCTGATGGTCGTGAAAGCGTCTGTTTTGAATAAGACTGTCAGTTGCCATTTGTTTTGCTTTGTTAATCTCATTTTCATTGCGCAGAATTGTTAATGTAAAGAACATCTGTCACTAACATACACAGGATATATATATATATATATATATATATATATATATATATATATATATATATATATATATATATATATATATAAATGATCTTAATCAATTCATTACAGTGAGCGGTATGTATATATATTCATACATGTGTGTGTGTTCGTAAGTGTCTTATGTATAAATTTGTTGCGAGTCTAATGATAAATGTATTAAAAAAGTATATTGAATGAATATTTATAACTTTGCAAGTGTCCAAATCTTTATTTCTCCCTTATATATATATATATATATATATATATATATATATATATATATATAGGGAGAGAGAGAGAAAAACATTGCATATTTATGAGTGTGTGTGCACGCATGCGAGTATTCTGTGTGTTTAAAATGAATTGAAACAACTTGTAAAATCGCAATGAGTCAAATAATAAGTATATGAAAAAATTAGAAAGTATAGTAAATGAATATTCATAATTATATGTCCAAATGCTTCTTTCTCCCCTTTGTATCTCTCTCTCTGTCTCTCTCTCTCTCTGTCTTTCTCTCTCTCTCTCTGTCTCTCTCTCTCCCTATATATATATATATATATATATATATGTATATATATATATATATATATATATATATATATATATATATATATATATATATCAGCCGAAGCAACCGTGAGTTCTTGGCTGATAAAAAAAAACTTTCTCATCCTCTTCCAAGTCGAACGTGATTGTGCTGACTTCCTAGCGGTCAACCTTTCTATCTCATCTCACCATCTTATGTCAGGTCGTTTTGTATCTATTGGGCACTGATCTTTGAACCTTTTGCACTTATTACCTTCCTTCAAACAGTTTATCCAGCACATCATCTCTGTCATGTATTTCATCATTTCTATGCTATTTTTCCTCTGGTCTGCTCAATAACCCACCGACACACATTGAACCAGCTAATTGAAGAGATTTCAGAATACAACAAAGTACTTAGTTTCGCTTATTCAAACTACGAAATACACGATAGTCCTCTGTTCAATGCGATAAAAAGGTTTTAAAGAGAATTTCGCAAAAGTAATTGAGGATATATACAAAAATGGCACTGCAATAATTAAACTTCATAAGTATGCTAACAAGATGAAGATTAGAAAAGGAGTAATACAATGGGATATAATATCACCAAAACTTTTTACAGTGTGCCTTGAAAGCACTTTTCGGGGATCTGACTGATGAAACGTGGGAGTAAGCATAGACGGAGATTATTTGAACGATTCAATGTATTTTGATGGTAATGTATTGATATCAGAAACTGTTGACGGTCTTCGAAATCCTGAAAAAAAGGCCATTAGAATAGATGGTGAAGTCTTAGAAGTTAAGGGATACATTCATCCAACTCAGGAGATAGAGTTAAAGAAAGATCACGCTAATGAAATCAGACGGTGCCAAGCAATTACCCAGGAAACATTTGGTATAAATAGAGACGTACTGAAAAATCGCCAATAGGCTTGAGTTCTCAGTCAATGCATCATACCAGCTGTGGCGTACAGGTGCGAAGCGTGGAAACTCTCGAAAACAAACTCAGAATATCACAGCGGGCAATGGGAAGAGCAATGTTAGGAGTAACACTTGGCGATAGAAAATATCAACATTGATATGAGAGAGGGTTGGAGATGTGCAAATAACAGTCTAGTTTAGTATTATAGCAATTAAGCAACAAGAATGGAGATGGGCAGGATACAAAGTGACAGAAAAAGACAACTGGTGGAACAAAAAGCCAACTGAATTTTACCCGTGAGACAATTAATACAGTAGGAAAAAAAGACTCAAGATGGAGAGACGAGATAGCAAAGTTTGTCGGTAAGACATGACAGAGATTGACCTGGCCGATGGTCACGAGGGAGTGGGCAAAAAGCAGACCAGTTTTCACAAGCTTTAAAGAGTGGGGATATTTACATTGTAACTCTAAAGCTAGACTAATAAAAGAAATGTCGTTCAGGGTAGAAAAAAATTGTTCCATAAATTTTGGCTATTTTTCGTTGAAAGTACCTCGCAAATTTTCTGAAATGCATTGGCGATATTTGGCGATATCTCTTGCTTACAAGAAGACACAATGTTTGTTTGTGTTTTGGCATTTTTTTCTACATAGAAATTACTAACATTCATCAAATCAAAAATACATACTTATTCATTTTTTGAAAAAAAGTTGAAACTACTTATTTACTTAATTTTTTACAATAAATAGATAAATACGAAGAATCAATTTGATCACAGGTTTATGAAAAGTATATGTGAAAATCATGTGATTTTTCTTCTACGAAAATTAATAAAAGGATTTTTTTCATTCTGATCTATTCTGTTAGCTATACAAAAATATTTCTTTCTTTAAAAAAAAAAAAAATGATTCTTATGCGTATGTTCCCCCGTTTCAAAAATTGCCAATGGTTTAAATTGTTGAAAATGTAAGAGGTACCTTTGACGAAAAGTGGCGAAAATTTCATATTGTCGGAATCCTAAACCAAACTTCCGCTTTCAAACATTTTAATTACACTGATACGAAAAACTATGTTGACTGTGTTGACTTGTCCAGCGGTGCATGCGAGCCTGCCCAGGAGTCTGCGTGGAACTGGCCAATGGCGTGCGACATCGATGCAAATATTCGATCGCACAACTCCTGTGACTCTCAATAAACTCAAACAAGTTTTCAGCTATCGCCAACCCATCTATCTGATTGTGTTGTGTAAGAATACATTTACCAAAAGGACATGTTTGATCCATGTAATGTAACGCTGATATTCATCGATAGCATTTGTATATATAACATCACCCATATTTATGTGGGATACTGTGGGAATATTCCCGTAACAGGGCGACAGAACTCCTTTGTTAACACTGGAATGCACCGAAGGGAAACTCCTGTCAAATCTACGACCTGGGGACTCTGCACCTATTTTTGCAAACTTGGTGAACCGTATGATGCAAACTCTTGGTTTCAAGGGTCACCACACTTCTTATCAAAACTCCATCGTGCAGGCTGGAGGAGTATCTTGCGTAAAGGTTCCGCCGTCAAGGATCATATATAGGGAAATCCTCCCAAAATGTTTTTCCGTGAAGCTAACCCATTCATTCATTCATTCATACACACACATATGTTCACCGTATGCATGTATGTACATATATATATATATATATATATATATATATATATATATATATGTGTGTGTGTGTGTGTGTGTGTTGCATTATATCATATAGAGACTTTTATTCGAGATTGTCACCTATTAGTACACGCTGAATGTGCCATTAGGCCTAGATAGCATAAATAGAGTAAACAGTCAAAGAAAATGGGGATACATGTTCAATTCCTTCAGCAGTCCAAATCTCTTTGATTACTTATTATATTTAGCTTATCTTGGCCAAATGGTACATTTATAGTGAAATAACGAGAGATACCATCAAATAAGAGTCTCTATATACAATAACGAAATTTATAATCATTCTGTCGGATCATACATCTATTTCTTATGAACACACACACGTATGTTCATATAGTTGGCGAGTGGACATAGAATTAAGAAATGAAGTAGTTATCACAACTAAGTAAAATAGATTATTTGATTGAGCACTTGTCATTACATCAGATATAAAACGAATCTCGTAAATAACAACGCAGTCAATGTAGTACTTGAGATTCCATGACAAATATCTAATAATATAACACCTTGATACGACAACATTCGGGGTGTATTGGGTGGAGGGATGATACGCTGGGGTGAGATAGAGGCTCACGCAAACGTTGGTGATTGATGTTGGAGTTGGCACCCTGCCGAAAACTCTCCGACGACCCATAAAACAAACACGCACCAACCTGAAAAATGAAAAGAAACACACCGCCCGGTTGTAGCATTCCAAGATAATTACTGACAGACGGTGTGTCTTGTCCTTGCAGAGGAATTCCTGCAAAGATTTCCCGCCAAACTTTCCCACGCTCTCATTTTGGCGGGGTTTTTACTCGTGATTAGAAGAAATGCGTGCAAAGCAAAAAGATAATACACACGCATGTGTGCGTATGTGTGTGTACGTTTGTGTGGGTGTGCTACATAATGGGCGTATGAACATACACACTCGTATTCAGGCGTAACATCAAGTGTTCTGATCGGCCAAAAGGATGCAGATATGTTTTATACACCTTACTTACACTCTGCCATCTTTATTCTATTTTTTATGGATATGATTATATACATATATATATATATATATATATATATATATATATAAACACACACACACACATATATATTTATATATATATAGATAGATAGATAGATAGATAGAGAGAGAGAGAGAGAGAAAGAGGGAGAGATTCATATCACTTATAAACGTTTTAATCTTCTATTTGATAAAGTCTTTATTTTTTGAAAAAGAGACCTGAAAAAGAGATTCTCTTTACTTACGGTCATTACATATTGATCCTAAAGGAGACTGTAGAAAGGAATCGGCCAAAATATAGTATCAACATGAAAGATGGGGTGAAGACATTTGATTATCCAAACAAAAGTCGTTAATCTTGGTTTTGACTGAATTTCACGACGGAGGCATTCTTATTGTTATACAATGATCTTTTCTGGTCAGTTTTTTCGTCTCTGGAAACTCAATCAAAAAATCAATGTAAAAAAACCCTGAAAATCATAAATGTCGCTGATAGAAAACATTTTGAAGAGAGAGAGAGTTGGATATAGCTATTTATTTGGACGATTAAGTCTGAGACACCCGGTATTCTTTTTTATTCGAATTGTAACATATATTTGTATAAATTGTTAAAAACGTTATAAATTTTCAGTGATTCGATACCCAAGAGCCTGTGTAGCTATTTTCATTCTCATTAGTTCAGCAGTTCCAAAGTTCCCAATTCTTGGCATGTCGATGTATGGTTATTTACGTGTAAAATGTATACAAACAATTGAATCGATCGTAACTCACAAATTTCCAATTTTTGGTGGTTTGTAAACAGAATGGTCAAATTTCAATGAAATCACTCAAGATTTGAGAAACGGTCCCACTTGTAAACACAAACAATGTTTTTTCTCTTATGAAATGTAAACAAACGATCGGATTGGCCATAATTCACCATTCACCATTTCATGTGTAGAATATCTCCACAAGCCTACATACAAAATTTCATTGGAATATATTAAGGAATAACGAAGTTATCCGATTGAGAAAAAGGAGACAGCAATGATGACAACGACAGATATCCATAATGAATGATAATCCCCAGCTTTTTTCAGTCGGAGACAATAATGGCTCCAAGTTACTGAATATGTTATCATGAAATAATTGAATTATACAATCTTTCTTTAGGCTATTAATTTAATATTAAGTGACGGTCTATGCTTTATTTTCATTTTTATTGTTCTTTCAAGTGTACTTCTTGGAAGATTAAGTGAAATTGAGTTCGAGATATTTTTCAGTATTTCTTTTTTGTTTGCGTTATATGGTAGTTGAATGATGTTAGGGAGATACATTTATCATTTAGCATCTGTATACTGTACACGTCGAAGAAGTAATGAAAATGTATACATACCAATAGAGAGGTAAGTAACGTAGCTGGTCTGTTTACTTATTATACTTGTTTACTGTGTGCTTTATCTCACATCTGGGATACTTCATTATGTCTTGTGAGCCAGGAATTTGGTTATTCTAACGATACACCAACAGCTGATCGTTTTGCTATCAAAGATGATTATGGTTTTACCAGTTTTGTTGCGGAAAAGACTCATTTTATTTATACTGTGACTGTTCAGCAATTCACTCATCATGCCAAAGCCTGGTACTCAAAAGTAAACCTCTACCATTTATCTAATTGCTTAATCTATCTACTTAGTACGTCCTATCCAGATAACAGAAGATAATTTCCATTCCATGGTGGATTAATCTTGTAATAAATGAACACCTTATTTTACTTTGAATTATCTAATTTCATTTCACCACTTCGAAAGAGTGAAATATTATGGATAGGCTGGGAAAGTCACTTTTATTCATAATATTTCAAGGTGTGACATTTGCAACTGCCGAAATATCAACGAGCAGCATATATCTTGTTCGTTAAAGAAATATAGATAGATAAAGAGATAGATAGATATACAGGTACATCGATGAGCTTGCAGCCTAATGTTAAAGAGCATTTATTTTATACAACAAATATTTTAGGCCAGTATCTGTTGTGGGTAAGTACTACCCGAGGCATAAGAAACTTTGGTTAGCATTTTCAAATAGGTATACATGTGGGTATTGAGAAATGCGATGGTGAACAGGGATCAGCGGGTAAGTTTGGCGAGGTTGGAGTTATGTCAGACATGTCATACCATTCGGTAAAATAGCCCGGGGATAAACAAGACCCCCCGTGCTCCTACCCACTAACCCACCAATATATATATATTGTACCAAATTCTTCTTTATGATGTCCTTTTCTTTTTGAAAAAACTATCTTTCCAAGAAAGAAAAGGTGAAAAACTACCTCCTTTGCATAAAAACAAAATGGCTACCACAAAAAATCCAGAACTTCATATCTCGTCTTGCAATTGACATACATGAATATTTTAAGAGGCTACACAAAGGTTTTCATACATGCAGAATTGGAAAAAGAAACACTACGCCTCAATATATTAGTAACTTTTGATGCATACAAGTAGTATCTGTAGGGCATGAAATTCTACAACGAAAACCATGAAGCTAAGTAGGTAGCATTTATCAAAAAAATTTCATTGTACCCCGGTCTATTTTTCAACATAGTTATATTCTTTATCAATGCATTTGATTTAGTGGTGGATATTAATCACACAGCCCGAAAAATTTTATAGTGAAAATTTCATATCAGAATTCAAGTAAATAACTACGTGTCATGTTATAGATTTGTTGATCAACCGTGACAGGCAGGCGCGCACAAATCCGTGCACACCCACACAAATATCTTCACGTGTCGCTCAGATTTACAAGATTTCAACCGTTTAAAAGATTATTAGCCCTAAAACCTAGTTTCTGTTGTCTCCTTCGAAGTAGTCCCAAATCACTCAGGCCTTCACATAAACGCTTCAATTCGCAAAAGACAACGGCAAATTTATAATACATGCAGGGGTTGTTCAATTTCCTCGAACATCGAGCTTGCATGAACCAAACTTAAATTAGTGTGGCACACAGTGTGTATCGAAATCAGTAAACATAGATGATGGCTTATGAGTCTAGGTAGATGAATTTTAACTCCGCCAAAAAGCACTCAAAAATATTTCCTAAGCTTAGCTTAAACTGGGGCGAAATAACATTAGTGGAATCTCTAATGGGGATAAAATTCAATACATTAGTGAAATGATGTGAGAGAGACAAGCTAGATAATGATAATCCAAAACAGACATTCTGAAATGGAAACACCTTTAGTATACGTCAAGATAATGCAACTTAAAAGTACATGAAAGACACTGTGCTCAGCCAGGGTTTGAATCGGAGATTGCATTGAAATGTGCACGCTCGCAAGACATTCGTTTTTCCCTGTCTCAGTTGGCCCAGACTTTGAAGACACGGTTCGGCGTTTTAACTGCATTGGTGGACGATTTGAAGTAAGAAAACCTTTTCTCTTATTCAACCTCTGTTTCTCTTTCTCTCCAGCCTTTTTCTAAATGGATAAAGAACTATTATTATATTAGTAGCTACAGAAATCAGGTTGTATTTTCTACTACTCTTAACCACAAAACAGACGATCAATAGCAGTTTCACAACGACCTTTTTGTCCTAATACATCTCTTAATACAGAAGATAACCTTTTTTTTTCTTTTTGGTACATCTGGGGGTTTTTCTTAGTTTTCCAATTATTTTTTAGAGTTTCACTCAAAGTATGTTTCTAATTTGTTGTTTCACTCTCATTACCAATTCTGGAACTTGCGTTATTTTGCGTGTCCTTTTTTTTACAGAAATGAAGTTTTTTAGTGTCTAATTTCGCCCCCGCATATATTAAGTGTCTGGGCCTAGTTCTGTTGTCTGCTTCAATATACAGTAGTAATTTATTAACTTTCTCCGTTTCAAATTTGACAGCTTTTCCGGTCTGTGTTCCTCAGGGATAGAAGTGATTGTTTCTCTCCTGTCATTATTACTTCTAGTTGAATTATTTGATTTTTCTTTCTTCGTTAGTTAGGTTTTCTGCGTCTAGCTGAAGAGTATGTTGTCTGATTCTTTCAGATTCATCAGAACTGTTTTCTGCTTCTGTTAAAGTGATTCTTCATTCTGGGAATGTATTTTTTTTTATTGCCAATTTCTTTGTTTTGTATTCATTTTTTCGAGGTCAGAAAGCTAACGCTATTCCAAGATTTGTTTTATTGTTACTCACTGAAATTCCTCAGCGAGAAATTTAAATATAGTTTAGATAACACCGACTCTCTTCAGAGTTCCGAAACTTTCTTTAGTTCTTTTACCGTGTTCGGCGTTGTTCGTCTTCTTCTTTCTTTTGTTTACGAAACCCACCCGAGACTCGTTCATTTACTAAGTTTAGTTGAATCTAACACAAAGCCACGAAGGAAAGTTTTTCAGCGAGGATTGGATCCCCTACAATACTGATAGCTTGTAACGCTAGGTTGTTTACTGTTTCTCCAAGGGAGGCAATCCATGATTTTTAAGCCCAACTTGGTTAGGCATAAGGGAAGCGAGGGGGGGATCGACGTCCTTTAGGCTACATTACTACCCATTACTCCAATGCAAAGCTACACATATATCAAAAGTTACTAATTTCTACTCGACCAGGAACATATTTTTTGAGCATAGTAAAATCTAGCACAAGGCCACAGGTATTGGAAAATTAGCGAAAATCAAACTCGCCACAGTAGTAGTGCCCCGCAGTGTTAAATTGCTAATCATGGTTCTGTGGCAAACTTGGCATTATCTGGAGCAAGACCCCAAGTGTGGAGAATCAAATCAGCGATGGTCAGTTTTCTTGGGTTGCTAACCATTGCATCACAGCGCAGCGCCTCTTGGCTCCATACACTTTTACAACTGTACAGAAAACCAGCTGGTGTGTTACGTACCATGAGTCAAAAACTTGACATCAAAAATCACATTTCGAATCGATACTTGCCAAATATCCATACCACGACATAGCCATCTTCGATTATCGTCTTCATGAGACAAAGTTCGTTGGCTTTGTTTTGTTTTTTTGTTTTTCAAATAAACGTGACAAAGT
>OY735215.1:19095267-19170267 GCA_963457665.1 Thysanoteuthis rhombus | reverse complement strand
ATTTATCTATTTGTTGCTCTTTCTCTCTTTCAATAGTTTCATTCCCGATCCATCTCTGTCCCTTTCTATTTCTTTTTCTCTTTCTCTTTTTTGTACTTCTGTTTTTATACCATTTCTCTTTTCTTTTCACGTCTCTTTCTCTCACTCTTCTCTCTGTCTTTCTCTGTCTCTCTCTCTGTTCGCATCTTTTTTTATCTATGTATCTATATACCTCATTCTTTGTCTTTTCATCTATCTATCTATCTATCTATCTAACTATTTGTCTGTCTGTCTCACATTCTTGTTTTCCTTCCCCATTTTCCTTCTTTCACTTTTTTTTCCCCAAATAAAACGAACGAAATGCTACCAGCATGCCCCAGGTGTTCCAACCGAGCATTCCGAATGCGAAGTAGAATATTAAATATAAGCTGGATCCAAACAGGGAGACACGTGAAACGAATAGAAAAATATTTAGAATAATACAAAAAAACATGATACAAGGAGAAATCCCAGGAGAGTTTCATGGAAGTAAGTAAGTAAACAATTATCAAAAAGAACTCAAAAAGAAAAAGAAAAGAGATACAGAATTCTTATCTTCCCTTAGCTTCCTTTTTTATCTTTCTGGTATAATTAAGCCGCCATTGGGATACTCTCATACATTGAATAGATATATTGCATTAAAAATACAAACTGTCGCTGAATGTTCAATCTTCTCTTTACAACGTGAAAGAGTTTGGTTACACTCATAATTGTGAGTGGGTTCGACTAACCCATTTCAATTGTAAACTATAGGAATTGAAGCACACATAAGGAGTAGATAAAACTATGATAAAGAGCATTGTCTTTTTTCCAACTCTTTCTTCTGGACTTATGGTGTATCATTCTAAGCAACGTAACGTGACAACAATGGGTCATGGATGACATGATCAAAGGACTCCTCTCTCTTAGAAACATGACGAAATGAGATAAAGTCAACACGTCGCAGATCCACAAGACTAAGGACATGTCGTCATGTGCTGATATGGATTTGGTCTGGGAAGGCTGAAATGAATGTGAACATCAAAACATTCACGCATAGACGTTTATCTGCTTTTTGCTTTACAACTCACACTGTTCGAAATGTTCCGACAATCAAAAATTTGAAAGGAATCATTGTCCCTTGTTCAACCGAGACAATTATTATATGGAAACGTATCTCTTTTTGACCTTTTTATCCTTCCTCCATTCTGCGTCCAACTTTCAAATAGAAGTAAGGGCTATCAACCACTGTGTGTTTTGTTTGATGGATCACTGGTTGCTTCTTTATTACAATTGACAAGATAAATCCGTGAGGACATCAGTGCAAATAAATCAATTTTTAAATTCAGTCATTAGCTGTTATAGATCACCTTAACCATCATGGTATTCCCTTGACAAAAACAAAAAAGTACGATAACGAAAACAACAGAATATTTACAAAGTAGAATTTTCCAATTACCTTATATGACAAATGAGACCTATCATCCTACTTTTCCTCCAAAATGTATGAGCAGATGAACGGAACAGTCGTTACCTGGATGATGAATAAAAGTAATTCAGGGAAAGACGTTTTTTTCTCATTATTCGCTGGTGAGGCAGCGGTTATATGCTCTCAAATACGGTAACGTTGAGATTGAGACAAAATTATTAGTCCTCTCTTTCACACAGGCTTTGAGGGGACTAAATGCTGCAATCAAATTCTGATCATATCTTACAAATTATCTCATTGTGCAAATACTCAAGCTGATTAAGAAAGAGATATTGATAGAAAGAACTTTCAATTTTAGAACAGTTTGTATCTCTTTAATCTATCACTCAAAAGTCTGATAGTCTGACAACTTTTTAATCCATCAGAGTTAGTTTGTTGATCTACCACGAGAGTTCATCGAATACCTCTAAGTTGTAGTTTTAACAGTAATTTAGCGTTTTATAAAAACGAATGTGTGGTTTGAAACCGAATCGAAGAGCTTCTAATTCGCCAGATGTTCAACGGTTTTTTTTCTAGAATCAAATCAGACATGTCTTTATAAATTTGTTTCCAAATCTCATAAATCAATTTGTATACATCCAATTGAAAAGCATAAAAAAACAAAAATAATGTTCGTTTATTATATTATCATTTGTATAATATAAATTATAAAGAATATATCGTTCTATTTTTCATACTATTCGAAAAATCGTTAAAATTGATAGACTACAAATATTTATTATATGATAGTATTTAAAAAATTCAACAGACGATTTCTGTTTTCTTGCATTTTCTGTAATCTGACGATTGCCAGGATCTTGGATTGTTGGATTAAAGAGATACAAATGTATTATCAACAGTAAGGATAGCTTTTCTTACTTGATTTTCTGAAATTTCTCTGAAAATCAATGCTGAAACAAATTACTTTTTTTATCTAGTATTCCAATTTCTCTAGAGTACTGGAATCGTCCATTTTTCAACATTGAAAAGTTTCTATTGAATTAAAAATGAACGATTAAGGAAATCTATTCAAGTAAAATTGCCCAGACCTGGTATTGATGGGTTTCTCTTTGATCAAAATGTATTCAGTTAAATAAATGGACATTCTTTTCGTTGTTTATTTACTTTAACAGAAAGTTTAGGTTTGCAGATCCACAATGTGTAAAAATCTTCCTATTCCATTTGGGTTATCATTTCATTTGTTCACCAAAACAAAAAAATATATCTTTTTCCATTGCTATCATTACGAATTAATTCATGCCATCATTAGCAAATCATAGAATGTTCCCTACCATTCTATGGCCTTAAGCCACTTTTCAGTTTAATTGTATGATCCGTCCAATTATGTTGATGCAGGGGTTCTCATCATATTTTACAAACGTCTCTAATTATTACAGATTCATTGCATTATTATTCAGTTACAAAAGTATTTCTTATTGCTTTCTATGATCTTACATCATCTTACAGATATATTGCAAATTCCATCGTGACTGAAGGATTCCGGTTATGATTCGATGAATTTCTTAAGGAACTTTTTCATATCTCCAAATTTGGGGAACCACAGACCAGTAAAAGAATATTTTTAGCAAAACAAGTGACAGGTCTAAAGAATATGCTGAATGCGAAAGAACTTCTTACTGCGTTGCATTTCTGACATTTGGATGACTTGTGATAAAGTAAAATCTCCGATCAATTCCTTTCGATTCATTCCAATGTATTTTCTCCCCCGCTGCAAGTCATTTTTTCACAAAGATGTCACACAGTAAAGCTTTGCCCAGGTTTCCAGCCTTTTTTTGTGAACTCTAAATATCCTTCTAGCGAGAATCCCTTGCACACAAAATTTAAATAGAGACTTTATGACGCTAGATTCCCGATCATAAAAATCTATTGCTTGTACTATCCATCGGTGGTCATCGTATATATCTTCTTTTCATGGCCCTATCTATATACTATTTGCGCCATTTTAGCCTTTTGAAGGGCTCGTCTATCTTAGAACCATACGAACAACAAATTAATAATTCTTTGATAGAACAATGTGAATACCATATATGGCGATTTTAAGATGATTTCTCCAACAAAATGATAGAAAAAAATGACCTGACAATTACGTGTGAAGTTGAGTTTTTTTTCAATTCCTGCTTGTTTCATTCAATTTGTCTAGCATTATTTGGACATCATGATGGTTTTCTGTAAAAACCATGACGTTGTCAGCAAATCTGAGATTACTCAGGTATTCCTCTATTTTCCCCAGTCCAGATTTTGTAAGATCATCTCAAGAAAAGCCGTGAAGTGTTTAGGTGAGCTGGTACCACCTTGTCTTGCCCATTTCTAAGCTGAAAAGACTCAGAGTGTTAGCCCTATAAAAGAACTGCTTTGCCGGTAGATATGTTACCATACTCTGGCATGTACAGGGTCTACGCCTTGTTATACGATTGCATCAATGACATTAAGAATTTCAACGAAGACTTCCTTGAAGTCAACAAATGCTACAGCGAGTGGTGTCTGATATTCTGCTGCTTTCTCTTCCATTTGATTGACCAAGAAGAGACGGGTGATGGTCGAGTAGCTTCTCTTCAAGCCACCTTGTTCCTGTGATTGTTTCCCATCGAGCGTTTTAATGATTCGATTGGCCACTTTGATGAAAAAAGTTTGTAGATTTATTTGAGTAGGCTTATTGGCCTATAGTTGCTTAGATCTCTCACGTTCCCTTTTTTTATATACCGGTATTATGATTGCGGTGTTCCAATCTTCTGGGACTTGACATTGTTTGAGGAATGAGTTGAATAGAGTGGCTAGTTTCTAAGTGATGACTTAACCAGCTTTTTTGAGTATTTCTCGAGTATTCCATGCTGAAATAAGGGAAAGTCTTTTCCAGCGAAGCGTTAAAAAATATCAAATACACTAATCTCCATTTCCTGCGTTTTAGTGGAATAAACATTGGTTCTGATGGACATAATTTGAAAGGAAATCCTTAATGGAAATGAAAGAGAGACCCAACAGCAATAAATTAACAGACCCCAATACTGAGCTTTCATAATTCACCTGATCCCCCGTGGCCCTCGTTCAATTGAGCGTTATTTGTGTTCTGAAATCAAGACCATGAACAATAGTGAAACTTATTTATTTCGTTGGAATATTTTTACGTATAAGATTTTTAAGTGTTTTGTCACTGTTCACAATCCCTAGGGATGTATTCTCCCCAAACACTTTAAATCTTATAACACTGGAGCGAAGGTTCATATATTTTATTTCAACTCCACCATCCTAATTCCCAGATACTGTTTCACTCACTCATTTGTTTATTTCCATATGTTTCGCTTTTTAACGATATAGTAGATGCTTTTAATGTTATTTCCAACATTTTCGACGGATAGTAATGCAATTAAAAAAGTAATACGATGTGGTTTTGAGTGTTATCTCAAAGAGGAAAACCTAATAACTATATTATTTACGCCTGAGCTATCACATATCCTTGAATTGTGTACAGATATACATTTCTCAAGGTCTGTCTTGTGGCTTAGATAGTTGCATATATCCTAGTTGTGTCAGCGGTCAATATTTGAGTTAAGATTAAAAGCCGGTATTTTACCTGCAGAATTTCAAGACAGTAAGGGAACTTAGCCTGACAATTTCCCTATTGATCTTTTTCATTAATCTATCCACCTAGCTTGACCACAGAAGTTCATTGCGATGTATGAAATGGACACGTCAGTGTTACACATGATCGAATGGAAGCAAAGTACGTAATCTGGTCACGTGTCTTGAGTACTCGTGATGATTACGTGACTTTGACCATGGAAAACGTGGTTGGAAGTGGTCAGACAATTCGAATTGAAAAAATTTAATACTCAGTTCTACCTCTCTTCCTCTCTTCAGTCAACGTCCAAAGAAAATGAGAACTCACAACCACAACAAGCGAAATCTGGGTCGTATTTTGGCATTCCTATCACGAGACAAAGAAGGATACTGGCTTTGAACCAGAACTGATTTTATTACATTGGTGTAATGCTAATCTTTTTGATATACTTCAATACTTTTCCTACAGAGATAAGTTAATTATCCCAAATATCGAAATCGTTTTGAAAAGCTAGTGAAAAAAATTAGATATACCACAATACTTTCCTCTTGGGTTGTGCTAATTATCCCAAATATCAAGATAGTTTTTAAAAGCTAGAAGTGAAATATTTTCAAATTATACATAAATGGCGTACAATTAACATTTTCGATGTGAAGGGAAAGGAGCATTTCCTACTAAATTTGGCATCTGGTTCTTATCTAGACGAGAACATCGATTGTTAATGCCAGAGACAAATTTGCAGGGAGGCAATAACGTAGTTACATTAGCATCAGCGAAAATTATTTAATTGTCTTTTTAATCATCTCAGATTGGATTCTTCTATGATTCTCCATCAAGAAAGACTTTTGGGGGGGGAAGAGCGAGATGAAGAGATAGACAGAGAAAGCCATTCCATTATCCATGTTCTCCTCGGTGAATAGGGTTAGAGGATGACATCTCGTTGATGATCAGGCTCCAACCTTTCAGCCTGTGGGTCCTGGTTAAATATTTAAACCACTGGGATGCATCAATGTGCGTTAAACCGATTTACAAATACCTAATATTACAGACGCCACTGGTTTTTCAGGCTACTGAGAATGACAAAAACATGTTTTCTTTCAAGTTTTCGTCCTCCTCAGACGTGTTATTCCAGTCAGTTTCCATTGTTTGGGTGGGTGGGTGCTGGGTTATATTTCTCTGTTTGTTTATCGTGCTTTATTTTTGTGGTAGGAGATATTTTGGAATCCCACACCAAGAGAAAAACGGAAGAAAGAAAACGATGGAAAAATAAAAATTAAACAAAGCGAGAGTCTTGAAGGAGAATGGCAAATCCGCCGGGCAATTTTTTTTTCCAAAGCGCCTCGTAAATCTTATTTTATTTTCTAAGCATGTGACAACTTCGAAGAGGGGAAAAAGTTTACTACAGCAACATTAAATAATAATAAGACAAACAAAAGCGATGCTATGTCATATATTCCGGTATATAAGACGGGTATTTGATTTCTTTAAACTATGCAAAAAGGTTTTGTTAGACGCTCTAGAGAAACAGTCACGTGCCTTACGTCATTTGGCAACATACCGTTTCGGGGGTGATCAATTGAAAAAATTAGAAAAGAAAAGGAGTCGATCAATGGATGAGTTACTGCTTTTTGTTGGTCGGTGACTACCAAGTCGGAAAAAGAAGGGTAGATGCTACCGGGCGTAAACCAAAGGATCAGTTTAGCATAAACTTATATTGCAAATAGGATACTCGTCTAGAAAGTAGTTGGGGGTGTAACAAGCAAATATTGTAGATGAAATAAATAGTAATTGTTTAATTTTTCTGCCCTCTAGCTCCATTGATGCAGCCTGTACCCGTGATACATACATAGCCAGCCGGCCACCCAGACCCACTCGGAAAATGAAGAAACTTGTTGACAGTTTTGCTTGACTGTTTCTAAGATTGCACTTCGCCAAATGCACTGGTATTATGAGTAGGTGGATGTCCACTGAAGCTTAATAAGGACAATTAAGGAGCATGAATGAGTTGCAGTGAGTCATAGTTCTCCTTGTAAATCATTAGTCATATTTAACATAAGTTTATTCTAGATAATAGTAATAGTAAATGTACGTTATCTTCATTCATGTGTTGTTCGTATGATTTATCTAATACTACTTGTTACTTCCAACGATTGTACAATCCGTATGGAAAGTTTTTTGTTTGTTTGTTTTTTTCTATTTATTAAAGTCCATCTAAGGAGAAATCAAGCAAAGGATCACTCTAGGATGGCAAGCCTTTGGCAGAGCAAGCTCAACCTCCAAAAACAAGACGATCCCAATAATCCTTTAAAAAAAGAGTATACAACCAATGCATCCTCCCGATAGTCACTTATGGAGCTGAAACATAGAAGCTAACCAAGACACATACTCGCAAACTGAAAAACATGCAACGCACACATGAAAGAATCAACTTCACATGGAGAAATCACAGGACTGCATAGTTTATCAGGGAGAAAACGAAAGTCTGAGACATTATAGAATCTATAAGAAAACTTAAATAGCAATGGGCAGGTCATGTGGCAAGAAAGGCAGACAATCGATGGACATCACGACTCACAACATGGATCCCCAGATGTCATATGCGAAACTGAGGCCGACTGAATACAAGATGGACAGATGAACAAGATGAATTTAGGAAAAACTGGCTCCACGACGCCCGTGATAGAAAAATGTGGCAGATCCTGGGGAAAGTCTAGGTCCAACGACTGATGATGATGAATACTGTAAAACAGAAAATGATAGTCAAATAGAAGAAACAAAGAGGATTATACGCTGATAATATATATATATATATATATATATATATATATATATATATATATATATATATATATATATATATTAGAGAGCTGTAAAGCTTTAAACTTTAAACAAAACATTAAAAAACTTTTTCAAAAATTTTTCGTGTCACTTCAGTCACCCATTTCCCATTATTTGTCAATGTGTAATTTTCTTCAGTTTTTTTTGCCCCGTTTAAATATAGTTTGATATTATAGTAAAAAAATGTTTCCTCCTTGGGCTCATCAGTTGTTTACCATGTAACTGTTCCGGGGATTTTGAAATCAAAATAGTTCTATAAACATGGCTCCCAGCAGAGTTGATCGAACACTACATCCCTTTCAGCAATGTTTTACTATACAGCTGATGTTATACCCTCAGTTCCTTATTTTATATAGGGTTTTATCATAATGTATTATATACATGGATGTTATTTCATACTGCACACTATTTTCTAACATACGTAGGTTAGCTAAAAAAAGTTTTCAACGGTAGAGGATCAGTAATATATATATATATATATATATATATATATATATATATATATATATATATATATATATATTGATGATATTTCTGATGGTTTGGTCTATTCACTACATTTGCTAACATTTTTTCTCCAGTGCTGAGTAATTCCCTCCACCCATCTTTTCATAAATGAAATTTATTAACGCAGGAACGTATTGCAACTATAGTCAAACTCACGTGAGTTCACGTGAGTTTTGGTTGGGCGTAGCACAGTTTAAAGTTTATTTGAAATGCTAGGAGAGACACTGCTGTAACGTAATATAATGATTTGCTGCTTATCTATTCATGTGACGTCACGTCTCTGTTTCTGCACACATCTGCATGACGTTTGTTTTAACCCTAAGACCGACTTCCAAAAAGGATGTGCATCATGAAATATATGGTGACCACTTGTAAAATCATGTTAAGTGATATGACACAAGAGTTAATCCTACTTAATTGAGATCTCATGAGCGGGTATGACGTGATATCAATGAGTTCTTGCCTTTTACGTCATCTCTTGGGTTTTGTGCTTATTGTTCCCTCATTCTCTGATCAAAATATTTCAGCTCCTCTTTTGTTTAATATTGCTCACGTGTTTATTTATGCTTTATAAGGTTTCTGCTGTTGAGCCTCGTTTTGAAAAAAAAAAGAACTTCTTTGTTCTCCTAATATATTCGTTCCTTACCTTTTATGAATCTGCTTCCAACGCTCCAAAATATTTTT
The DNA here is from genome assembly GCA_963457665.1 of Thysanoteuthis rhombus. Lineage (NCBI taxonomy): Eukaryota > Metazoa > Mollusca > Cephalopoda > Oegopsida > Thysanoteuthidae > Thysanoteuthis > Thysanoteuthis major. Next base: position 19,161,196 of record OY735215.1, on the reverse strand, counting down.
CGAGTGCTTTCCGTTTCAATGTTCGGGTGATTTTATTGTTGTGTAGTTTAATTACATCTATTGCTTCCTTTGTGAATCATCAAGAATCCACACTTCTCAATTCCAAAATACATTCCGTTACTATCATCATCATCATCATTAATATTGTTAGAAATCGTCAACCTAAACAGTCAACAAAGGTTTCTTTAGCCTTTAAGTGATTCTGCATCGCTGGCTATATATGTATGCATGCATGTATTTGTCAAATGTATGGGCTGCATCAATGGAGATAAACAGTTGAAAATTCAGAACATTTGCTTCTCTATGTCTGGGAAAACTTTTTGCTGCTTTTTTGAAAATGCCCCCAATAAGCTTTCAGTGGGATGTTCAATTTACAATGCAAGTTAATACTAAGTTGGTCCCTCAGTTTGTGTCCGGTGGCATTTACACTTGTTTTCTTTTTTTGATAATTCGATCTTTCTTATGATCACCAACCAACAAAAGGCTTTACAAGTAACAGATTTATTGATCATCACTTTTTCCATTTTGTTTAATTGATTACTCCCAACACGGTGTGTAGCTAAAAGATGTTTGTCACGTGATGATTTCGGAACTGTCAACGGTGGTTTCTTTAGTTTTTAAGTTGGTTCAACTGGATAGATAGATGGATGGATGGAGGGAGGGATGGCCAAATATGTATCACTCGTACCGGCCACTCTAATCGAGCTAACATTATATATTTAATCCTTATATCCAAATATACATATATATATATATATATATATATATATATATATATATATATATATATATATATATATATATATATTTCTACCCAAAATAGGTTTTTAGTTAGGATTCAATTTGCAATTTAAGTATATGCTAAATCAGTTCTTTTATTAGTGTCCAGTAGCATTCACGCTCACTTTTTGAAAATTCGAACTGTTTCAAGTGAACACTTGACAACTTATTCATTGATCATCCTTTTTTCCAGTAGTTTAATTGATCACCTATACAACTTGCTGCCAAAAGACATGACGATTTCTGTTGAGTGGTTAACCAGACATGTTAATATCATCATCATTATCATAATTATTTGTAGTGGTACTATATAGTATATAGTACGTCTGTGGTTTATCACTCTAGTCTCCTCAATTCTCCAGTAATGGCTGAGTTTTCTCATCGTCAATTGTTATGTGGACAAATCCTGGCCTCCTTTGGTTGAGTTGGAAAATAGTTATATGTATCATTGTTGACAATAATTATGCGTCGAGTAATTCCGTTATCTGGATATTCTAGTGAAAATAAAGACAATTTTTTTCAAGAATTTCAAATTCATCAAATTCATCTAATCTCAATTTTAGTTTTATTTCCACAGTTCTGAGAGGGCTATTATCAGCACTATCTTATAATCGTGTTCCACATTTTTTCCAATTTCCGGTGGTGTATCAGGGCATTTTTCCATTTTTCTCCGTCTTAACCCATTGGTCCACTGGTGAAGCCACGTCAACAATCTATCATATCCTCCTTTACTTGGTTACGAGTTTCAGATCCGGTTTTACAGTAAGGATAGAGTGATTAGCTTTGATTTCAAAGCCCTAAAGTTTCTAATTTTTTTTTTCCCAATTTGTGCTGAATGTATTTGTTTATAAGGTCGAAACAAAGTCTTTTGCCGATTCTATCAAGTCTTTTTTTAATTCTTCTTCAATCAGCTCGTTGTGTTGACTTATGATCTGGTTTACAGTCTCATCCGTTTCTCCACAACAACAGGATTTTCTGTTTCTTCTGGGTTTTGTCTATACCCACTTTGATGTTATTAGTTCTACTGTATTCGTTCTCAGTTGCTTTGAGAAGTGATCACGTTTATCTTTTAAGGTGACCTTTGCACAAACATGTCCATGTTTTTTTTCTGTGATAGTTTCTACCTGCCTATTTAATCCTGTCTAACTTCAGCCCAAGTTCGGGTTTATCTTTACCCCATAACAAGAGCAATCTCCACCTTAATTACGGGAGTAAACTCTTCGCTGTTTGTTCTGTCCCATCGCATCAAACCAAACCGATGTATAAAATCATCATTTCCCTACCATGATTCGAAATTACGACTGTGTTATTAGCTGGACGACTCTCTTTCTAACCGAACTAAACCGACAAGTCTAATATATTTACGAATCTATTTATCTTATATACAATACAAAAGTTGCAGCGATCATTTTCTGTTGGAATAGATGTGGGATTGGTCCTGATCCTACACTAACTGGACTTGTTTTAAACCTATTTTCCTTTCTTTGTTGCATTCCTCGCTTGTCTCCCTTTATTCTCTTGATACACTTTTTCAAGGGGCTTTAATATTTTCGTTTCATTGTCGTACCTGTTTCCCAATTCCCATTTTGGCCATCGATGTCTTCGATGCGGATATCATTATTTTCACGGCAATATTTTCCAGTACACCATTCTCGATCCAACAAGACACCAACATTCTTCAATCTCCCTAAATGTTCTAGGCATTCTTCAACAGGAATAGCACCGACGATATTCTCATTTTCTGTTCGATTTCGTTCATATTTATCAATGTGGAATTCAAGGGCAGTTTTCAAAGTCCAGACGATTTTTAGAGTGGCATTTTTTTTATGAGTCTGGTGTATATTTCAAGTTCTCTGATTATCTTTTCCCTCTCTTTCAAGTTAAATCTGATGTCTGCTGAGTTTCATCTATAATTGAGCATTTTTGTTTCTTTGACCTAAACGATTAGATCAAATACTTATCGAGATTCGCATCGACCAAAATTCCTCTTTTCTATCAGAAACTGTCAACTAAAACTGTCTCAAAAACTGTCAAAATAGGTTTCCTCAGTTTTTTTCCTTCAAGTTGAGTTGGCTGGTTTGCTATGTATGCGTGTATCAACGTGTAAAAGCCGTACTAACGAAGCTAGAGGGTCTCTATTTAATCCCTGTCCCACCACAGTAATTTTTGATACAAGGTCAGGCTTAACGTGGGGAAAATAGGATCAACCCTTCCAAAAATGGCTCCGGCCGACGCGACTTCGATTGCCAAGCGACCGTAGAAGCTAAAACAACCGCTGCCACGAAAGTGTCCACCAGGGGACCTGCTCCTTTAAGTGTAATGGAGCAGTACTGCTCCAGGGAAACTGACCCCCCGCAGTTGGGCTGAGTAATAATAGGAGAGCCAAAGGACGAGTCCAAAGGCCTCCAATGCGCGTAACAAAGCGCAGCCTCAGTAAAACCTCATTGGCTAACGCTTGCACCGGCGCACTCGGTCTTTGTTGCCAACCAGTACACAATCCCCGGTCTATTCGACGGGCAAATGTCAGTAGTTGCGCCTCAGTCAATGCTGTGGAACAGATACTACACTTTAATCCTGCCGAAAAGGCCAGAAAAATGTGAGCTTGAGGGCTGAAAATTTAAAGATTCACACGTTATTTCAGGATTCTTTTTGTTTGTTGAACCAACCCCACATCCCTCCATAATTTTTTTCTATAGTCGGATGAAAGCATTCACTATTGCTTGCCTTTTTTTTTTAAATCCCGACGATTTTAGAGTTCTCTGCTCCACGAAAGAGAGAATAAGCTTATTGATCACCCCTTTTCTCTATTCTTTATTAATCATCCCCATAACATAGCATACTGCCAAAAGATGTTGGTTACGTAATGATTTCTCTTGAGTGACTAATCAGACTAAGAGATGTTTTTTGCTTTCTACCATTAGTAACAACGGCCTTTAATAATTCTTTCTAGGTTGCAGGAGTTATACAGATCCGTACAAACGTATTTATTCCCGAGTGTATTTCTCCTAATTGGGATCAATACTCGCCATCGCAGTCAATAAGTGAACAACAGACAGGTACAAAGATTCCACCGAAGAACAAATAATGTCAGAATAAATTGATGAGATTTATGACAACACCAGCATTTCCAAAATAGAAAAGATCTAAAATTTAAAAGTTTTAAAAGACATCCAAGTATTACATATATTGAAAAGTGTTTTCAAGAGGGGTTTACTCGAGAACTGATGCCGGATTTCAAGTCTGTGGATAAAACTGCGTAGCCAGGAGCGCTGAAACAGACGAACAGGCAAAGATATACACGCACATATCTGAAAAAAAAAGTATGGAACCCCTCTTTGGTGGGTACGGCCATTCAATTACAAAGAGAAATGAGATCATTGAATGTTTTTTTGCTAGAACTGAAGGCTGGGATTTCGCTATGTTCCCTACCTGCTATGATGACTGAATTGAGGAAAGCGCCGTATTCGCTCGGAATGCTTGTTCTGACTACCGTTTGAGCTCATTCTTCGTACCATTTACCATCATTAATCCTTTTTAATAGATTGTACGTAGTTGGTTGTTGGTTGATAGCTGACAGCGCTAGAATATTTTACCTGGAGGATACATTAATCTCTGTTCCAACCAACTACGGCATCTATTTGTCTATTAATATACATTCATATGAATACATATGGAATCTCATATATTCATGCACGTACGCACTTCTTCCTTTCTTTCAGAGATTATTGGGTTTTAATATTCCTTGCTTCAATTCCCTTTGATAATTCAAGAAGAAGAAGAAGAAGGTAAGAATTATCCGGATTATCAAAGGGTACTGAAGCAAGGAAAATTATAACCCAATAAAATCTGAAAGAGAGGAAGTAGTGCGTACGTGCATAAATATTTCTCATTATTATTACTATTATTATTAGTAGTAGTAGTAGTAGTAGTAGTAGTAGTAGTAGTAGTAGTAGTAGTAGTAGTAGTAGTAGTAGTAGTGGGAGGGGAGGGGAGGGGAGGAGGAGGAGAACAACAAGAACAACAAGAACAGCAAGATCAAGAAGAATGGCGCCATGAATCTTGAGGAAGAAAAGACTATAAGATGAGGAATTAACAAAGAATCTGAAATTGTAACCAGATTATGAAAGACAAAATTCCTAAAGATCATTCCAATGACACCACCCATCTCCTTCGAAAGAGTTTCAGATATGACGTAGATAGAACCAGAAGATTGGATGGATTTTGTGCCCAAATACCGTAAAAATAGTTAAGGATGATTATTATGATACTACTAATGATAATTACTGATTCATATATATATATATATATATATATATATATATATATATATATATATATATATGTGTGTGTGTGTATGTATGTATGTATGCATGTATAAATAGTATTGTAAATTTTTGATTTTATAACGCTGAAAAAGAACAAGTTTTTTCATATAGTTCCAAAGTATCCATGACTGTGTCCCACGCAAGCAACTTTTAATCTGATCAGTGTTATACCAACGTGCTGTTTTATGACTATTTATTATATACATTTAGGTTTTTGTTGCAAGTAATGTTTTTATTTATATTTGAAATATATATATATATATATATATATATATATATATATATATATATATATATACATATATATACATATATATATATATACACACACACACACATATATATATATACACACACACACATATATATATATATACACACACACACATATATATATATATATATGTATGAAAGTAAGTAACTAAAATTGAAGATATATGTACTTGTGTGTATGCATTTATTTCTTTGTATGTGTGTGTGTGCGAGCACAACGATTACTCGATAAGAGGCCATTACGAGGTTGACATTGCTATATATATATCAGCAAACACATAAGGCGGTGTGCATTTGGAACTGGCTCTGCCCTAGTATATATATGTATAGTGAGAAAGTGCAAACCACAGCACAGCGCTGCTGTGGAGAGCGATAGGGCTGAAAAGAGGACTGGGGACTTGAGATGACGATGTTATTCAGTGTCCTGCGCTGACCACTAGACATCTGATGTAAAGATGTGGATGCGTGTAAGCCACGGCACTCTGAAGTACAGAATGACCACTCAAAAGCTAGTCAGTCGGTCTTCAGCAAAACCTGCCGTAGAATCTGTGTGACGAGAATATGTAACATAACTATAGCAAGAATTATGATAACGAACTGGTGACAAATGCTCTAATTTCAATACGCAATCTTCATCGTCATCATCTTCCTCTTTTTTTCCCCACCATTTCCTTCTTCTTGTTCTTCTTCTTCTTCTTCGTCTTTTTTATACTCACTTCCTTATGTGTCTCTACGTGTGTACATTTCTAACATGAAACCACATCGTCAATAATGATAATAATAATGATAATAATAATAATAATGATAGTTGAAATTGTCGTTATTGTTGCCTTCGACGCTGCTGGTATTTATTTTCTGCAACATCGCACACTTCTTTCACGAAAATGTTGCTTAATTACCGCCATTATGGTCTTCAAAGATCAAAGGAGCGTTTTAAATTGAAAGAATTTTTTTTTCCAGTTCAAATGACAAGCAAGCAAAAGAGAAACATTTCGTGTTCCCAGGTTTCAATTTATTTCTAATTAAACAAATTCATAAAGCTCTTTTATACAGACATCATTATCGTTAACATCACCAGCAACGAGACCGATTCATTATTAGAGACAGTCAACCAAAACAGTCAACATCAACATCAATATAATTTTCGTCAGTTTTTGGGTTTGTTTGGCTGGCTCTGTATGTATGTATGCATGTGATAATTATAAATATATTTTGCTCGGCACCGAAGTTACTCAGTAGCAATTCGAGTGGCCTCAGATTATGTCAATGAATAAAAGTACGTCGTTCAGGATCGAACCTGCGTTCACCGGGAAGCAGCTTACACGCTGCTCTGCAGCACATACTAACTGAGCTAACGACGCCCTTGGCAAAACAGGGGTTCGATGAGCGTACTCATATCACCCATTTGCCCATTTCACGATCGTTGGCATGTATGTATCATTCACAGAGACTAAACCAATGGAGTTGGAGGGCTGAAATTAGAAGTTACTTTTTGTTATGTCTAAAAAACAACTTTTTAGTGTTTTTCTAATTACTCCCCTAAATAGGTTTTTAGGGGGATTTCCATTTGTTAAGTGAGTTTATGTTGGATCATGGTCCGTTAATTTTTTTGTCTTGTTGCATTCTAGCTAGTTTTTTGTGAAAATTCAAATTTTTCCAGTGATCCCTGCCCAGCAAAGGGTGAGTAAAGTAACTTATCCACTGATCACCTATTTTTTTTCAATTTTCCAATAATCATCCCCCAACACAACCCACTACCAAAAGACATTGGTCAGGTCATGGTTTCATCAGATCAACCAAACTTATTACTATTATTATCATTATTATATACCGTCAACAAATTTGCCAACGAAGAGCTCTTTAGTTTTCTAAGTGATTCTACCGCGTTGGCAATATCAATGTATGCATGTATTTGTCAGGCGTATGGACTGCATCAGTGGAGCTAAACGGTTGCAAATTCAAAATATATACTCCTTTATATCTCAGAATTTTTGAGATGAGGTATTATTATTATTTCTATTATTATTCAGAAAAACAACCAAGATGAGGATAGTCCGAATAATAAAAGAAATAATAAACTCCCTTATTGTATCAAGAATAAACTTTTGTTGTTGTTGTTGTTGTTGTTTTCTCAATGTACCCTCAAGAGATTTTTAATGGTAGTGATGGAATTGTTGTTGATGATGTTCTTATGATGATGATGATGATGATGGCTTTGATTTCAGTTTATATAAGTCACTTGTCGGGCCTCAACCATACACCTTTGGCTTGCAACCTTACGTTAAGACAGTCTGAGACTTAATAAAGAAAACATGCATTTTCATTTTTTCAATTATTGTCTTGAGACTGACAGCAAATCTCTTGAAATCTCCTGCAACTTTCTCAGTATCATGGTAATATGTGATGCAATGGAGGTGAACCGAATCCAGAATATGAATGATTTTTCAAAACTTTCGGACCAAATCATTTCTTCCCATTGAGTGACAGCAGCAATGTTTCCAAGAATTTCTTATTAATCTAATCTTGATTCCTGTATTGTTGACACGATTCCAAGAATTCCAGCTATTCTACACGATTTAGACCTTTATGTTCCTTCGACCTTTTCTATTCCATCATGTGGTCCTGGTATTTTCCCAATTTTTCGCCATCTCCTGCCTCTACCCTGAGTCCCGCCAGTACAACCACGTCTAGGTTTGGCAGACGTCGGTCACGTGTTGGTTTCTATTGAATGACTAATCAGACCTGTTTTGGTTTTGTAAGTTTTCTTTATTGTTTGTTTTTTTTTTTCACGAGGCGAGAAACACAAACGCTGGCGCCAGAAATATACGTTCAATTACAACTTTTAATAAAAACATGAATGTATGCGTGTGAGTGTGTTTGTATGTATGTGTGTGTGTGCGTGTGTCCGTCTGTTTCGTCGTTAATTAATTAACAAAGATTAAGAGAGTGATTTATACATGTAAGGATAATTGTTAGAACAGAATCATTGGGAATACAATGATGAATGGGTGTGCGTCCGTGTGCGCGATGCATCGAGTAGAATTACTGTAATATGATTGTAAAGATTACCTTACCACAAAAAAATAGTGCAAAGTCCTCATCTTTTCACCATCATTTTCTATAATAGAGAGCTTACATAGAGATATATGAATTATAGATTGCTTTATATCATAAAGAAACTTATCTGCAATGATTTCCCGTCGTTATGCAATTGATATGTCATTCAATTTAGATAACGTAAATAGAATAGATTAAAGAAAATAAGGCTGCTGCAGGAATCGAACATGCCACTGATAAGTAGCTGCTTCAACGTAGCGATGCACTTACCATTGTGCTAAACAGCCCACCGATAATGCAAAGACCAAATAACTGCTCTCTGTCCAAATTTTAATCTTGTTTATTCTTAGTCTTTTCATCTTTTTCAGTACAATATTATGTGTTTGAGAAATGGACATATTTATTCCAACAGATCGAATTATAAATTATATTGTATTATATAGAAACTTATCCGAAATGATTTCCCGTTGTTACACGGTTAATATATCATTCAATTTAGACAATGTAAATAGAATATATATATTTATATATATTTTTAATGGGACTACTTCAACGTAGCGATGCAATAAACAGTTATTTGGCCTCTGCGTTAACGGTGGGCTGTTTAGCACAATTGTAAGTGCATCGCTACGTTTAAGCAGCTACCTATCGGTGGCAGCTTCGATTCGATTATCTCTAATTGTTTATTCTATATACGTTGTCTAAATTGAATGATAAATTAATCATGTAACAGCGGGAAATCATTTCAGATTTCTATATAACATAACGCAATTTATGATTTATTTTGTCGGACCAAATTCGTCCATTTCTTGAAAACATGCATATATATCATCTACAATAGATAGGTTGTATACATATGTACATATATCTATCTATCTATCTATCTATCAATCTATCTCTCTCTCTCTCTCTCTCTCTCTCTATATATATATATATATATATATATATAATTGAATAAGTATTGAATTACTTTAGTTTCATCGTATATACATGGATGCGCGTGAATGTATTTGTATTTGGGGATATGAATCTTTTCTTGTAAATTAAACACAAGCGCACACACGCACACACACTCATATATATATATATATATATATATATATATATATATATATATATATATATATATATATTCGCTTGAAGAGACCCAAACAGGGTAGAAACATAAACGTGTTCTTTTACTCCATCACATTTTAAGCTCTACTCTAACTAAACTTAATAGTGAATGTATTGAACACTTTTTTGAAATAAATGTATCACACTGATGCATGATTTACTCACTTATACATACATATATGTATATATATATATATATATATATATATATATATGTGTGTGTGTGTGTGTGTGTGTGTGTGTGTGTGTGTGTGTGTGTATATATATATATATGTGTGTGTGTGTGTGCATATCGATACATGTGGACATTCAAACATCATATAGATACATGCGTACATTCAAACATCTAAATATATACATACACAAACACACATTTATACATTTATGTGTATTTGCTCTTGTAAGTTCGATAAAAGACACAAATATCACAAGCAAAATCGATTTTATTCATGTTCACTGCATGAAGCTGAGTGGCATGATTTCAGTGGATATTTTTCCCGAAACATAATTTTAAGAGACCTTCTAACTACTTGATAAATTTTAATGGAGGTCACCCGAATCCAGAAGATGAACAATGCTCCAAAACTTACGAACCAATCATTTTACTGCAAGCGGTATAAAACTGCATTTTTTTTTTTTTGGTACTAAAATCGTGATGTGCAGTAAATAAAATGAATTTACAGCTCCATCGACTAAGCTTGAAGCTAAACATCACAACAAAAACAAATATGATAAAAAAATTTTTCTTAAAGTCGGCAGTGGACTGGAATATTGTTTTTTTTAACCCTACCATCAGTTTCCCTAATGTTATCTTGGTTTGTTTTTGTTTTGTTTTTGTTGTTTTTTTTGGGGGGGGGTCCATACACACACTCTCACATACGCAACACGAACACAAATACATGCAAGCGTGTAATACGCACACACGCACTGGCAGACAAGCATGAATTTGGAAAGATACGTTAGGAAGGAAAAACTGGCTAGCACTGGGTCGATCAGATTCTGGACGAAGGGTCACGTGATGAAGATCAAACGGACTGACTCCTTGCCAGATTTTGGGAACATTCCAAACATATTTGCAGCTGTTACAGAAAAACATTAAGATGAAGTAAATATAGATATTTTATGTGTGTGTCTGTCTGTGTGTGTGTGTGTGTGTGTGCGTGTGTGTGTGTGTGTGTGTGTGTGTGTGTGTGTGTGTGTGTGTGTACGCGCACGCACACGCTCACGCCCGGGCATTTATCTGTGTCTCTGGTTGTACGTGGTTACGAGGGTTTGTGTAAATAGCTTTTGAAGATGTTTGTGGATTCTGTTCAGCGGGAGATCTCTTACCTTCCCACACAAACGGAGACTTAATTAGCCGTGATTAATTAGTAAAATATTGCGGGTGTTTTTGATGAAGTCGCGGAATGTATTGAGTTATCAATACGAGAATATCACGTCCCCATGTTTGCAAAGGAACATAACTTAGTATTGTGTCTTGGTGTTTGATTAGGGGTCGATTAGTATGTATATATAATCTCATTATTCAAATATCTAGGTATTCCCTTCACTTTATTAGTTTACCTTAGTCCAACAGATGGTGAGCATCTAGTGAGGATCAAATTCACTAGGGTTGCAATGGTCTGCGTACAAACTTACTAATCACTATTCTTCATCGAGCATTCCTTCCTTAAATGTAACTTTTTTTTATCGAGAAGCGACAATTGAGCGTGGGGACAATTGAGCGTGCGACAATTGAGCAGAGGACCATTGATGGATATATATTACACGTTCTGTCATTTGTGTCTTTAATTACATGATGATGATGTTGAAAATTTCAAAAATATCAAATAATACAGTTTTGATTACGGTGCGCTTCAAAGAAATCTTTCAATGAAATATTTTTATTTGCTTTCTTGTTGTGTTTGAATTGGTGTCGCTAAGATCGTCCAAAGTCAGCTTGCCCGGATCACCAAGAGTCATATATATATATATATATATATATATATATATATATATATATATATATATATATATATATTTACAAAACTGATAATTCATGGGCTCAATCAGGGCATTAGTAGTTTTGCATATCAAAGCGGACTATCTGATATATGATATGTCATATTGTCGTATATTGGTTGGGATTAGGGTAAGGGGAAGGCTTAGGACTTTTGCTTAAAGGAAAATTTTTTATAGTCGGGTAAGGGTCAAATTCGTCTAGAAAGAAAGTACTGCCAAACTGACATAAGCAATGAGGAGAGAAGCAATCTTCATCGGTGGTTTCATACGACGAATGGAAAGTAATGGCCCGGTTCAGCATGATATTTACATTGTAAATAGACACCCCAACACTTCTAAGATATTTCACTTTTCATATTTCTCCCCACTGAAACATTTTCGATGGGTATGCATATCTAATACTTTTTCATGTATATAAAATGAAAAAAGAAAAAGATGATTTTTCTCTTTCAGAGTTTAAACACAGTCCGCCATTTACATTTTCAGGGCTTCTAACCACTGAACCATAGATGTTGCCGTTGGTTTTCGTAAGAATAAATAAATTTTCAAATAAAAGATTCGCAAATTAAAGCGATTCCGGATTATGTGGCGTTCCGTAAAATACGTACCTTTTTGAAGTTAGGCGGGATATAGTTATGTTGATCCCGAAATTATCTCCAATGTTTTTGTTGAATCTGGTAAACATAATTAAAGAATCAGCAGAGACGGATGGAGAAACAAATGAAAATAACTACATATGGAAATATTCAGACAACTTAAGAACTAATCAAAAAGACGATGAATATGGTAGCAGAGACCAAAGGAGAGGAAACTAAGAGAGAAGAGCTACATAAACAGAATGAGATAGGAGAAAAGGGAGACAAATATGGAGAGTATAGTATAAGCTATCAGAATAGGGTAGAGCTTGAGCTGCCGATCAGACTGGCAAGAAAAGGCGAAAATAACAGAAGATGAAAATAACAGAAGGCGAAAATAACAAAAGGCGAATATAACAGAAGGCGAAATTAACAAACGGCGAAAATAATAAAAGTAGAGACAAGATAAAAGAAATACAAGACAGGGGAATAAGTACAACATACGAGAAACTCTATGCCTCGAAAATACAAGTACAACCGACGGACACTTCGACAGATAACAGTGATGTCCCAAATTGACAATAGACCAACTACACACATTAAACCAGTTGATAAAGAAGCCATCAGAATACAATGGAACTCTGTTTGGTTTACGTAGACTATGAAAAAACCTTTGACCCGATAGAATACACTACAGAGTACAATCGTGTTTGTGTGTGAATGTGTGTATGTGTGTGTGTGTGTGTGTGTCCCTGTGTGCGAACCAGATGCTAAGGCAACAAAGGATAAGTTCAAAGGACAACAAAAATTTCATAGACGTCTGAGAGACATAATTTTGTATACACTCACGTGTGATTATAGAAGAAAGGGAAATTTAGCCCCGAGAGAGAAAACAAAGGAGTCTGTTTTAAAGAATCGTCGGATGTGTCTGTACTTGAACAAATTACTTCCGTTTCTTTGTTTTCACTGTCACCGATTCTGCTTCACTGTGTCTTGGAGTAAGCGATTCAAGTTATTGCTATATTTCCTTCAAACATGTCCACGACTTTTCCCCACGTATGGAGAGGGACAAAACCCCATTTGAGTCGCATTCCTCCAACGCCAGAGTCCTTTTGGCTACAGGATGGACATAATAATCCATTCATGCAGAATTATCACTGATACTGATAAATACCTCGTCGTTCTAAATTCAAGACGGTTATTGCAGGTCTTTTGAATTTTCCTGTTGACTGGTCATTTTTCCCCGTTTACTCAACACTCGGTTCGTCAATAACCGTGAACCACACGTTCTTACATCCCAGATGAACCTCTTTCTTTCACTCGAGTATTGCTTTTAGATATGGTAGGAGTAGTCAGCCATGACAATATGATTTAAATATTGACGAAATAAAACCTACAATTGACAAGATTTCTGTACATGACGAATAGTCCCATCTCGTTACAATGTTTAGTACTATATCTTTCAATTATTCACCTCTGTGATTGAATAAGATTAGACGTTGTCCAAGACACTTCCATCTTTTCTGTCCTCCAAGCTTGGAAAGAGGGAGTTTTGGTTTGTTTTGTTTTTTTGTCTTTCGGGTCCTTTTTAACAGCACTTGGGCTCTTCTCCGGTTTCTAGTGTAAGGGAGAGATAATTGGATATATATCTAACAAGGTTAATCTTTGCTTATTCGTTTCTTAAATTGTCTAACATAAAAAAACTAGTAATATCTACAAAAAAATATTTTATATTTTTTAAATTCATGTTTACATTCATTCGTCCACTCGTACGTATTTTTATTAATGTATATGTATGCACGTTTGCGATCTTGGATAAACACTTCTTCTTCTTCTTCTTCTTCTTCTTCTTCTTCTTCTTCTTCTTCTTCTTCTTCTTCTTCTTCTAATTATTATTATTATTTTTATCATTATTATCATTATTATTATTATTATTGTCTATATATGCTACGTACTCACTGTATAAGTCGTGATAAAGAAAAAAATCAATGCTCAAACTATGTATAAGTATTCTATTTGAAGTATACGTATTTTTTTAAATCTAACTTATTCTGCTTCAGTGGAAATTTCAAAATGAAAACAAATATATTTGAAGATAACTGAATACGGAAATGAATTTTAAAAATAGAAGCTATCTTGTTTTAGACTTTTGTTTTAAACATAACCAAGTTTAGTGCACTCTTCTTCGAGGAAAAATCCATTGGTTTTAGCCATCAAGGGGGATAACTTTCTACAATCTTCACGTTGGGTGATTTAAGTGCCGAATAAGCAAGGATCACCGACCTGTATCGCCAGAAGAAAATACACAACTGCCTCAACCACGAAGTAAGTCAGGTTTGCACTTCTGTATATTACGAATCGTCAATCAAAAATACCACCAAAACAGTCAACGTAGGTTTCTACCGTTTTTAAGCTGGTCTGGCTTGCTGGCTGACTTGCTGGGGGGGGGGGGCTTGTACATATGTATGTATCACGCATACAGGCCATACGAATAGAACTATAGGGCTGAAAATTTAATCTTTTACTCTTTATTATTTTTAGAAAAAACTTTTTTGTTGTCTTCCAAGATTCACACACACATACACACACACACACATACACACGCGCGCAGAATAAATGGGGAGGGCCAATTTGCTGTGTAAGTTTATGCAGAATAACTCCCTTAGTTTGTGTCTGGTACCATTCACACTAGGTCTTTTTTTTTTTTTTTTTTTCAGATTTTTTAGAGCTCACCGCCAAACAAAATGCGGGAGAAGTAACTTTTTCGAACCCTTTAATTGATCATCCCAACACAACATGCTCCGAAGACAGCGGTTATATGACGGTTTCTATTGGAGACTAACAAGACCTCTATTCAAATTTTGCTTAGATGTGCACATGATCCTAACCCTATCTAAGAAGAATAATATACAGTGGTAGAGAGGCTAACGAAGTTCGAACACATTACATTACTGAAGGCCGGCGAGATAATCACATTTTTGATTACGGATGTTTAGATGCATTCTGAATATATATATGCTTGTCATATGATCATGCATATACCTGTGAGTAAGTGTTTGTGCGTATTGTATGTAAGTACATCTAATACACGGCCACTGATGCGAATTTCCAGCACATAAATCTTTTTCCGAATATCCTTTCCAACTTAAACATGGGTTATCTCCCTTGCACCTTGAACTTGTAGCCACCGGTAACCGGTGATGCATAAATCTTTTCTCCTACTTCAAATCAAAAATAATCACTGTCACCGGAAAAATATCTTTTGAAGAAAAATTAATTTTATATTTTTCTTTGTGTTTTTACTTGATGCTTAAGATCATCAGTTACATAGAGAAATATTATCATGTTTGAATATGAGAATATATATTTTAAACTAACTTTTGGTCAAAATAAATAAGGTGTTCTGTCTATGATTTCTCAATGATAATTGGTAATATTACGAATGCTTACTACGACTATGACAAGGAATCCATGAAATAACCGAATTTAGTAACCTAATTATACAATATTTGTGCCAAAATATTAAATTAAAAAGTGATTTTAATTGTAAATTATTTAATGTGAATCCTAAGGTTATCCCTAGAAGGGGATGTTAAATCATATTACAAACCAAAAAACGTAATCATTAAATAGAACTAGTCCAATTTTTTTTATCATTTCTTAATTGCACTGTCGTGATTATTTTTCTCCTTTTTTTTTCATTCTTGTAATTTGCATGCAAATTAAGATTAAGGTATTAATATGGATATAAAAATATGTTGTCTATATTTTTAAGTGGATTTCACAAATAAAAAGAAATGTACACACTTTGATTGTTTTTCTGCAATTTTACTGCCAATATCTAAGATCGGTTCAAAAACAATAAATTTGCTGAAATATATCCTTCCGACTTCATACAGCCTGCAACAATAAAACGCAACTTATTTCCATAAATCTAATCCACAAGGCGAAGTTAACAATGGATCAGGGGTTCCAAACATTTTTCATCCGTTTTACACTTGGCAACTATTCCAGAGTAAATTTACCCCCATCTTGTTTTGTGCTGTAATTTGAGTTTACACTTAACGTAATAAAGAAACAGACAAAAGGTCGGGGGTGTAAATACTGTTAACATCATTAATAGAGTGATTAAGAAGAATCTAGAAAAAGTAATTAAGAAGGATAATATACAGATCATTTAGTCTAAAACAACTGAAAGAAAAGAGATTGGTATTTTTTCACAGAATAAGCCTACTTTAGGGTTTTGTTTTGATTATATTTTTTAAGAAATAACGTTCAAATTAACGCCCGGGAAGGCGAAATTTTATACCCTGGGGTAAATTTACAACGTACTGGGAACCCCTGCTAAACTGTACGATCAGACCAAAAGGTAATTGTCTTCTAATAAAGAAAACTGATTTTTAACAAAAATTGGAATGATCAAAGATTCAATGTAGAGTATACATTATGTTCAGTAATCCTTTATAATGAAGATTTTTCCTTTTTCTGTATGTGTGTATGTTTTACCATAACCAAGCAAAAATAGCACATGACAAGCAGGGCTGTTTAAGCCTGGCATGTTCAGCTTGCTCTAACAATCCGGTTGATTTTCGACCGTTACAGCATATCTTAGTTGGATGGGTCACTTTACTATAAAATTACAATGCGGGACTGGACTGTTATTTTGTGTTAATTTGATATGATGTCAAAAATTGGTATTATAACATCATCAGAGAGTCTTTTTTCCGAAGGCTTATTCATCATATTGATACAGCATATTGATCATAGTCCGGTCCGTTATATATATATATATATATATATATATATATATATATATATATATATATATATATATATATATATATATATATATCAAAGACATTTTATATGATTGAAAAAAATATTAATTTTTGTTGACTGCTTATCGAAATGAAGGTAACATTTCACATCTAAGGTCAAAATACTTCCTTCCAAAACGTAACTTAGCGTTAAAAAAAGATGTCTATCGTGTTCGGTAACACTGGGAAATTTCAAACGGAACCTTTTATTTGATCCATGAGGGTTAATTGTTAGCATTCCGCAGACAATTGATTTTTTTTTCACTCTCGTTGACAGCAAGCAGGTAAAAGCGCAGATTTTGTAACGAATGAAGCAGACGAGAGGGGTGGATTAAAGGGAGGTAATTTAAATCCCCTGTATAGATGTCTTCAGATGTTTCCCATCTAGACTAAGATGATTTGAGTTGCGTGTAAATGTAAGAAATTGCTATTTATTTGATTCTTAATAAACTAATATTTTTCATTATGTTTTTGACTCTATTCTAAACTTAAACCAGCCTATAAATTTGGTATAAACCATACGTACGTACGGAAGGTTGAAACCTTTGGACATAGGAGATAATTTTTTTTATAATGAAGTTTTCCCAGGATGCACACACACACGATTTTGGGGATAGATTATTATCCACAGTCTGCGCCATGAATCATTCTAAATTACAATATTGGGCACTTATAAAAAGAGATGTTCAGGGTCATTTTTCTGCAGTATCAATATTTCTTTTTATTACTGTGCTTGGGTTGTTGTTATTATAGTGGCACTTGGGGTCAGTTAAAACAAAATTCCGAGAAGATATCAAATCTATTGAAGAAGGTGGGTGGTAGACAGGACAATATTCTAATGCGTGTGCCTAGACCTTCGGGACGAACATGAGTAAGGTTAAATTCAGCCAAATGAAAAACTGAAATATTAATTTTGTTAACGGAGGTATCGGTTTAATCTCCAGCAAAATTTGAACCGTCGGGCTGAAAATGGTTGTGCCATCTTAGCCTCTCGTCTTCATACCGATATATAATGGCCTCTGCCGAGGTTACAGTTATTACCCCTTTCGACAATAATAAATGGAGAGTGGTTCGCCAAGTGCTCACTTACCCGATGTACTATCTATCAACAATCTTGGCATGCTAGAAACAAGACATTTTTGTCAAGACATCTGGAAGCAAATAGATGTGAACTCATACCCTTCCTAAAGGCAATATTGTTTGAAAAAACAAATAAGTACAGCCTGAGCCAAAATTCGAATTCGGCTTGACAGATTCTGGTTTCTGTACCAACCAAAACTTTCCACATTTTGATGATACCATTATTTTTTGTTGTTTCTATTATTCATATCTATAAATAATGAATGAATAAATAGCTCCATCTGTCATTACTGACAAGCGATAGTGTAGCCATAGGCATTGTTGATAGGGAAAGCAGATTGATCCTTTTCTCTTCTGCTTATTTTCTTGTGTCTGATCAGTTGCCAGTGACATGATAAAGCGAGTAGGACTTAACGTAATTAAGGGCAATTCTTCACAGGAAATTGATGTATTCTTGGCGTGTTTTCAGATGCTAGAATTTCGTGGAAGATGTTTGTTTTTTCTGTTACTATCGACGGTAATAGTCCTAAATTGTTTGCAGCCATTAGTCAGATTTGAGATTTCACCACTCCCGATAAACTGGGTCGGCCCAATGTACCGGCAACACGGGCAGTTGCCCAGGGCGCCAAGTGCTAGAGAGCGCCTGTCGTGTGTCTTAGAGAGTACGATTAACAAAAACAAATACAGAAAATAAGGAAATAAATGAATCAAACAAACTAAGACTCTGATACTGTGACTTCACTGTTTTCTCTAACCTGGTTATTGTAATAAACTTATATCTTGTTTATTTTTTCTCATTATAAAACATAAATAAGATAGTATCGTACTATAAAGTAAGGTTTGTTTTTCACAGACAGTTCAAATAAATGTAAGAGATAAGGAAAAAATAAAGAAAAGCCACAATAGTTGGAGATTATTTGATATTTGATAACTTGGATATTTTGTAAACAGGTATTGTGTCAATGGCTGTATTTCTCAGCTCACAGTGAATATTTCTCTGACCAATTTCAATTCAATTTTTTTTATAATTACATATATATAGATATGTATACATAAATAAACTCAACCATGTATATAAAGATACTTTATTTGATAATTAAAAGTTTTTAAAAAATAACCGACGAGAACTTGATGGTATGCGACGCGGAAAAAAATATCTTTAAGGTTAGTGGAAAAAAATTGTCAAATTCTTCGGTTGAATATTTTGATGAAGAAACAACTCCAAGACATTTCCTGTGTAATAAATATTCTTAAAGATGATGTCATAAGTTGGTTTGTATGCAGTCTGAGAGTAAAACCGGCACAACAGATTTATTTTCCACATGGGTGAACGTTGAATAGAAATGACACTAACTGTGAGTCACGTCTGTTGTTAAAGTTACTGGTCCCTCAAACTTAAATACGTTTTCTGGGGATAACCTTCACCTTGTTTCAATAGATAAATATTTAGTATAGAAAAATATCAATATACAATACACATAATGCCTTATATAAAATGTCAAACTACATGTATGACATGATCTGTATTGTAAGAAAAAGAGATGGTGTTTGATAGATACTGCTTGGGTGCCATCTTGATGTAAGTGTTTTGTTTTTAAAATCCCCGAAACTGTTACATGGTAAATAACTGGTGATCCCAACAACAGGTAATTTATACATTGTAACATAATAATAAAGTATAAATAAAACGAGAAAAGACACCGAAGGAAATTACATAAATTGCATTGACAGATATTGGGAAATAAGTGACCGAAGTGACGCAAATACATTTTTGAAAAAAGTTTTTTAATGTTTCTTATTGAAGCTGAAAGGTTTCTAGATTATATATATATATATATATATATATATATATATATATATATATATATATATATGTGTGTGTGTGTGTGTGTGTGTGTGTGTGTGTGTGTGCATTTTATTTTTACTTAAACCAAATCAACTTTCTTCCTAACCCGATACTTGTGTGGGGTATAAATGCATTTTATCTTCACTAAATAAACCGAACGAAGTTTTCGTGTGGCCCAGTGTCTGTGTTTATCTGTGTGTCTGGCTGGCTGTATGTGTGTGTGTGTGTGTGTGTGTGATTGATTTTTATACACATACGAGTGTATCTGTGTACACACACATATGTGTTAGGGACAGGAAGATTTTGTTTTTCTTTAAAACATGATATTTCTTGAAATCAATCACCGTATACGGTAGTGGATTGTCTCATGCTGGATTAGTTACATATTTCCCAACGGTGCAAGAGATCGGCGTTTGAGCCACAAGGTCACAAAATGGACAGGGGGAACGGGGGGGAGGTAGTGAGGATTGAACTCGTTACGCTAATGAAAGTCTGCAAGATTAGCTTGCTAACCCTCGCCCGATTCTTAGCTGCAAGTATGTCCCGTGGGAGATTTGGGCTAAACTTTGCCCCTAGCGAAGATAGAATTTCAGAATATCTGAGCGTTAAAACCTGTGCCGTAAATAAATAATAGAACACAAGGCAAGTAGTGATTTAAAAGGTTGTCCCTTCGATTCTAGTCACGGAGACATTGATATATCGGCCGTCAGGAAGGTCGGACTTGGAGCGAAATATTTTGTCCCGAATTATTGACTCCTTATCGCATTTAATTTTCTCTTGGTTCGATCAAATGAGATTAAACAAGACGCTGATGAGGACAGAAACATTTTTTCCGTGCAATCTTTAAAAAGACTTGAGATTCTTTCAAAATGTTTATCCACGTACACGTGCGTGCGTACATATAGACCCTAACACCAGCTTATAACAGGAGGAAAACACACGCAGTATATATATATATATATATGTGTGTGTGTGTGTGTGTGTGTGTGTGTATAGATACTTACTTATATATAACAAAACAAATGATGCACGCGAAATACTCCTTTAAACCAGGTAACCTCCAATCTTCAAAATTTCGCTTTTGCGAACAAAGAAAGGAATCCGGAAATAACGGCCGGCGTTTGGTTTGCTTTGAGCCGTTTATAAAAGCAGCGTGTACCTCCTTCTCCTCTCTTCAGCACAGTTATGGATAGCGGCTTGTATGATTGATATATAACCCACTCTCTTCTTCGTTCACCTCTGACACACCAGTGTCAAGGCATTCCTTTCAAGACACCTTGCGATGACACAGAGTGTAGGGAGACGTGGACCCGTGCCTTTCATTGAGGTGAAATGAATAACTGCTACCAGATCCTGTACCTCAAGAAAGATTCATCCAATATGTGAGTGTAATCGCACACATACGCACATGTACAAAGGCATTTACACGTACTCAAAACATGTACAAGCAAACACATTACACATACACACACATGCACGAAAATTTGCACACACATATTCTCCACCCACATACATACATGCAAACACATATCCTCTACACACACGCGCGCGCAAAAATACGCACAAGGATTATAATCACATAGACATATACACAAAGCAATGAATACTTTCCACACATATTAACATACACTTATGCAAAAATATTGACAATAATACTGACCCTACAACATGCATATCCATACTATCACATACTTTGCACACACAGTTACATGCACAAAGGCATTTACAACCATACTCACCACATTTCCGTTTGTGGAATCAATTTTTTAAACTTTTTCTCGGGTTTTATCTAATCAGCAACAATTATTAATTCTACTTTAAGTGGCAAAAATGGAGAATCTAACTCGATAATGATGATTAACTCTGGACTTTTGAATCAAATCAAGGGAAGGCTCAACGAAGTCTTATGATCAAGTCAAGCTGAGAGCATTGGTCCTATCAGCATCGAACCGATTTAATGGTTGAATTGGTGACCGCTCAGAATCACTTGCAGGCACGTTGTGTCAGACTAAGCTAAGGTTAGCAAATATAGCGAATCACCCCCTGAGATCATAACTGTACGGCAGTGATTGTTGGAAAATGTTCCTGCTTTTATTCAACACTTTTAGTGAAATTATTTGCTCCTCAAAATACGTTCGAGTAAGAATTGGCAATACCTTTCCCTTTAGTGATAGTTCAATTAGAACATTTTAATCCGTCTGTATTACTACCTTTGAATGTTTATAATCGTTAGCCCAATCTCAAAAGAACTTACGCTATTCAGATCAAACTAATTGACCTTTGAAGTTTGTCTTTCATACACTCGATAAATAAGTAGTAAACAAGAAACTGGATATTGTGTGTTATGGGTTACGAGATCAATTTGAATCAATCGTATTTATAGAAAAATTGTCATTCATTCTTCCTTGAAAAGCTTTTTGTGCATCGATGTGGTCTGTGTTTATTACCATCATCATCATCATCATCAGTCTTTTAACGTCCGTCGTTGGATATAGACCTTCTCCAGGATTTGCCACACTTCTCTATCATGGGCATCGCGGGGCCAGTACTTCCTGAACTTGTCTAGCTCGTCTCTCCATCTAATATTCTGCCGGCCTCAGTTGCGCATGTGATCTCGGGGGGTCCATGTCGTGAGTCGTGATGTCCATCGGTTGTCTGCCATTCATTTGAGATTTTTAATGGCTTCTATGATGTCCCTGACTCTTGTCTTTTCCCAGATGTACTGTGCTGTCTTGTGGTCTCTCCATGTGCGGTCCAGCATTATTCTTTCATGTGCACGTTGCATGGTTCTCAATTTATGGGTCTGTCTCTTGGTTAGGTTCTATGTTTCGGCTCCATAAGTGACTATTGGGAGGATGCATTGGTTATACACCCTTCTCTTTAGGATTAATGGGATCTTCTTACTTTTGAAGGTTGAGCTAGCTCCGCCAAAGGCTTGCCATCCTAGTGTGATTCTTTGCTTGATTTCTTTATTACATTAAGCTACATTAAACAATTGACCAGAGGCTGTTTAAAAGGATTAGCACAAAGCACGCTGATTTAGAAAGTAGGTGTGTGAAGAAGAAAGCGAACAAAAAATTGGAATAATGCCGAAACTTCGCCTAAAAACCAAGATATCCATGGAATATTGCATACTTGGAACCATACTTAAAAGATCAAGGTCGAAACCAGTTGGTTTAAAAATTCAAAGAATTCAGACTACTCAGACCATAGAGTCTTCGGGGATATTGAAAAAGGTGTTGGAAAGTCTCGAGTTTCCTTAGATAAAAAAAATACTTCTGTCACTCAACCTCCCGCGATAACCACTTAACATCTGGTATAATTACGTAAACGCATTGAAATAATGATAATTGAATTACCCAACAATGAAATCACGAGGACATCCAACGGGAAGGAGATTCACAAGTGTCTAGGGATTTGGGAAACAAATTCAATCAATTAGAAGTGGATGAAAACAAAGAGTGAGATGGGTCGGTAAAGAATACCTCAGAAGAACAAGGAAATATTCCAAGCTGAATTCGGCAGGAAAATTCGGTCAAAAGGGCGAAACAACGATAACAGTTGTGAGACATTCAGGACCCTTCTCAAACTGGACGAGAAACGAACATGAAATTTAGATCACAAAAAATGGAACTTGATGATAAGGCACAAAGCCTTAAGCCCAAGTGATGACATCGATAGACTATATGTGAGAAAGAACGACGGAAGGAGAAGTCTTGTGACCATTGAGGATGGAATATAGTCGAGTTCGCAATTAAAGGATTTGATGACAATACAAAACAAAATAATTTAAAACTGATAACAACCGCAGAAAGTTGAAAAACTGACAGGAGGAGAAATATAGGATGAAGATACTGAAATTTCAAGAGACAAATTGGAGGAATTGCAGCTGAAAGCATATGGACATGATTAAGAAGAGAATATTTGAAAAGAAAAACTGAATCACTTTTAAGGATAAAACAGTATCATAAGAGCCAAAGTCTAAGAAAGACAAGACAGGAAAATGGTAAATGAACACTATCTATACATAGAGACCCAACCATATGACAAGGCAGTGAAGGAAGTTGGCTATGATAATTTGTTAGTGAGGATGATCCACCGGGAACTGCGCAAACAACTGGGGGGGAGGGTTACCATACAAACCAATAGTATGCACACAAAACAGAATATGTCTTAGTTTAATAGGAAACGAAATTGTTTGAAACTTTGAAAATCAAATGCTATCATAGGCCAATTAGAGTACACAATTTGTCATGTAGTGAATATTGCTATTCCGACGAAGAACAGGGTAAAGATAACAGAAAGCTAAAAGCAATAAGTATTATCTGGACCTCACCCGAGAATTGAAAAAAAATGCCTGGCATGAAGGTGACGGCTGTACCCATCATCATTGGTGTCGGCGAAACCAAACCATGATGATAATGATGATGATGTATACTCCTATAAGAATATACGAATATATACATACGCATGCGCACATCTAAGCTCATAAATGAATATTTATGTTTATTATCTGTGCTGACATACGAATTTATCTATTGATCGATCGAAAATCAATTATGATCGATCGACATAATCCCCAGAAGATTGATGGCTACTGTCCAAGAGAAATACAAGCAAAAATAATAGCCACTAGGATCGGCCTATCAGCTTATAACGACGGCGCTGCTTCTATTAATATTGCAATATCGATTGGACGAAGAAAAGAAAAAAATTCATGGGTAAATGCTTTTATCAGAGAATTAGATGTTTGCTGTTTGGCCTGACCGATGTACAAAGTTCTCTTCAGTCTTGTTCATGAAGATTAAAACTTCAAAACAGTAACTTTTGAACCAGTGAAAGCGAATAATAAATCGGTTTAGATCAATAACAAGCTTAGCCAGTGTTGTTAACTGATGTACAAGTTGAATTCTCTCCACTTGAACGAGGATATTTTCTTCCGGTTTGTAATTAGAGTTTTCCAGTCTCTTGGTTTGTGGATTTCTATTGGCTGGGAGAAGGCTTCTCGAACTTTCTTTCATTCGTGAACCCTTTTAATTGAACGAAATCTTTCGGGAGTGTTTACTTCTTTTTCTAAGTTGAAACATGTTCCTTGATAAAAAAGAATTATCGGGTCTTTTTCTTTCATCATCATAAGCCTGTTAGCGTCTGTCGTTGGTCATAGTCCTTCCTCAAGATTCGCCAGACCTCTCTATCATGGGCATCACAGAGCCAGTATTTTCTAGATTCAACTAGATCGCCATGTCATCTTATTTTACGTCGCCTACAATTTCGCATCTCTGAGTTTCTAAGCAGTGAGTCGTAATGTCCAGTGGTCGTCTGACATTCTTGCAACATGCCCGGGCCATCGCCATTTGAGTTTTCTGACAGTTTCAATGTGTCTTTCCTTTGTCTTTTCTCTGATATGCTGTGCTGTCTTATGATCTTTCCATGTGAGGTTGCATGGTTCTTATTATGAGGGTCAATCTTTAGGTTGAGTTCTATGTTCCAGCTCCATAGGTGACTATCGGTAGGATACATTGGTTGTATACTCTTAACGTCCATCATTCTGAAGAACGAAAAAATGGAATTACATTTTTTTTCGCTGAAAAAGACCAAAAATGATAGATATCGTTCGATTGCACCACCAAAATTAATAGATAATTATAACTCAGTAGTATAGTTCGTTTTTTGGGGGTGGAAAATGCAATTAAATTTTATTTTTGGAGGGGGTCATGTTTCAAAACTATGGACGTTTGCTTTTGGTGAGAAGTTATGAAAAGGGATTTTATTAAGACACAACTTTCAACTAATTTCACGTTAAAAAAATCAACATTTGCAGTGACTGTAGCAATGCATTTACTTATGTTCTCAAATTAAGTTCTCTTGTCTTTTTAATTTGCATGCCGTATTTTTTAATTTGCTTATTGTATTCTTTTATTTGTGTATTGTATTTTTTTATATGCACGCTGTATTTTTCCATTCGTCTGTCGTATTTTTTTTATTTGCTGGTTGATTTTTTTTAATTTGCCTATCATATTTTTTTAATTTGCCTATCATATTTTTTTAATTTGCCTATCATATTTTTTTAATTTGCCTATCATATTTTTTTAATTTGCCTATCATATTTTTTTAATTTGCATGTCGTATTT
The DNA here is from genome assembly GCA_963457665.1 of Thysanoteuthis rhombus. NCBI lineage: Eukaryota > Metazoa > Mollusca > Cephalopoda > Oegopsida > Thysanoteuthidae > Thysanoteuthis > Thysanoteuthis major. Next base: position 19,135,195 of record OY735215.1, on the reverse strand, counting down.
TTTTTTATTTACATGTATTTTTTAAATTAGGTTGCTGTTTTTTTGTTTTTTTTTCTTTTAATTTTTTTATCATTTTCTTAAATTTGCATAGATCTTTTTTAATTTACTTGAGGTATTTTTTTTCTTTTTTGCTTGGCGTATTTTTTAATTTACTTGCCTTACTTTTAAACCTGTTAGGGAAAAGGTAAAGTCAAGATAAGAGGTTACTTTCGTTATCTTATCGCATAGAATAAAGTCATTATCCATTTACAATTTTGATTGCTCCCATGGTTTATCATATCGGATTTTTAAAGGCATGGGTTTTTGCATGCACTAAACGAGAAATATAATAGCTGTACTCTAAATGGTGGCTTAATATAGATACATAGCAAATGTTTACTTCTTGAGACTAACTATGCAATAATCAACCAAAGGCCAGCGTAGCTCAAAGCGAAGAAAATTCTTACAAATACATTTGATTCGTTTTGTTGTTTTGTTTTTGTTATTTCGTTTTTCTAAATTCTATTCATATAAACAGACTCCTCAATTTACTGCTGACCCAATGAATTTCAGCCACGTGACAAAAATGGGACTCATTTCAGCAGTAATACAAGGTCTATATAATTTTGCCTCTTTTCTATGAGCGCTGCCGGAGAGCTATCAACTTCCCAATGCTTTGAAGAGACAGCGTTAGTGTACGTACCTGTGTTTTTTGCACGTTCAATAAATACATGCTCGTTATTCCCGGTGTCTTTGATTCCTTTCTACCTTCGCGTAATGCCATGACTGTTATTGACATCTTTTGAGGGGGACGGAAGAGAGATGGCGGATATTGAACATTCGGCAATAAAGCAGAGTCAAGACATGACAGACAAGACAAAAGCGATATAAACGAACGGTATTTGTTTTGTGGGGATGGATTGCATGAATATGTCAATGTGTATGAACATTTTATCGACTTTGATACAGGACAGAAAGAAAGAAATAGTAGGGGGAAAAAAAACATGTTTTTTTTTTCTATTTTAAAGCGGAAGTAAAAGGATTGAGAGAGAAAGACAGGAAGGGGTCGGGGATTGAATTAAGAACGCAAGAGGAAGAAGAAAAAAGAAAATTGGACTGAATGGAAGAAAGAACGTAAGAACAAACAGAAAAGAATTCGGGAGAGAGGAAAGAAAAGGCAATTTAAAAAAAGGAATAAAGATATTTCAAACATCATCGTTATCAGCAATGGAGAAAGAGCATTGAAATTAAGTGATCGTGCTGAAGTGATCTTTCGGTGGATGTTGCGGCAATTCACTCGATCCGTTCCAAGAGTCCACAGCTCATTGGCTGAAAAAAATGTCTCAAGTTCAATTTACAATGTTTTTTTTTTCAGTACTTTGTACTCATGTTCTCTATTTCAAGCTTCATTAAATTGAAAGAACTTTCCACGTTCCACGTCTGTGCAGCGCATTCCTAACTTGAATAACTCTCTGTCTTTTCCTCTTTCCTCCAAAAAAAGAGGTTCGATTTCAGAATCCTTTCTTTGTTTGTTAATTCTTCCATTCAATTAATCATTTTCATAAACCAACGTTAAACTATTTTCTTTTATGACTTTTATCGGGTGTGGATTTCACACTTGTTGGCGGTATTCCAAAATTGGCCGAACTAATGTTTTGTAAAGATTTAATACGTGGGACAAACTTTTGTCTGCGTTATATCCAAATATCCAAATCTAGCAATTAGATTTTTTTTTCTTTGTATTCATGGTTTGCGTTGTCATTCGTGGGAATAACACTTTTTTTTGAAAGCTGGAGATTGTGGCATAAATGTTTTTCCTATTCACACGTTCAAGTTGTTGACAACAAACACCTGCTGTGATTCTATTCCAATATCTCGAAATAGATGAAACCTACCATATTCTTTTGACTGCCCACCAACGGGATTGAAGCTCTAGGAGGTATAGATTTTCAAGTTATTGCCTAGACGCCTACATTTCCAAAACAAAAAATAAAAGAATTAGTTTCTCAATGGCCTGCTGTCATTTCGATGTAACGATCGTTCTTAACAAACGTAAGTTGAAGTAAAATTATTGTTTGACTGATTATCAACCTATTTATTTAATGTAATACTTGGGATTTTAACGTTGCTTTGTACTATTTTATCGTGCAAAGACAGATAACCGATGGACACCATTACTTTTTTTTTTGTATTTATTAAAGTCTAAGGAGAAATCAAGCAAAGGATCACTCGAGGATGGCAAGTCTACGTCAGAACAAGCTCAACCTCCAAAAACAAGACGATCCCAATAATCCTAAAAAGTAGAGTTTGCAACCAATGCATCCTCCCCATAGTCACTTATGGAGCTGAAACATAGAAGGTAACCGAGAGACATACTCGCAAACTGAAAAACATGCAACACCCACATGAAAGAATCAACTTCACGTGGAGAAATCATAAGACAGCACAGTTTATCAGGGAGAAAACGAAAGTCTGAGACATTATAGAATCTATAAGAAAACTTAAATAGCAATGGGCAGGTCATGTTGCAAGAATGGCAGACAATCGATGGATATCACGACTCACAACATGGATCCCCGGAGATCACATGCGAAACCGAGACCGACAGAACACAATATGGAGAGATGAACAAGACAAATTCAGAAAATACTGGCTCTGCAACGCCCACGGTACGATGTGACGAATCTTGGGGAAGGTCTATGTCCAACAATGGACGTTAAAAGAATGATGATGATGATGATGATGATGATGATGATGATGATGATGATTTCAGGAAATCCAAGATCGCAGTTCACATTCAGTGGAATGTGATAATAATCAATATTTAAAACAATTGCAATGTTGTACGATGAAAATATGTTTAATGAAATTTATTGCATTGCAAAACGTTCCATTCTTCCTGTCTCATACTGAAATATGGAGATATTGGATAGCATCTGTAACATCTGCGCATTGATTCATAGTAGGCCGATGTTCTATGCATAAACAGAGAAAACTCAGTGACTGTTATTTGATGAATAAGTAAATAAGTAAATAATACTCTAGTGTGTTGTGTATGAATGAATAATAATGTACCATTATAAATCAACATAGAGACAAAAAGCAAAAGTTAAAAGGTGGAATTTAATGCATTTTAATGATTAATGTTGTAACTGCCACCTAGGTTGATGTCACATGCAACATCTGACTTCTTCCATTTGAATAAATATTATAAACGATATGCCAAACGTAATGATCCTCAAATGGTACAGGCAATTAGAAAACAGATGTAAGTTTGATGAATAAAAATCTGATTGATATACTCTAAATAGTTTCTGAGTAACTGTAGCTTTTTGTAAGTTTGCTTGTTGTAATATGTTCAGCAGCGTAATTTGACAAAGGACGGTCATAGTGTCACGTTCAACTACATGCGTTAGTGTTACACGTGATCGAATGAACGCAAAGCAAGTAATCTGGTCACGTGACTTCAAAATACTCACGACTTCTATGTCAGGGTATGGCTCAGATAATAATAATAATAATAATAATAATAATAATAATAATAATAATAGCTCGCCATCACAGACAAGTATACAGTCAAAATTTGAAGTCTTGTAAAAAAATTTTTTTAAAAGAATGAATATCGTCAGAATAAATTATACTTATGACATCACCGGTGTTTCACATTGGAAAATATCTAGAATGAAATAAACAAAACATTCAGAAATGTCTAGATTCTCGAGATTCTAAACGTTACATTTTTTTAAATACATCAGAGTAAGGACCCCCAAAAGGTAAAAAAGCTTTGTATCCAAATATGAACGAAACATTTTTGAAGGGGTCTAGTGGAGTACTGATGCCAATTTTCAAGTTTTTAGACAAAAGAGTATGGCCAGGAGTGCTGGAACACACAAACACTTAAACAAGCACTTATAAAAAAAGGATAGAACCATTCGTCATTATGGCTACGGATATTCTTCAATAATTATGATACTGATTTACAATACTTCATAATAAAATAAATAAGTAAATTGGATTTTTTTCTTCTGGACACCCACATGCAAGATTAACATTATTTGTTCTCCAATGTGCATTCGCAATACACTACTCGTATACATGAAACCATATATATATATATATATATATATATATATATATATAGATATAGATATAGATATAGATATATATATTAGTATGTCTGGAACAACACTACAATAGTAGGCTGATCTGGAAATGGATCAAACAAACAATGGCCAACAAAACCAGCTGATTAACTCTTGCTCTGCAACATGCACTCTATATGTGTAGATATCAACTAAGCTTAAATTAACCTGACACAGAATCGAAAAGGAGAAGGAAAGATCATCTTACCCCAGGTTTTTTCGAGTGGAGAACCCTCGCTTGCCCATGTAAAAAACTTAAGCATTCGAAATGCTGACTTTCTTCTGAACTGAATCTCTAGCATCTTGGTAGGTATTTAACAAGCTCTAGTTTATTAGATATTTACTAAATCTAAGTTAGGCCAAAGTTCAAGGCCAAAGGAAAGTAAACTATATCGTCTTGCAACAAGTGAGGAGGCCATCTTACTTTGGAAATCAACATTTTAAAACCAGGCTTTTACCAGAGCTCTAATAGAGCGTCAATGCAAATAGAAAAATACTTCTCCCTTTCTTTCTTTCTTTCTTTCTTTCTTTCTTTCTTTCTTTCTTCCTTCCTTTCTTTCTTCTTCTTTCTGCTTCTCTCTTTTTCTCTCTCTTTCTTCCTCTTCCTCTTTCTCTTTCTCTCTCTCTTTCTCATGTATATAGAGTGGGTTCATGTTTGTATATACACGCATGCGTGAGTATTTCACCTTCCTGACATGGCGAACGATACTATTATGTGAGTTGAAGAGAAGTTATTCTATCAAGCAGCAAAACGGTCGATATTATCAATCACGAGTTAAACCAGCAGGTTTAACTCGTGATTCCACTCTGAAAATCCGTAAAAATATAAAAAGAAAGTTTAAAGATAAACGAGTAAGAAGCAACAAAAGAGAAAAGAAATGCTAGTTATTTAATTTGCAACCGACGCTCCACAACTTTTACAGTTTTGATTGCTACGGATCTTCAAATTTCTCCATTCAAGATACTTTATTCATAGCATTTCCAATTATTTCTATTTTAATTTTTTCGATGCAACGTTGTGATTATTACGGAATAGATCCCTTGGATTTGCATGATAATCTTGTGTTTTATCACGTTTCGACCAAAGTACTCTTGAGCATCCCTCAGATATCTGTAGTATCCGTTAACATTATGAAAATTTTGAGCAGAACCCTTTATTTCTTACGGGAGTTGATCTGTGCTCATCGTTTACGTTTTTGCCATGTTCAGGGTTCTTTTAGGGGATTCTTGACTCCCTAATTGTCACCCTTCTCTCTCCTCGTGTTACCACACTGCTTTCTCCCATGCTTGTAACAATGATAAGACTCGCAACTTCAGAGAAACTAGATCTACATTTTTATTTACTGAGCCATCGCCCCGTTAGTCTTGGTGTTTCAGAAAGGTGGAGTGGTTAAAATGCTGTGTTAAAACCAAAGATGAAGATGTATATTTGAAAGAATTGTAGTGTAACATTTTTTTATTGCCTGCAATAAATTCCCAGGAACGTTTTCACATGCACAAATATTTGGATACCCAAAAACGTCGTTGCCCTTCTATAAACATTAATACGATTTAACCAACAATCTACAGTGCGATATTCTTGATTCTCTAGTCGTAACTCTTGATTCTACGACAAATGGAGGATTCTGCTGAAGTAAATACCTTCTACCCATCGTCTCAAACTATGCACTCTCCCCACTAAACGAATTGAATATTTTTCCCGGGATAAAAAAGGTAAAACATCTCAATTTAAATACATCTGTGATTTTTCACTCGATATTATATATCATATGAAAAGTAGATCATATGAAAATACGGTCGAGATTTCAGGTATTTCCTGCGGAAGGCCTAAATCTATTTTCTCAATTTTACCTTGATTCTTCAACGTTGCCTACGATGCACCATTTTGACAACTCTGAGATCACATACACATAATTGAAAACAAACATTTGGTATTATTTAGTTGGATAGAAGCATACAAATCAGGTGATTATTATCGCTCTCAGGACCCGTGGGAAGTCATACAAGTATAGCAAAAAATGTGAGCTCATGTGGAGCTGCAGAAGTGGTATATGTACGTGAAGCAGTGCTCGGCAAAAAAATAGGGATGTACGATATGTATAAGCAATTTCATGACGTCATGGAAGCTGCCCATGCAGGTTATACAACGTGCATATCCCCTCCAGCAATGTCACCAGGCAGTCGGACAGCTTGAAATTAATATTGTTCCTCTCCGTCAAATAATTGTTGATCAGCGATATACTGTTCTAGAGGCGTGGCCTTAAGTTCCCCTTGGGGCTCCTGGTAGAGTTGGCCGTCAATCATAGAATGAATATTTCCTTCTTGTTGTTGTTGTTGATGATGATGATGATCAGGGATGTGTTGTTCCTGGGGTTCTCTTTGGGGAGGTAACGGTTGCACGTAGTTTTGTCATTTTTGCAACTATCTCGCTGGAAGCAGGATTAAGGTGTGCAGGCCATGAAATGATTTAGTGAAACAGTATAAATAAGGTGCAATCAGTTTTTTTTTGTTTTTTTCGATGATAGAGCAACTGTTCGAAGCAATAGAAAAATATGAAATTCAACCCTGTCCCAGTCGAATGAAAGAATAAAGTAATGCTGGGGCTGCTCTCTAACAAGAGAAAAATTTGAAAATTTTGAACCTGGGTAAAAATTTTGTTGCTTTTATCAAAAAGAAAGTAACGGGCTGGATCATTTCTAGATATAATCGTTGCCACATTGAAGTCACAGCTGCAGATACGTTTTCAGCACTAAACTATGAGTCTTTAGCAGTTGTCGACATAATAACGTCAAGAAACGTGTAACATTAATGCAACTGAAACTGCGAATAAGTTTTAATTTAAGGTGTCGCACGAAATCTTTTGTTCATCAAATGACGACTAGGAAGATCAATATTATTTCAGCGGTTTTGTTTGCAGAGCGTTCTATTGAAATAATTATGTTTAGATGTTTGGAATCTGCCTCGAAAAGTGCTTTTTATTAATTTATTTAGAAACACATTTTAGGGGAGAAAGATATATTGCAAATTTTAATTAATCTATCGTCTTTTGAATTAAAAGAACTTCAACCCAAGAATGGGTCGTTCTTATGAAAAGAAAATATGTACGTAATTTCTTGAGCTAACACACTTATAATTGCAGATTTAAAATAACCCCTGATCCCATTGAAATCTTCAATTCTTTTTTTCTCTCAGTCGTAAAATATCTCTCTCTCTCTATCTCTTAAAATCATCTGAGGCACTATTTATGTTGTTTTTATTGTAAACAAGGCTCCCTACCAAAACTAACACCCACACACACACACACACAAATCGACTAAGAAGGCCTAGAATCGAAAGTAACCCTCAAAACAGGACGGATGGCATTGGACATGCTAAAGGTGAGATTCACAATGTTAGCTCGATAACCATATTGATATTGCTAAAAAAACAGGGAAAACGCATGAGCTCATTTGTATATTGTCATCTTAGTATAAGTTGACATTGGTGTCTATACGGATACGAATTACATGTGTGTATATACATACAAACATATATACTATACATATGTTCATATTTAAGGGCATGCATATTCATATATGTTTGAACATATATATATATATATATATATATATATATATATATCCATACATATATGTCAGTTTTCGTATATGTATATATTATCTGATATGTTACAACATGTGTTGTCTATGTTTTAGGAGACCGAACTAAGTTCAAGATCATATTTATATAACAAAATATATTATATTGGCCATACTCAGATAACCAGAGAGTTGGATGTTTGACTGTTCCGGGCGGGAGAATGGTGAAAATGTAAATAAACAATTAGTCCTCCTGACAATGGTGTTGGGAAAGATATTTGCTCTTTGATTGCTTTTTAGTTTGTTCTTTTTATGGAAGACCTCTTGCTAGGATGGAAGACGGCCGAAGGGATACTTTCATCTGAATCAAACAGCTTGGATGGTAAGTGAACAAAATGTGTGAAACAGGCGTGCTAACCATTACACTATTAGAGCGGTAAATAAATGAGAAAATATCTCGTTAAAATGCATTTTATAACACAAACATCGTTGCCTTTAGTCTCGGGGAGTGACATTAACATTCACAGGGTTTTGGTCGATTCATTTCACGGCCTCCTTCAGGTTTACTATCCGAATGTTATGATGGAAAATAGATGTTAGCAACGCTTATAACGAGTGATTCAGATGTTTTCGTTTCCTTTCCCTATTAGGCCTGCATTTTGACAATCCAAGCATGGCTAACATTGGAGAGGAAGATTTCTGCTTTCCACCTTCACATTCAGATAGTAAACCCGAAGAAGGCTGTTGAATGGATCCGCTGAAACACATTGTTAACAACACAGACTACGAGTAGAAATTCAATGGTCCGAAAAACTCTCTGAGCAAACGTCGTTGTTCGAAAATCTATTGAATGTTGATGTAGAAATAACTCTTTTTAGATGGATTATCCTGCCCTTAAAATTTCAACTCAACCGTTTTAAAATATTTCACAAGATTTATTTACGTCGCTATGAAATATAATCCATGAAGAAGTGAATTCCAAGTATAAGCTTATGGAAGAATGTGATATTCAAGTTATAAGTTTAGGCTAGAAAAGATAGGCATGATTACTTTATTTGAAAGGAGGGTAATCAGTTACTTGACCGAAACTTTCAAGGTATTAAATGGTTTCAAAAACTATGGGAGTATAGTATTTTATAACTTAAAAAGGGCGATACATTTATTGGATAGATCCATGCAAAATTAGAGATTTTTTTCTCTTATAAAATGTTGAAATACTGGACTTGTTTACTATCTTATGTAGTGAATTGTACAAGTATAAATACTTTAGAGAATAAGTTAGAAAAATTTTGATCATTTGGGATAGAAAATAAATTAGCACACACACATTTTCATCACTTGAAGTATTGGGTTCTTTGATGCTGAATAGGTATTTTTAATGTAACTTTTATATGGAGACGTCCATAGAGGCATTTTTATTCATTGAATAAAAAGTGCAATTTGGGTAGTTTTCAGATGAAAAAAATAGAAAAATTCGGAAGAAAATGTGCCTGATAAATGTTCCTCTGTACTGGAAAGTTTGAATTTTTTTTTATCAAGTTTCACCCACATTTTAACCAGTTGACCTTACGTATATTTCAATTTTGAATATGTATATTTAATGGATGTTGAAATGCCTATACAAGCATTTTTATTTAAAAAATAAGATGATAGATGAATACATGATTTTCAATATTTCTATGATTCAAAACGTCCTGTATTATGACGGTATAACGAACCAATATTCCTCTTATCATTAAGTCGTATTCAGAGAAACACCTGTTAAATTCTTTTTCATTAAGAATAGTCTAAAGCAGCAAATATTGTGAGAGAAACTTGTTTACGATCAACGTTACGTTCAACTCATTTTTTATCACTTCGACGCATTTATTTGTTAAGGAAACTCAAGCAAACAGATTATATCTGATTCTAAAAGTTCCCAAAGTGGAAAAGTAAAATGGTCGAAAATGGAGAGCCAAGCCGACCGTCCATCTCAACCATTACCGATGTATTACGTGCGTCAGAAACATTGGACAACAATCAACAACAGTTGAAAAATTTAATTATTTCGTAACAGAATTTGGCGAAGCATTATTATGGCGTATTATTGACATTGATGGATCATCACTCAAGGTAAAGAAAAGCTTAATCACCTATACGATAGAAGCTGTTTATCCGTTGCCAATGGGTGAGGGTCCATAGTACGCCAAGGACATTAATGGACAATCAGTCGGCAAAACAAAAACATTTTTGAAGAGGGTGTCACTGCTTCTTATAATGGAGGAGGTAAGGATAAAGATTGAATAACCCACTCTTCAGCTTTTGGTAGACGTGTTGTTCTTAATCACGCTCATATTATGTTTAATGCTCAGCGCCACAGTCAGTCTGTAGGCTCTTATCCTCGCCGGTATAAATAAATTTTGGGGTTGCTTTCCAATCCGTTGAAAAAGAAAAAGAAAACAGAAGTCCGCAGGGGAATATCTCCAACTTCATCTGAGAGCTTTGATGTTTTGACGCCAATGTTGTTCCATAAAAATACTTGAGTTTTTTCTCGAAAAATGAATTCTAGATTCATTTAATTGACAATAACGAAATCAGTGTAGAAACATGTTTTGTTTTTTTAATGAAATTGTTTTAATTGAGTATAACAATAGTTTATGGGGGACTTTTTTCGTTCTCGAGAGAAATAAACTTTCTTAATGAATACGATGGAAGTCCAGGTTTACATTGTACGTATATGGATCACCCAGTTTAGAGCCAATTCTCTCACTTCCCCTAAAAATGTTATTTATCCTCTCTGTCGTTGTTGCTGTTGTTGTTGTTGTTTATGAGTTGTTGTTTTTTTTTAATTTGGGAGTCCAGTGTTGATTGAAAATGAATTTCTGATTGGCGACTCTAGCGGAGGGCTAGGTACGGGGTTAGCAACTTCAAACTAAAATAAGACTGCTTGCTACCTAAACTGCAGCAAAGTTGATGTGGTCTTATGCTCTACGAAGAGTCTTCAATAATAAACTGCATATTTCGACGGTATACTTTTGTGCGCCTGTCGTAGAGCAATGGTTATCAAATTAGACTCTGTAAAGCATTGTTAGTAAATTCGATCTTACACCGGGAGCTCCAATATTTTGGTATCGTGTCAAGCTGCTCTCAGATTAGTAAATATTTTGTGAAATATTCCGGTAATATATGCCTGAATGAAATCCTTTTATGGATTTGTTTTTAATTAGGTTGATGCAAAATTTTTCAACATTGGAAGTCGGAGCTCTTTGGCGCTATAAGACTAAAGTTACGTGACAGCAATGTATTCCCAGCTTTAGTCTCGACGCATCTATGAGACCCAAGGGTGCAGTAGCTGAAACGCTGTGATAGAATCAACCAGGATGAATATGTGTATCTGTAACGTTCTTTATTGTGAACTATTTGCGTCTTAAATTCTCAATACCGTTTTGAGATTAACTTAGATGTTTAATATTTTGATCCAAGAGAAGTTTTGACAGAATAAAAACTACACATTGGTAGATGCAATAGCTGGCACCAAGCCCGGTTAAAGAATGGGTGTCAGGCGTCCTGTAAAGCCTACTTGATACCGAGACCACAGTAAAGTGGTTTCGGCGCGATGCTCTACAAGCATTTGTGTAAATTCAGAGGATTATTGTTCAGTCATCAACGTATATCCTCTGGTTTTCTGTAGTCCTATACTACTTCTTGAGTAAATCGTGTAATCCGTCATATAGATAAAAAAAAAAAGGATTCCTACTTCTGATTCGATTGATTCTTGGAGGAATCTTTCGATAATTGAACTTGCTGGACCCACAACGTTGGATGGAACGGAAAAAATGTTGAACTCCTCGGGGTAAACACGTACTGGTCGAATCCGCACACTGAACAGAATGATGCTACAACCATTACTTAGTAATCAAACACGGGGACCTAGCTGCAAACTTCAAGTGCAGGAAGCGGAAACGCCAAAGGGGTACTTTATGGATGCCCGAGTGACCATTCTGTGGAACAAAGCCAAGCAACCGTCACATCAGATAATATAATTTCTTTCAATAGAAACATTGAAAAAGATATTGGTCACGAAAAATCCAATTATCCTCTTTCATACTAAGAATAGTTCTTACATACGACTGTTTTTTGTATTCTTTTTGAAGAGGAAAAAATTACAAAAATCCCCAGACACAGAAAAGAAACACAATCCAAAGGTGGCCATAAATACTCGTTTTTGCTGGAGTACCTATTCGGTCAAGAGTTTGGTACATATAATCTGAAAATGGTAGGCCTAGAGAATAAACCGAATGTAGAAGTTGACATTCCAACTCTATGAGTGTTTTCTGTGTAGTATTATAAAGACATGATTGTTATACTGCATGGTCATTGGTTGGCCTACTTGCCCCGGAAATTATTTTTTATTCTTTCTAATCGGTCATTCAAACGAGATAGTTTCTCATTGTACTTCTGCACAGTAATAGTTTGTTCATGTTTTCCATGCCAATAACTACTACGCTACATGGTTTTTCTTTTTCTTTTTTTTGATAAATAAAATAAATCAAGTTAATGCATACCATGTTTGGCGTAGAGAAGAAACACGGTTGAAATTATCAATTCCATTTGGGTATCAATTCGATTTTTAATTCCTTTTGATTGTGCTTTTCATTTTTTTTTTAATTCTCGGGAAAAACGCAAGATAACAATTTCAAGTTATCTTTGTTTTATTCCCTTCCCAATTTATTGTTGGCTTCGCTCTGATTAGAGACAGGAAATGAAAACACCGTATCAGCCCACACAACTCACAACTATGGACAATAAGGCTTGAAATTTTGCGGAGAGAGAACAAAGAGGTCACTCCATCATCCAACCATCCCCACCTCAAATTAAATAGCTGTTAGCTAATTTTGCTATCACTAACTTTACATTTCTATGTGGGCCTAAGTGGTAGAGTATATGTATGTGTCTCTATGTATGTATGTGTTTGAGAGTGTATTTTTCTCGTTCTGTGTATTTAAACGGCTACAATGCGTGCTCAAGTGCGTGTATCAAGCAAGACTGTTTGTGGAGATAGGCGGGAGGAAGTGCAATGAATGAACAGCAAGTGGAAGGAAGTCTCAAGAGCAAGTGTCTGCGATAGAAAAAGAGGAATATTTGCCTCAATGAAACAAAGGGTATTAACGGAGATCAAGTAAGCCTAATCAGTTATGCAAATGAAGTTATTTGGGAGGATGAAAATACAAGATCACCACCAAGCTAAAAGATGATGGCTGACATGCAGATCTCGGGAGCTATTAAGAAAGTACTTGAGCCTCGCTAAGATTTCAAGAAATGCGCCCCTGTGAAGAAGTTGGTCGAGTGCATCTTATACGTGAAAGAAAATACGAATATTATACAAATTATTACCCAAAAGTTCGGGAAATTTTAACAGCTGGCGCTATCTGAGTACAGTACAGTGTTTAACTATCTTTTGCTCCGAATATCCTTTAATAGACAGAGTGCAAACAACAGCAAAGTGTATACTTTGAGGCAGACAGTTTGAAATAACTCTCAAAGAAAGTATTTTTTTCATGGTTGAATTCCCAGTTAGTATCTCGTACATGGTATATATTTACAAATTTTTTTTTATTTTTGTTTTTTGTTCAGTTTGAGTGGAAATATGAATACATATGATATTCTTATCACAGCCTGATTCTTGTAATTTTTATATATCGTTATTACATTATCAGTTTGGAAAGAAAGAATTTCATACAACTCAATGCTCCGTGACATCGGAACCTTAGTTCAATAGCTGCTAGCTACAGACACTAGCTCATTACAAATGTGACCCTAGTCATCCGTGGACCTAATTCATATTAATGTAGGTTGGGAAGTCTGCTAAAAGATATTGACGGCGAACATAAACAATCTTCACCTGATTTATCTATCACGTCACGTTGAACCAAATCTTTATATAAAATTAACATTCCTATTCAGTGATTTGAAATCATAACCAAGTGATCGTCTGGCGGCCCTCTCATCGATTGAGCTGAACTGACAAGCCTTAAAACCCTATGAATATTCAACACAAAAATTGCAGTAATCCTCTTCAGCCGGATCAGAAGTAGGAGTAAAGTTTGGCCCTGCAGAAGAGTCACTTGCCTTGTATCATCTGAAAAGTTGAGCAAAGTCAACAATATGCCCATGGTCTTGTTAGATGAAAGGGGCAGATTTCTAACTCACTTACGAATGCTTATTTGATTCAGGTCTTTTATTCTCATTCGATTCTCTGAGTCTCTTTTCTCGACATTTCCAAGTCGTGTTTGAATTTTGCAATATTTGTATGGTGTTTCATTCTTTAAAAACTGGATGTTTTGCCCCTAAAAACAACGAACACATCACTCTGCTTGAGATCTAATGACATTGATAATCACGAACGTGGTCTTTCGGATTTGCCCGTTGTTTTTTGTTTGTTTTCTTTACACGAGTTGTGCACATCCCACGAGCCGGGGACAAAGATGAATATTTGCTTCTTTTTGCGGAATTTAAGGGCTAACTCGTTAATGAGGAAAAGTTCACGTGAACCGCGTATGGGTTTGAAAAGCTTGATTTCTTTTCCCGAGAAGATGAATTTGGCAAATGACCAGTACGTTTGTCTGGCCCCGATCCACATCAGAATCTCAGAGCCATCATGGAGGAGTAAATGTTCCCTTAGACTTGTCCAAAGGACAGAGGTACTTCAGTTAACAATAGATGCGGGGGGTTGGTAAAGTTTAATAATTATTAATAAGCAAATAACAAATACACAGAAAACACTTTTTAAACGTCTTGTTGGAAATAAGTTCAATTTTTCGATGGTTTCTGGTTGGTATGAAATCAATTCAAAACTATTGTTAGTGCATTGACAGTATTGTTGGCAAGAGAGCCGTTCTCATTATGAGACACTTTTTAGAATATCCAGGATTTTATTATCTCTCTATATATCAATTTTTATAGGTTTTTGAACTTCAAATGCTCAATGCTCGCAATTGTTGAGTAAGGCTGCTTGGCTGCCACAGTAATCAAACTTGAAAGCTATCGTTGGAGATTATATGAAAAAATCTCCATTTGAATTCTCATTCACTTGATCGGCCAATTGACAAAGACAGCGTCGAATATCCTGATACATTTCCATGATAAGAAAAGTTATTGTAGTTCTTCTTTGGGACTTTTTCTGTTTGAATTCTTTCAATTTCAAGTAAATTGTAAGATACAAAGAAACGAAAAGAAAAACTAAATCCTGAAGCTGATTATCGGGAAAGAACTGGATTTGCTTATAATCTTATTAAGCTGTAATAGTTGTATCTCCACAGAATTCATCGATCTAATACAACCCGAAGCAGATTATTTTTATTGTTTGTTTGATGAAATGGAGAGATCATTGACAAGACCTGCAGCGGTCGACAACGAAAGTTATGAGTAACAGAGCGCAGTCTTTGGTAACTGGAGATCTTAGTAACTGAGTTTTAGACCATAGGTACCAAAATACAAGATACTCAGAAGGACAACATGCTATTGAATACGCAAAGAAATATCTGAAAACGTTCCTATTTCTGTGCCATGACAAAAATTTTTGTTGGATCAAAAAATTATGCAGTAATTAGATATATGGTGAACGAAGCAAACGTTGACACACAGCCATATCTATTGAAAATCCTGTGAGGAAGGACTTGAACTAGTGAGACAAGTGGACTATGTAAAACTTATCACAATTGGTCAGCTTGTTGAGCAATCAGTGGCAAGCTACGGAAGCAGAACTTAGTCAAACTCCTGTCCGAAGTGGTGGCTGACTTTCTTTTCTCCCATAGCGACAATAAGAACAATCCTCACTAAATTTAGGGGAGTAAAGTACTGTTTGTCAATCACGTCACGTTGAAGCAAACCTATAAACGAAATTACCATTGCCCTCCAATGATCCAAAATGTCATGTCATCGAAAGGCAGCTCTCTTACCAACTGAGCTGAACTGACAAGTATCATAAACCTATCATTGAATTTAATAGAAAACATGGAAACATGGAAGTTTGAAAAATAGATCACATTAAATACAATCATGTTAAATACGATCTATTTTCCAAACTTTCATATTTTCATATCGTCTATTAAATTCACCATTATGTCGGAAAAAACTCATCCATTTCCATACCATTCCAATGATTATTTTTTTTTGAATATACCATGCAAAAGTTGCCGTAATCATCTCTATTTGAAATAAAATAGGTAGTGGGGGCTTCTTATTACTGTAGTTAGTTTGATTGGGTATGCATCATTTCATAGCCTTGTGCCAGACTAATTTAAGCTGAGTAAATCAGAAAAGCATCCTCACTTTTGTGATTGTTATCAAGCTAAACTAGCGGACAAATATTACTGTAGTGAGTTCGATCCTTATTGGTTTTCACACTTGTGGCCCGGTGTTAAAATAAGCCAAGTTTAATGAATGTTTATTACTTTACGCCCACTCTCTATCCAGTGGGTACAAGTAAAAAAAAAAATGATTTTTCGTATAAGAGAGAAATTTATTGGAATTGTTGGGAATAAGTCAAGTTGTGGGGGAAGGGTTGAGCGGAGTTTGTAGCTGATAAATTGTTTTAATTCTTGCTATGCTAGCTGCAGATATACTCACCATGTTGTCCAGTGGTGGTATTATTAACTAACAATCGCTTAAGAGATCAACTTGCTGATCGTAGCTCTACGGTTGAACTACATACAGAGATTGAAATAGGGTACCTTTATCTCTCTCAGAATATAGCTTGAATGACCTCTGCTTTTGTCTCTACAAGCAATGGGACAACACTGGAGTGTCCCCTCCGAGACGCATGCCTGGGCAAAGCGTATCGAATTCCTTGGATGCTCAGTCACCAGGCCCCTACTCTCGGCCTTGCTGATTTAGCCAAGAGGGAAGCAGAGCGCATCAGGCATCAGCTTAGCAGCATGAGCTACCTTGAAAATCAGCATAGAAAAGCCTGGCTTTTACCCTGACTTGAATATCGATCGCTAGTGCAAGTGGGAAATATGCAACTATCTCAGCCACAAACCACGCTGCATCGTATTCTGATCATTTTATATTAGATTGAGAGAACACATTTCGGTAATTTTTAGACTCTTGAGTAGAGCCCATTCCAAAGGTGCATGTTTAGAAGGGTCCAGACTTTATAATGGGTGGAGCAGTCTGCCATAATTTTCCATCTTTTGTACAACAGGAAGTCTGCCATCGATTCGGTTACTTCTTTTAATACAGTCAATTTAGATATACCAAATCTAAATTCATATTTAAAATTTTAAGTAAGAGATTTAAAGTCCGTAGTTTTTTTTTGTTGTTGTTGTTTTTTATTTTTTGTTCATTCTAATCAGATTTTCGAAAGACTGATTCAAAATACTTGAAACTTGACACTGCAATTCCTTGTGGGCTGACTAACATATCTGGAAAATGTCGACTTTGTACAATGACCAGTTGTCGAGCTATTGCAGTGCATACACACACACACACACACACAAACATATTTCTTCAATTATAGTCCGGTGAATGTTTGCTATGCACGAGTTCCTTCTTATTATCTAAATTGCTTATTCAAAATGATGTTTTAAAGATTAATTAATCATGTGCGTGACTCGTTCAATAATTTATGCAATGCTACTTTTTTAAATAGCCAATATTTTATTGACTATTCTATGCAACAAAAATAATTTCCGTCCTACCACGGCTTCGAAGTATTTTGGTTTCTTATCAGTGTCGTTAAATTAGATATTTTGAAAATAAATTTAGATATTTTAGCAATTTAGATATCTTATATCTAAATTTAGATCTATTGCCAATTGAGATATCTTTTATTTACATTTGGATCGATTGTCAATTTAGATATTTTATCGTCCTTCTTGCTAAGAACCTTCATGATCTCCAAATGGTTCTAGACGAACTAAATAAAGGAAGCTAAAAAAATAGGACCCCACATGAAGTTCAGCAAAACGAATGTCATGTACAACAAACATGTTGAGGCCAACGAGAGAGAGTAGACCTCTACATCTACCTAGGACGACGAATCTCCATGAAATCCTCAAAAGAAATCAAGCAATGAATCGCTCTAGGTTGGCCGGCTTTCGGTAGAGCAAACTCGAGTTTCGAAAACAAGAAAAATCACTCTTGTCCTAAAAAGAGGGTTATGCAACCTAGAGTGCATCCTTCTCATAGTTACCTATGGAGCTGAAACATGGAATCTAACCAGAACATGGAATCAACCTCAAAATGGAAAACATGCAATGCACAATTGGGAAAATCATGCTCAACCTCACATGGACAGATCATGGGGCAGCACAGTATTTTAGAGTAAAGACCAGAGTCTGAGATATCATAGAAGCCATTAGAAAATGCAAATGGCAATGGACTGGACATGTTGCTAGAATGTCAGACAGCCGCTGGACATCACGACTCACAACTTGGATCTCTAGGGATTATAAACTAAACTATGGCCACGGTGTCCATGATAGAGGTCTGTCGAATCTTGGGGATGCTGAAAGAATGATGATGATAATCAAACTTATATCTATTGCCAATTCAGATACCTAATATCAAAATTTACATCAGTAATTCTAAAAGATCTAATTTCTTATTCAACTTCAAATGTCAAATGTACGAATGTACAATGGGCAGTTTTTCAAGTAATCGCAGCGGGCACACAGCGATTTCCCCAAGTGGAATTGCACGAAGAACTTTTGTCTCAATCTGTATATATTTAAACCAATGTGTATACCTACACCGGCGGGCATGCATTCACGTATGTAGATTCGTTTATGTCTTCGTCCATCTGTTTGCGTATAGAAATTATGGGGGGGGGGGGCGTCCTCGCCTCTCAATAAGAGGTTCTGTCCGTCCGTCGATAAGTTTGTCTTGAGTCAGATTTACATGAAACTTGGTAGAAAATGTGTCCCCTGATAAAATGCTTCTCACTAACAATGAAATCTTCTACGTAGGATCACGTGATCCGACAATGAGCACGTTTAGTCTTTATGTTTCAAAATCGATTTTTTTCTCTGCTGTTTCAAGTAAGATTCACTTGAAACTCAATAGGAAGGTGTTCATTGATAAGATGCTTCTTATCTGAGGGAATTTTCTCATTCTGGTTCACGTGTTCTGAGGATGATGGCTTTAAAATTTTTTAGTGGACGCCTCATTGAACTTTCAGTTCTTGTTTCTGTTTATTCTTGTAAAATTATTCTATAAATGGATCCTCTGGTTAATATTAAAGTCCTAAAAAAGGCGTACTTCATCATAGATAATCTCATCTATTATGTGACTTGATATTTAGTGAGCATATGCCTGTACGATACAAAGTCACAAATATGGAGGGCCCGTTGAGGACAGGAACTCACTACAGTAGTAATTGTCTGTGAGCTAGCTTTCTGACTATTTTCCCACGGCGAGCAGCCCTAAAATAAGACTTTTTTGTTGTTTTATTTCCTCTTTTACCCAATTTAACCTCTAATAGTTTAGGTCAAATAATTAAGAAAATCATGGTGATAAAGATGTAATTATGGGAAACGTGGCTTTTTACATCTTCTATCCAGATTCATGTAACTGATAAATATCGGTTAATGAGAGACCGTAAACTAAAACTGTCACAAAAACTGTCAACATAGATTTCTTCAGTTTTCAAGTTGGTCTGGCTAGCTACGTACGCATATATCACGCATACCGATCACACCAAAGATATGTAGCCTGAAAGATGAAAATTTCAACATTTACTCTTTTTTAAGAAAAACGTATCATTGTTTTGTTTTTTTAAAACTCCTGTACATGGGTTTTTAGTGGAGGGTTCAGTTTGAAGTTCAAGTTTATGCCAAATTAATCCCTTAGTTTTGACCCAGTAGCTCTAAAGCTTGATTTTTTTTATTCAGACTTGTTAGTGTGACCATCTGGTCAACAAAAGGCGAGATAAGCAACTTATTTGATCACATTTTTCTTCTAACTGATAAAGCGTGTAACCAAATGACGTCGGTCACATAATTTCTATTGGGTGACTAACCAAACGTTTTGTTTTCTTTTTTCTTCTTTTATCGGGGATCAGGCCATAATATCAATAATCATTATTATCCAACCCATCAAAAATGTCTACGACCCAAATTACCGTCTATTTCTTTCGTCGGTTGCGTTTCTTTGTAGGATGACAGAAGTATCTGTGCATTGATTTGCTACGTGGTTATTAGGGATTGAATGTAGTTAGTATCATTGTTCACGCTCTGAACATTTCCGTTTTACTGAAATAACGCTAAATGATTATTTCTGTCTCTATATTTAATTTTCCTTTTATTTTGATATCGGAAACTATGTCCTCATCAGCATTTATAAGTCCATTGATGGACAGTAGTAGCCTTTCACCATCTGCTTCCTTGACTAGCGAGATACCACTAATCTTTACCATATCTTATATGCAAACCACTCTATCTTGTGTCTGGCTTTTTCCGACTGCGTTTGTTGACCCATGGGCATCAATCGATTGGCTTTTTGCTCCTTCTGTTGCCCTTTCGTTTCGATACGTGCCCTGTCTGTCTCCAGTTTTGCATCTTGATTACCTGTGCGATATCCATTAATCTGGTCTTCTTTTTTATTCATGTTGATCTTTTTCTATTGATTGTATTGCTCTCGCCATTGTCCCCTCTCTCTCTCTCCCTCCTCTCTCTCTCTCTTTATATATATATATATATATATATATATATATATATATATTTGTGTGTGTGTGCGCGTCTTTATGTGTGTGAGTGAGTGTATGTCTGTTCAATTTATTGCTATAAATTTCATCATTGGTTCCCACTATAAGCTTTTTACCCTCTATGATAATTATTTTTTCATAATTATATCAAGCATATGTAGCCTGGCGCTATATGTCAGGGGATTACCGTCGGAAACCGAGTGACAGCAAGTCTGTCCGAATCTCCTTCACTTTCCTCTGTATCCTTGCAGACCCCATCAATGCCGTGGTCTGGATAGTTCGAATTCTTCTTCAAATTCCTAATTCATCTAATTTTGTGTTCAGTTAAATTGGTACTGTCTCAATTGCATCAACTGTTATAGACACGACCTTAACTTTCATGTTCCACACTTTTCATAACCCGAGGACAAGGTCCTGATATTTTTCCAATATCAGACTTTGTTTCAGTGGAAACATGCAGCCTGCTTGCGCAATTTGGTAAGTCATCCTCCACAATCAAGTCTTCTTATCAGGATGGGCTCAGCGGTCTGGATCTTGGAGTCCATGAGAATGTTATCGTTTTGATTTTCTCCAATAGCCTTTGTACTGAGTCTACTTGCTCAAGTTACCGAACCCAAGTTGCTTGCACAGTTATCCCCGTATGACCATACTTACTTCATCTAGCCTGTTTCCGTCTTCATTTTGAGCCAACTTGTCCCTTGTATTTATGATGTGTTTCGCCGTCTCAACCGTTTCTCCGGAGAGGCAGCGGTTTTTATGGCTTTTGTATTTTTTTGCTTGATGTTGTTTGCTCTGATACTATGTTCTGAACTGTAACGATCAGAGATCCCGTTTGTCCTTTCAGGTGTCCTTGGCGTGACCATTTCCATAATCGTTCATCTTAGATAGTTTCTATCGGCCTCCTAAATTATTCATGGATCGTTTCTTTTTTTTTTTTTTTTTTCATTTTTCTTTCCTTGAGTTGTTACTTTCTAATCATTTCCGATCGGTTGCCAAGTTAGCAGTTCTCGACATATGGTTGCCTCTTTTCCGTGCAGACCTTGCAGTTGTAAGCCATCTTTCCCCGGCTATGGGTGCCCTAGTTTTCATACGCCTTTGGCGCTTATTCATGTACTTTTAAAATTCACTGTACTTAATTTACACGAACAGTGATGAGTAAGATAAAAGCGTATGAAATAAAATGATAACAGCAACAACAACATACCTGGTGGCATATTTTTTTCGTTTGTTTTAATAAGAGAAGATTGCTAAAGTCGATTTATCACTTTTATAATCTAATAAGAATTCTTATTACTCTTATTACTCCACCCCGTTCTCGGCTTTTACTACTTTCCTTCATCCGAGATTAAACATTCGTATGCAGAGAAAACGCTCTTATTAAATTTGCGCCAATCGAGGCGAATTTGCTGTGAATAATCTAACTCCATCCCATTCCGTAAATGGATTTGACAAGTGTCGCACACGACAGATTAGATCAGTCACAAACAACGACAATAGACTTTCTGGCTTGTCAGAAGTAAGATAACAACAGTTGCTCTATACAGTAAGGTTTTCTTCGTTCGTTTTTTTTTGTTTTTTGTTTTTTTTGTTTTTCTTTCCGTATCTTTCAGTTCCTTTCCGCGCAACCGAGAATATCAGCACTAAACATCGACTAAGATGGCGTCGTTATCATCCATCTAAACTTACTATTCATCGTCTTCTCCTTCTTCGAGTTTTCTTTTGAAAATTTTTTTACATTCTTTAGATGCTTCCACGTGTCCCTATAAAACACCTTTAGTCAGTCCGTCTGTCAGTAGGTTTGTCCGTCTATCGGTCCTTAATATGTTAAATATCAATTCCAACAGCCGTATCTAGTTGGTAAAGATATGAAACTTGGCAAAGACCTTATGGTAAACCATCTCCATCTCGTTCCACCTATTCCTCCTACCACTACCACCATAGCTATTAATACTTCTAACACAAGGGCTACTATTTCGTTTAGGATCCATTTGAAATCGGAAATCATTTTCATTGGGTAACTCAATCACGCACGGCTTCTCTTTAAAAGTCAACCTCCTCTTCTCCCCCTCCCCTACTTTTCCTTATCTTGTTCCTTCCTCGTGAAAAGAGAAAAGATTCGTAACTTTTTAGATTATTTCAAGTCCATTTGGGGCATCATTCTTCTCCTCCTCCTCCTCCTCCTCCTCCTCCTCCTCATCCTCCTCCTCCTCCTCCTATTCGGTTGCTGAGGAAAGTCGACGATAAAGGATTGAGCATAATAATTTAAAGGCTCAATTCAAAGAAAGACTACAGTGGTCTGAACAAATTTTGGAAGGATAATGACTCTTCTCAAAGTTATAGACAACGGATCTGGTTATTTACTCAATAAAAACCGTCGCGTGACCAATGTCTCTCGGCAGCATGTTGTGTTTAGGGGAGATCAATTTTTAAAAAATGAAAAGAGGAATGATCAATGAATAAACTGATTTTGTTTTACCTTCTATTGGGAAAGTGATCACTAAAAATAAATCCAAAATTTCAAAAAGCATTTGCAAATTCTGCAGGGCACATAGTTAAGGACCAATTTAGCATGAACTTATATCACAAATGGAACCTTCTTAAGAACCAGTTTTGGAAGGATTCATTTCTAAAAGAATTTTTCTCTATACACAATAATGAGTAAATGTTTAAATGTTCAGCCCCCGAGCCCCATTAGTGCAGCTTCGACAATTGGTACATGCATGCGTACATACATAGCCAGTCAGCCAGACCAACTTTAAAACTGAAGAAACCCTTGTTGATACTGAAAAATTTGGTTGATAGTTTCTCATATTCATTCATAAGATTAATTCCTTCAATAAAACTGCAGCTCTTGTCTGTCACTTCAAACAGGAATATGCCAGTATTCATTGAGGGTTTTGTCTTTGTAACTCGATTTCATTTTCATATAACTGATATAATTTGTGATAATATTATGAAAAAATAAAATAAATCCGACGAGGTTGTTATTAGATTTTCGGATTTATCTTATCAAAATGTCGTCACTTTTGCGGTGCACCGTTACTTTCCGTTTTCTATTTAAGAGATCCAACTGATATCCCTTGCTTTCATCTGTTAGCGAATGCGTGTCGGAGTTTTTTGGGGGCTGTGTCTCGTGCATCAACCAGTGATGTTTATCAGGAAGTAAATACTCATTTTTCGAAGCCGCCTCCTCCTCCTCCATCTGTATTTCATTTATGCTCATTCTGATCGTGGTAGTATGAAGAAGGCGTTGTTCAAAATCTGACGTACGACAGTTGATTCCGACTTATATTCTGTGTAACTAAAATGATAAAAAATTAAGTCATCTATTCACGAAAAAGAGAAATTCAGTTCAGAGTTTTAATCCTACCAATGAGCGCTTTTAATTTATTTATTTTTTCTGGGTATGTACAGCTGCATTGTGTCGGTAAATGGAGCATGTCTTAATTTTCAGAATTCAAATCCAAACTCTAGCAACTTTTTCCGTCTTCTTTACCTCGTTGCACTGATGCATTTTATAACACCATTTACCGTATTCCGCGTACACAAAGATCTATATATCACAATATATAACCATATTGTCTGTATTTGAGGACCAAGCCAAAATAATGACGAGATTTCTTCTGAGACGATGTGGTGCTCCAACAATGCATCGATCTGAGCCAATTTCTCATGAATACAGAATTAAGTGCTTTGACATAGAGGGAGATTATATGGAGGACATTGATTGATATATATATATATATATATATATATCGAGAGAGAGAGAGAAATGAAGAGATAGGGAGAGATATGTAGACGAAAGTGAGAAGTAGGGGAAGAAAGAAAATCTAATATGCCGATAACCCCCGTTTTTCGGAAGTTCGTTTGACGCTTTACTATGAAATGCAGTGCACGGCTCAGTCTTTGTTGCCTCCCACCACTCTAAGCTCTGTCGACTCAGCCTAACATACCATAATTTTTGTGGGTCAGGGAAGGCTAAAGAATTTTCCCCGTATGAATTAATAGCAATTGCTTTTTTGCTTTACAACATTTCGTTTAGCGAAAGCTTTTTCATAAGAATACTCTAGATTCAGTTGTTCAGGGAAATGTGTATTTCATATATTTTAACCCAAGCAGTTCAGATAATTAAATAAGATGGATTTTACACGTGAGAATACGATGCCAGCTGAGATCAGCAGTTTTAGTTTATATAATAAGTCTTTAATAAAATATTAGCTAAACCAACCACCTGCCCTCAGTTTCCTACTGCTTCTTATAACACCATTTTTGTTCTCGTAAAGCAAACCACGATGAACCTGCAGATGTAGCAGGAGAAAGAGAGGAAGTAAAAACACAAAATTTGAAGTTTAAAGATCTGAGTTTCAATACAGTATGTATAAATGTGTATAAAATTAGAGCATTTTTAGGTGGTGTTTGGGGCATGTCAATATAACTGTTTGGCTTTTAAATCCATAAAACTGTTACATGGTGAACAACTTATAATCCCCACAAAAAAATTCCGATGAGGAACCGAAGTGTTGATGTGATTATCCAGTATGGAGGCCCTTCGGTGTTCGTGAATTCGCTTCTTGAGACACCGCTTGTCAAAATTGAAACTTATTCATCTAAGGATATAAGTCAATTTTCCCAAATATGCGTATTTACAAACACTGAAGAACCTCGGTACTGGATAATTTTAATTATATATGACTCACAGCATGGATCCCAAAGAGATCACATGTGAAACTGTGGCCGACAGAACACAAGATGGAGAGATGAACTAGACAAATTCAAGAAATACTGGCTCTGCGACAGAGAATTGTGGTGCATCCTGGGGAAGGTCTATGTCCAACGACGGACGATATAAGACTGTGGATGATGATGATGATGATGATATGTTTGTGAGTAAAATTTCATTATCGGAAGACTGTTAAAGGTAAATGCCTCATTTTCCAATGTTTCTCTCATCTCGAACTCCGAAATGAACAGAACGTTTAAATAAAGAGATATTTGTCTTAAACAGTGTGCCGGAGAGGAAAAATACTGGGAGTACCTCTTAAGATTTTCATTGAAAAAAACACTTAATCTAAATCGAAATTGTTTCCTTTAAAATAGTGCCTTACAAATATTCCCACACATCGCTGCACATTGCTTCCAACGTCTTTTCAACTTTTGAAAGCACTTCTGGTAATCATTTTCTGGAATTGCATCTTGATCTACTCACTTTTTTTTGTCTCTTCAATGCTTTCCAAACAGTACCCTTTCCATGTGTTTTTTAGTTTGGGAAAGCGGTAGTCACATGGGGCCATTGTCGATTTATTAAACTTTAAAGTTTTTCCTAAATCTTCAGATAAAGCACGATCAATTGTGTTAAGTGTAATTAACTCATGTTATCACATCAGCCTCTACGTGTAAACAAATCTCTGTAGGCACTTATTCATGTCGGTGTATGCGTGTGTGTGCATTTGACCAATATAGTAATGGCTTCTTCGGTATAAGTTAGTAGCCTTGATCCAGGTGTTTGGGGGCTATTTCTGGTAAAACACAGACGGACCCATATCCTTCTGCATAATGAAGTGGAGATTTCATAAGGGTAAGTGAACGACTTGACCCAAATACTCTTGTACTATGTACGCTGTATGCAAGTTTTATACAGAGGGCCCAAATGGCAGGTGAATAAGGATTAAGTTAGATCTGTTAAGTATCTTCAAAACTTGCTTTTTGTGCGACGTATTAAGGTACTGATGTTTTTTCACGATTCCTTGTAATACTGCCTCAAGTTATGCTTTTTCCTTTCTAATTACAAACATCAGAGATATTCTTGCTTTTCTCGTCCAATTACCTTGACATTAATTTAGCTGTTTTTAACTGGGTGACTTACCTTTGCACCAAAATTATTCGGATCTGCGCTCAAGCGTACATTATTACCAACAGATTTATCTATGGTAAATGCCTGTGCATCTGCGTATAATGTGTGTTCTTTATCTGGAGAACTTTATCTGAAAACTCTACAGGTATCCCCTGAGTATACAGGTATTCTCAATTTTTGGAATATTCACTTGACGCAACTTATCCACTTTTACAGAAAAAAAAACGAAAAACGAAAAGTGAAAATAGCATTTGGCGTTTATTTTACTGCGAACCGATATAAAGACAGCGTAATATTCTTTCTCCACCCCCTCCCTCTGTCTCTCTCTCTACCTCTCTCTCTCTACCTCTCTCTCTCTCTCTCTACCTCTTCTCTCTCTCCCTCTCTCTCTCTCTCCTTTTCTCTCTCCCTTCCTCTCTACCTCTCTCCCTCTCTCTCCCTCTCTCTCCCTCTCTATATCTCCCTCTCTCTCCCTCTCTATATCCCCCTCTCTCCCCCTCTCTCCCTCTCTCCCTCCCTCTCACCCTCCCTCTTTCCCCTCTCTCTCCCCCTCTCTCCCTCTTTCTCTTCCCCTCTTTCTTCCTCCCTCTCTCTCGCCTGTTCCGTTATCTCATGAACTACTCACGACTCAACGTTCGACGACCCAGTCTAACAAAACATCGACATTTTGAGGTGTGGAAATGCTCAAAATATTTTCCCTTGCAAACAAACGATAATTTCTTTGCTTGCCGAGGTTGTGGCTTGAGAATGGTTCTTATAAAGAATGCTCTAGTTTTGGATAGTGAAAGAAGTCTGTATAAGCTTCACTTCACAAGTCAAACATACTGACTCTACTGACACAAGTTACCTTTCTACCATGGATCTATCAAGACCAAACTTTGTATAATAAGATATTGCCACACCTATATTCAACAGCAGATAAATGTATATCGCAATTTGCCAAGGAAAAATATTACATTTCGAGTCCATAGAACAATGGCTGTGCAGGAAGATGAGAATGTCTTTGACTCTTAGAAAATTCAGGATTTTCTCATCAAAAGTTCGCGAATTCGTACAAAACTGTATAAAACTACACATAAAAGTTATTTTCCATTAAAATACATTAATTACTTGCTCAAGATGCAAAGATATTGTTTGATATTTCATTGAGTAGTCCGAAGTTAGCATAATTATTAGATCATAATAACAGAATCGAAGGGTCTTCCACGTAGCTGAGATATTTATTTTCCTCGAAATTTGGAGGTAAGTGTTCGAGTCTAGATAAAAGCCAGGATTGTGCCTGCCGACTGATATTCTATCAAAGCAAACGGCCTCTCTCTCTACTCGTAAGATTGACCTAACAATCTTTTTACCTCTATTGGAGGTCTGCTACGTACATACAACACACGAGGGCAACTGTATGTTAGGTCATTCAGACATACCCCTTGCTAAAGGAAATCAGTGCGTGCCTTTGTCTCCACTACTAAATAGTTCAATAAGATGTCTCTCACTCCCTTTGCTAACTTCTGCAGACATTCCCACCCCCTGATTGAATTGGCTGCCGGGGCAAGGTCTATTCAGGAGAAACCACTTTCTCCCTGCCTAGAACGATCGTACGCTTGATTCCTTTTTTTGGGGGGATGCTATGGAGATTCGTTGTCCTAGATAGATGTAGGGATTGACTAAACAAGAAAATCCCGTTAGTTCTGAAAAGAATTGTCTACAACCAATGTATCCCTCCTGATAGTCACATATGGAGCTGAAACATGGAATCTATCGAAAAGATGAGTCCCTGAAATCGAGAACCATTCAACATGCACAGGAGAGAATCATGCTTAGCGCTGCATAGAGGGATTGCAAGATAGCACATTATACTAGAAAACACAGGGGTCAGATGTATAATAAAACTATTAGAAAATGGACTGATCATGTTACAAAAAAGTCAGACAAGTTCCAGACATCAGGACTCATAAATTGGCTCCCCAGTGATCATATGCGAAGCTGGGGCCGGCAAAAAATGAGATTGCGTTACGAACTAGTCAAATTCAGAAAGTATTGGCGAGGCCTTGGGAAATGTCCAACGACGGACGTTAAAATTTACCGTCATCATCAGCCCGATGATGATGGTGAATTTCTTGTCAACTGAAATTAGGTGACATAACTCGGTGAAGCACTTAAAAGATTATCATTATAGATCCTTGTATTCAAGATTCGAGTGTTTTATCCAACTAATGGCCTTCAAGTAGTCATTTCGTCAACTGGGCCCCGAGGCAGAAAATGCTTTCTCAGCGGATCTAATTTCACCCTGGGCGCAGATCTGCAAAATCAATGTTACCAAGTTGATCAAGTGCCAACACTCTACATGTATGGAAAAAAAAATACTTCGCATTCACCTGGCTCTCCTTGCATATCGTTACAGGTAAAGAGAGAGAAAGAGAGAATCTTGAATTGAGATAAATAGGTAAATAGATAGATAAATAGTAAAGTCTATTTGCCATTATTTTAGAGACTAATATCCGAAATGTGTTCCTTTCATACTATCAGATACTGTAATTCATTCTACATTAGTGGCATGGTTTCTGCATTTTTTGGTATTACCTACTGCATCGAGATCTTGACCAAAGAAAACTGCACTGCGGCTGACATGGACAGAAGGCTCATGATTTGATATGGTGAGGTGACAATTGAGTAGTGCGAGAAAATGAGTTGAAAAGTTTGGAGAAGGCAAAACCAATGTTGATGAAAAAACCGCGTAATGGAAGGCCTTCGACAGAAGTCCACTGAGGAAAACCAGAGAAAGGGAAGATGACATGATTCACACAAACCGGTGTATCACTGTCCGAGATATTGTTGAACTTCGCTATGTTTACGATGCTGTTTATAAGATTAATCAGAACCTTGGAGACAAGAAAGTGTTGGCAAGAT
Organism: Thysanoteuthis rhombus; assembly: GCA_963457665.1. Classification (NCBI taxonomy): domain Eukaryota; kingdom Metazoa; phylum Mollusca; class Cephalopoda; order Oegopsida; family Thysanoteuthidae; genus Thysanoteuthis; species Thysanoteuthis major. The sequence goes on along the minus strand of OY735215.1, from coordinate 19,106,056 downwards.
GGATCCCTTCTCAATTAACAGCTGGTTTGAAAGAAAAGGACTGGACACGTTTTTAACTGCTGGAAGCATTTGAAGTCCACGGAGACATTTTTCTGGATTTTTCCTGCGCTGGTGATGAGACCTCGGCAAAATTGTGTGGCCCAGAGACTGAGAATCAGTCTATGGAGTGCTGGAACTCTTATTCCCTTAAACCAAAGAAATTCAACAGCAAGCGCTCAGTCCACAAGATTATAGTCTTCGGGGATAGCAAGGGGTAACAACAATGAACACCGAACTAATAAACAAAAAGAAACTGAAAAATCTGAAAATGGCATGATTGAATATGATGATCTCTCTCTCTCTCTCTCTCTCTCTCTCTCTCTCTCTGTTTATCCCTTTCTCTTTTTCTCTCACCGATTCTTCCTTTGCTCTTTCTCCCTCTCACCCATTCTTCTCTCTCTCTCTCTAGGCTGTCTACTACTATAGCTACTGCATCCCTCCCCCTTGAATATTAACTTCCTTTTCCTAACTGTATCTATTCTACACCTTCTCTACCACTCTGGAGTTCTATCTCTTTCTCCTCTCTCTTTCTCTCTCTCTCTCCCTCCTCACTAACGCTACTTGTCACATTCCTTCTCTTTGAATTTTGTACTTGATCTCTCTCAGCTTCTCACACTTCTTTTCTCTCTCTCTCTCTCTCTCTCTCTCTCTCTCTCTTTCTCTCTCTCTCTTTCTCTCTCTCTCTCTGTACTAAATATATAGCATCCTTTCCCTGGAGATCTCAACTTTTGGGGCCTTTCTCAATTCCTCATACTTTCTTTCTTACTCTGTTTCTTAAACCTTCTCTCTATTTCACTCTCCTTCCGCTCTCTTCTCCCCCCCCTCTCTCTCTCTCTGTCTTGCCTACTAATATATCTCTTGCATCCCTTTCTCTTGAATCTCAACTTTTCCCTCTCTCTCTCTCTCCCTCTCTCTCTCTCTCTCTCTCTCACTCTCTCTCTCTCTCTCTCTCTCTCTACTATATATCCCTTTCATTTTTGGCCACCCCAGCTCCTTTAACTCTCTCTCTCTCTCTCTCTCTCTCTCTATCTATCTATCTATCTATCTATCTATCTCTCTTTTTTCTCCCCGATCCTATCTTGTCCAACCCCTATCTGCTCCTCCCCTTCGATTCCACTTAATTTTCTTCTCCTTTTCATGCGTTATTGTCTTTGTTGTATCGGTGACCACTTTTCGATTTTTTTCATGATTTATTTTTCATATGGCTCGTTTTTTTTTCTCTGCGTTCACTACTAATGTAGTCCAGATAATACTCCATTAACATTCTACACAGAAGCACAAAAGGCAAGGAAAGAAAGAAACTTTTAAACGAATAAATATTCCAGCCCACTCAAATCAAAACACAATTTTACTATTCTTAATATTCATGTCATTGATATTTCTCAGGCAGCGAATATTGGCACATATTTGCGTAAGTATAAATGCATTCATATCAACTTACACACACATGCATACTCACACGAATACATCGATATGTATATATATAAAATAAAAATATATGTGGACGTGTATGTGCCTATGTACACATTTTTGTCTATATATAATTGTGTGTGGACATATATATATATATATATATATATATATATATATATATATATATATATATATATATATATATATATATATGAGGAATTCTTTAAATTAGTTTGCAAGTTTTCTTTTAGATATGTTCTATTAGATTTGACTGACTAGAATTCCTCAATATGTATAGATTATTTCGGACTGCTGCGTTCATATTGGTTCGTTTTTTGAGTACGATGTTTCGACTCGAATACCCTATAGACCTCTTCAGGTAGTTGTCATAAATGGAATTAGGTTTGGAACGCTGAAGAAGGGTTTTGCTGTAACGACCGAAACGTTGTATTCAAAAGATGAACCAAGATGAGGACAGCAGTCCAAAAAAGATCTATACATATTGATGACCCCCTCATCTAAAAAGTTCAGATATAATTTTTTAGTTTTTGCAATTGAAATTTTTCTCATAACTTCTGAAAGCTCTCTGGAACTCTTGGTGAAGATTATAAAGATTGATATGAGGAATGATTTTAACAGTCTCTATTCCCAGGCCTGGGGTGAATCGTTTCCTCTAATGAATTTAAAAAACTTCAGACAGTGTTTGTGAAATAGTGGGAACTGTACTAGAATGATATAGAATAGTCTCATAATACATTTAATGTAACGTGTATGTGTGCGTGTTTATATATGCAATCCTGATATTGTAGATTTTACAAGGACGTGAATTTATTGATTGTGAGAAGAGAATCAGATACTGTGCCTTCCATGGAATTTGAACGCAGACACTTGATACTGAAGTCGTGATCGCTTTAACCAGCGTGAAACCCCGATGATTAACAGAAACAAATTTGTATAAATATATACATTGATATATCCAACAAAATATTTAAATTAGATAGATAATTTGCATAATATTCCACTTTATGCTGAGACCTGGCATTTGATTCCCACGTCTTTTCCATATTAAGAGTTAACAGCAAAGATATATCTATCTATCGATAGATAGATAGATCCAGTTTGATTCCAACTATGTAGCGCTTTCAAAACACTTTTTGTATCGGATAATGCTAAAAGGTTTCAGAAAGTGAAAATTCTCCTCTTAACTTTGCATTGTAAATGTTCAGAATGCAGTAAATCAAACATTTTCTTTTTTTCTGGTTAGAAGTATATCTCAGTTTACGAAAGTATTTTCCAGGGGTGAAAAAAGTATTTTTCCTACCGTGCATATCAATTTGTAAGCTCTGGCAACGATCTAGTTAAAACAAAATAAAAACTATTTCACAGTATCTGACATCTCATAATCCTTGTCTAAAGCTTAGAGTTTCTGGCATCTACCCTTCAGAGTTTTATGCACACCAGAAGAGATAGAATACTCACACAAACATGCACATATCTGCATACATTAATGTATATCTACATGCTGACGAATTTTCCATTATTCGTGACGATGAAAATAATAAAATCAATTGAAAATAGTTGTTGAATTTTGTGCTTGCTCAAGCCAGACTTCATGATGAACAGTCATAACAGTTTGTTTTTTTATTAGAGTTTCTCTATGTAAAAGGTCGGGTTTTATTTTTCTATTTTTCCCGTGATTAATTTCCAAGAGAAGCGTGTCCTCTTTTAGAGCCAAATTGAAAGAAAAGACATTTTATAACCCCCATTAAACAAACCATATGGTTGACGCCCCAATAAACCTGGCACCAAAATCTTTCGAGTTTTGTTTGTCCTCACAAAGAGCTACGCGGGGAATTTCTAATTAAGTTATTAATTAAGTAATTAGCATACAAATTAGACGTGATTGGCTGATCTTTGGTCAGTGACCAACATAGCAAAAATGAAAATAGGCCTTTTATCGTTGAGTTTGTGATAAACGAGAAAACACACACCGTGTGACTTTAAGTGATCACTTTTGTCTCTGCAGTTATTAAGGAATATGGATATGGTTTATACATTTTAGTTAACATGCGTTTCAACACGCATAAGTACACTAATGCAAAAAAATAAGTGTTAAAGTGCAAAAACATACAAACACATGTGTTTGCGTGTGCACGTGTGAGCATGTATGTGTGTATGTGTGCCCTTGCAATATGAAAATCGTTAAATGGTGAGAATGTTCTTGTTCGAACAATCGTTCGAAATGATTAACGATTCAACATCAAAATGATTGCAGAAATGGCCCCAATCGGTTTTTGAACTGAATATTTTTATGACACGTCAGGAATATATGTACTCCAAGAGAAATGTGAATCTTTCGGGGGTTGTTTATGCTTGACCATCGTTCAATGTATACCACGTGCACGCTGTGGCTCACCTTACATAAGCACAGTTTTTTTTATTCAATAACTACAACACCAACATGAATGCTTATATATATATATATATATATATATATATATATATATAGTATAATTTATGAATGCGTATATATATATATATATATATATATATATATATATATATATACGCATTCATAAATTATACTAGGTTTACCCATAAAGTATCTATCCATTATAAATACATTGAGAACCGGTTGTGTGGCTTTTGGTGTAAATTGGCAACCAATCAGACCTTCCTGCACATGTGTGTCACGACTGTGTGGGGCTATTCAACCAGCAATGATACGCGATTGAGAGATCATGTGTAATGTGTGACTGCCGCATACATTAACTGAGCTTGCCCATTCTTCACTTCTTGTGTGCGATTTCGAAATAAAACATCGCATCAACCAGTTCACCCTAAGTCCAGATTTGGCGCCGTGTGGCTTTTAGCTTTTCCCTAAAGAGATTTCAGACCGTGCACGAAATTAAGGAGAACGGGGTGAGTAAGCTGAAAGATAAAACGAATAGTATACAATAAATGCATAATAAAAGCTCTTGCGTAAAGGTGCGAAACATGGGAACTGACAAAACAAAAAGCGGAAAGTCAACCTAGAATCGAAAAGAAAATCATGAAATGAGCAATGCTACGGATAACTCCGAGCTATAGAAAATATACCATGAATCTGAGGATGGGCTGAGGAGAAGTATATCATATTGATAATTAAATAACAAAATTGGACATGGACCGGACATTTAGCAAGAAAGAAAGCAAAAGGATAACCTATTGGTGCCCATGGGACAATAATCACAGTAGGAAAAGACCAGACACAAGAAGAAGGGATGAGATGGAGCAGTTTGCCAGTAAAACATGGCAGTGCTAGTACAATCGCAGTTTTCATGAAAGTTGTTTGGAAAGGCCTTTATACCGCAGTGAACATCGTATCTGATTATATATATATATATATATATACATATATATATATATTAATATATATATATATATATATATATATATATATATATATATATATATATATATATATATGTGTGTGTGTGTGTGTGTGTGTGTGTAAGAAAAATGGACACGGATCCAATAATGTGAATAAATTCGACAATTTAGAAAAGAAAAGACTGGTGGCTGTATAGTACATCTCAATTTCTTTATTGATTTTGTTAACTAACGTTACGTCATGAATTAGGACTTTTCCAGTGTCTATCTTGTTTCCAACTGGCTTAACTTTGACTTACTATCGTTTTCTCGCACTGATTTTTACCAGAAGTTCAGAAGAAGCTCAATACACACACACACACACACACACACATATATATATATATATATATATATATATATATATATATATATATATATATATATATATATATATATATCGAGAGAGGGAGACCCACATGCGAGCGCTTTGGTGTATGTAATTTGTTTTACGCGAACACAAGAACGTGCTTATATCTATTATGGATTTTATGCGTGGTATATGTGCACTCAATTTGTACTAATATCCTCAGGGAAGACATGCATACTTCACCCTCCGTTCTCTCCCATTGACAAATATCTTACCCAGCAGTTCCTTCACAGATTTACCACAATGTTGATTGAAAAGATAGTGGGTGAGCGAGCAATTGACAACCTACACGCCTTCAATTACCTTTCATAGCGAGCTAGTAGCAACAAACAGCTGTAACCTTCATAGTCAACCTTGACAGGTTCCAATCGATATATGTAATGTAGTTTGTGCATGATCACACGCTTTGCTTTGTTTGCCCGTCTTTGTACAGCATTGTACGTTTAGTCAAACGTACAATATATGCACGCACAGTATTGCACAGATAAGATCATTGCACCCACAGGAATACTATACACACAGAAACCCAAGATGTCATAAGGTTAGTGTTATGGCTGGAATTCCTGATGTGTCTATGGAATAGATTTTGTTTACAGGATCTGCGGAAATGGGTTTTGTAGTTGCATTGGAGTGAATCACAAATATTGGATGGGAAAAGATATAGAAGACAGGAATGGCGCTGAATCGGGTGAGCAGGGCGGGGAAGCAAGAGAGTGGGGAAAGAGGAGAATATTAAAGAATGAACATAATAAGCGGGAAAGAAGTTGAGAACGAGAATGAAAAAAAAAACAAGCGAGGATTTTTTTTTTTTTAATAAGCGAATGATAGAAAGGAAAAGAAGAAATAGATAAGGGAGAGACACGGGGAAGGAAAGATAGGAGTCAGATAAAGGTTGCAAGAATGGGATGAAAATGAATTTAAAAGAGGAAGAGGAGAATCAGGTGAATGGAAAAAGGTTCAGAGAGATGGACAAAGGCGGGGAAATAGATGTTATCTCAAAGAGCTACGAGACAGAAAATATCTTCAATTTGGAGGATTGGCACAATGCAAAAATTCCTACAGCCATTTACCCCGATTGATTTTGCGCCGTACAGAGCAAAGCTCAACAAATACAGGTATCCCAGCGTTTCGAAAGTTCACTTTTCCCTATATTACAGAAAAAAAAGGCGAAAATAGCGTTCAGAGTTTGTTTTGCAACGAGCCGTTATGAGGGTCAAGCTTGCTCTCTTCCTTGCTCTTCAACACCCCAGTTTCCTATAACTCCCATCACCCCAGGCTTCAAGACTCGGCCTAAAATACCATCATCACTATTTTTATGGGTTTGAGAAAACCCTCAAAATTCTTCCCCATACACATTATCGGAAAGTGCAATTTCGCTTTACGCCATTATCGGTTTACGAAATGTTTCATAAGAACGCTCTTGCTAAGAAGCCTGCATCAAGCGAAAGAAATTGGTGGGAGGAAAGGACGAAGAATTTGAATATAAATAAGACGGATCTGGTTAGTCACTCAGTACAAACTATCACGTGACCAACGTCTTTTGGGAGCATGCTGTGTTCGGGTGATCAATAAAAAAAACGAACTGGAAAAAGCGGTGATCAAAGAATAAGTTACTTCTCTCGCCTTTTCTTGGGCAGTAATCACTAAAAAATAATCCCAAAAAAGAACAAGTGTCTATGCTGCCGGATGCGAACCGAGAGATTGAACCCCAACTAAAAAGCTGGGGAGGGGGGGGGTATTTGAAAAAAAAAAACGATTAAAAACACCCAAAGAATTTTGTTAGATGAGGTGTATTTACCATTATGTTTATGGTCGGACTATTTCCTTCGTCTATCAGCTCATTTTATCCACAACGTTTCGGCCGTGTTTCCTCTTGGCCTCCGACGGGTGTTGTTGGTTGTGAGCATTTGTTCATAAAGTTTCGGACGTCTATCCCCGGCCTTCGACGGTTGTTGTTTGTTAACCAACAATACCCGACGAGAGCCGTCAACACACGACTGACATATTGTGAATAAACGGAAATAGTCCAACCACATCATATATATTAAGAAATAAAAGCGTTTTTATGATAGGAATGAATGTTGAAATTTCCAGCCCTTTAGCTCAATTTATGTGGCTTGTACTTGTCATACAAGCATGTATACATGCATGTATACATAGCCAGACAGCTAGACAGCAGGACCAACTTTAAAACTGAAGAAACCTATACCGACAATTTTGGCGACAGTTTTCGTTGACGGTTTCTAATACAGTGCCAGAATGTAAGGAATGTAAACGAATAATGTAATAATGAAAAAAAGATCACAGATGAGAAAGAAAAAAGAAGCAAAGAAACAAAAAAAGTGCGAATTAAACAAGGTGGAGAGGTGAGAGAGATCTCGTGGAGAAAAAAAAGTGAGAGAGAGAGAAAATGTTAGAGATAATGAGAGTGTGTTAGGTGGGAGAAAAATCTCACGAGGAAAAAAAAAAAAAGAAAAGAAACACCGATCGATCAGAGACCTGGGACGTATTAGAGGAAAGCTTTGTAAACGATTCATAGAAAAAGAGACTGAGAGAAAGAGTTAGAAAGAAAGAAAGAAAGAAAGAAAGAAAGAAAGAAAGAAAGAAAAGAAAGACAGAAAGAAAAAAAGAAAAGAAAGAGAGGAAGAAAGAAAGAAAGAAAGAAAGAAAGAAAGAAAAGGAGAAATAGAGAAAAGAGAAAGAAAGAAAGAAAGAAAGAAAGAAAGAAAGAAAGAAAAGAAGAAATTTAAAAAAAAAGGAAAAGAAAGAAAGAAAAGGAGAATTAAAGAAAAAAGGAAAGGAAAGAAAGAAAGAAAGAAAAGAAGAAAGAAAGAAAGAAAAGGGGAAATTTAAAAAAGAGGAAAAGAAAGAAAGAAAAGGAGAAATAAAGAAAAAAGGAAAAGAAGAAAGAAAGAAACATACAAACAAACAAACAAACAAACAAAAAGTAAGAGCAGTTGAGAGAGATTTTGAAAGATGTAGGGAAAGAGAGAGAGTAGGGAAAACAGAGATAGAAAATAGAGAGAATCTGCAAAAAAAGGAAGTTGGAAATATGGTCATATGGATGAAAAAAAGAGATGAGGAAGTATACAAAATTTTTTTTTTTAAAAGACACTAGAATGGTTTCCGCTTCGTGAGGAAGAGTATTTTTACCTCGAACAACATCGATTTGGTTTTATGGTCTTGTTTTTCTGGAGTGGCGGGCATTGATAAGTCTAGAATTATTTCTTTCATTACTCCCCTTCCCTCACCAAGGTCTGTGTGTGTGCGTGTATGTGTGTGTGTGTGTGTGTGTGTGTGTGTGTGTTTGTCTGTGTCAGTGTCACTGTGTGTGCACATGTCCGTGTCTGTCTGTATGTGCGCGCTCGTGCGTGCCTGTGCGTTTGTGAGTCTGTATGTGTTTGTTCATCTCTTTCGTCTAAACAAATTGATCCATCAAATCATTTTCTGAACTTCGAAAAGTACACGTAACCTGACCCACAAGGCGTCGGTAAAAAGGATTTTTTTCTCCTTTTACCCAATGTATAAAATGACCTGATCCAAGCATTTTTCTATCCACCTCAGAGAGAAAAACATTAATGTTAAAGGCCAATAGATAAAAAGACAGACAGATATATAGTGAAAGAGACAGAGAGAGAGAGAGGAGGGGAAGAATTAAGGCTCCATAAATGGAAGACTGAAAAGGGAGGTAATCTATTAGGCAGTTGACTGAACTGTTAGTTGGTCGTTAAAGTGGCTGTGTTGATTTATTTGTACATATTATTGTGAAGAAGAAGTTCATTCAGAAACCGCCATTGTATGCTGCCCAATATCTCTTTCTGCGTTGCTTTCACGACGAAGAAGTACTTTTTATTTCCGTTTTTAGCTTCCCAAAATCTTATTCAACTTATCGGAATTTCTTTTCCAGAATATGAAGAGCAAAAACTTTCGAATAGATAATCAAAGTGAAGTTTTGATTTACATTCAGGGATGAATATCGACGAGTACGTATGATTATATTGATATGAATAACATATACAAAATATAATATTAATGTTCAATTTATTAATGGATTGCTTCCAATAAATACAACTATGAAATAATGTCGAGAATGAATAGGTTTTTTTCATAGAATTTTCGTAAAATAAATGAATCAAACTGAGATATTACATTTATAGGTAAAGATCCCCCAGAACAATCTATAACTTTATTGCGTTCCAATGGTTATAAATATATATGAATTTTGTTTCAAACTTTCGACTTACATAGTTTATTTCTAGTAATCCTGACTATGTGTCACATGATCTGAAAAATAATTACTGTGAAGACATTTTTGTAAGTATAAATGTGCATTAAGTTGGAATTTTTTAATTTTCTTTTATATTGTCATGGCGTGAGCACCTTTCCTCCCAAAATTACTGAAACCTATTGTTCCCTGTTTAGAGCAGGGCGAGGATACGTCTCCATGTCTGTTCGTAAGATGAAGCCAAAACCCGCGGTGGTGGCACTCTCTTAAGTACCAGTGTCCTACTTGACAGAGGGCGAACACAACAATCTGTTCACTATTAAATTCTCGCAGCTATCAACGTATCCTCTCTATAGTTCCAAATCCTGGACACCTTTTGCCAGTCCTTGGGGGATTTGTTTGTTGTTTTTGTTTCATTTTATTGTCCTTTGGTTTGTTTGGGGGGGGGGGGCGTCACTCACCTTCTGGTAACTCAACAATCGTATGGCTAATCACTGTGCACCACAATTTGGTTACTTTTTAACTACGACATAAGTGGACAGTCCTTAGAATTGCTCTTCAATACCAGATCCAAATAGGTTAAAAGAGTTTGCAAACAAGTGAAGGGAAAGAGAAAGATTGAAGAGGGATATACAGCTTTCTTTTCTTTTCTTTTTTTTCTTTTTAGGAAACATAATTATATTCCTTGTTTCTTTTTTATATCACAATACCTTTTTTTAATCAGCACTGGAGATAAATAAATACGAGAAAGTACAATAAAAAAAAGTAAGAAAGAAGGAGAGAACACTGACTATACCGTATTTATAATTAATGTATCCATTTCGTGCATATAACTATAACTTTTTCATTTCACAATTATTCATATTGTATTTCGTTTCATTCTATTTTTGTTTTGCATGTGTCTTGATGTTCTTATCTACCTACCTGGACTTCACTCAGCCCTTATCTTTCTTAAAAGGAACTTGAAATTTTGCACACACACACACACACTCCTCTTGTGAGTGGGGAAAACATTTTTTTTTCCTTTTCTTTTTATGAAATACTTTTTAATCCCTTTCCTTGTTTTTTTGCCAGATACTTAATAAAAACACAAGGAAGCTGGGGTGGCAATGAGCAGGCCATGTTGCAAGAATGTCAGAAAACCGTTAGGTAATACGAGTCACAACCTTGATCACCCATAAGTGCAGTTTGGACCGGTAAAAAATAAATCCTGATTTAGACCCATTTGGAGAGTATTGGCATCGTCACTTACGGGTCTGTGAGAACTGACAGATCTTGGGAAAGTTCTGTCCAGTCACAAATTTTAAAAGGTTATTGATGATGATGATGAT